>OX104067.1:127314304-127410443 GCA_944474145.2 Dicrocoelium dendriticum | reverse complement strand
CATGAATTTCTTACCGGAATCCTGCTCTTCACCCTTATGCACACGAAAGCACTTTACCCATTAGGCCATGCCTTCTGCGTAATTACATACATTCTTAGCGTAATATCTGTTACACATTGTACACTAGTTGTCTCAAGTAAATGTCTTAAAGTAGGATTTTGATCCAATGCTAGGTACGTTGACTGTCCGTTTCGGTCTTCTCTCGGCCTGTTCCTCTCTCCCTTTTCTCTGAGGTCGTGAACATCGGAGATTTGGGATTGCATTGAGGAACTGCCTCCATCCGGGATGGGACAAAATAACCAACAAAAACTTACCTGGATCATGCCTTCACTTCCATTCTAACCATCTGCACCCAACCACCGATATCCAGTGAGGGTAGCTGGACACGAATTCTTCGCTCCCCGGCAAATATACATAATCAGAGAAGGCTTCACGTGGTTCTGCAAAGGGTCAACCCATCATATGCGAAAAGGATGTTCAGTACCCAACCTGCCAATGGACAGGACCCAGGAACGCAATCGGCAACCAGCTCTGGCATCAGCCAGCAGAAAGATGGGACGCAACCTGACTGCGAATAACCGAGCAAACAAACGTTCAGCAAGAAACATAGCCAGTTACAATTTGCCATTCAATGGATTGGCGGCAGTGTTCCAGGAGGTGGTGGGTTTTCGCCTTGCAAGCTTTATCCCTATAACAAGCCACAAATGTCCGTTTAACAACACTGCAACGTGGCGTATGTGACTCGCCACCAAATAAAGTCACAACCCATAACCTCACACTGGCAGGTCAACTAACGTCACAATTCTAGATAGGATAGTTACACCGGAACTTCCACATCTGCATATACTGTCGTCGTTGTACTTCCTACGATACGTTGACCTTTACCTTACTTGTGCACGAACTCACTCTATTGGCATATATCTCTTGAGCGTGCTCTTTCATTACCTTCCAAGGGATCATTCAGGATTCTCAAACTATTATTAGCTGAGGTCACGTATCTTATGACAACCAAAATATTGTTTCGCATTTTCTCCATTGTACACTTCCAACCATCGACATATGAACAACTTTCTACTGTCACTGTAACTGTTACCATAAAATGCTTGTACAGTCGTACATAGCTGATTATGCCTCCAAAGGCGTGCCTCGCATAGTCGAGAAGAAAATATTTATTTATTGATTTATTTACTGAAATATAGCATGAAATGCCACACAGACGTCTGGACCGATTCCAACAATTCACGACATCCTGGTGAGCGTTTTCTGTGCTCTTGTACCACAACGCGCAAGCATTAAGGAACGGGTAATTGCAAATAGTGTTACATGCACATAGGAAAACAAGGTGCATGGATGTAACGCAGGGTTGACTTAGAGGTTCAATAGGTACCGATGTTGAGCACATCCAGGTAGTCAAGTGGATCCTTCTCAATATGCATGTCCAAGAGATGATTATCTGCAAATAAAAAAGCCTATAGATTCGGTGAGAAACACATGATCTCCTAGCCTGAACGTACCTCCTCGCAATCTGTGGCTAGAGTGCATATGAATGAGTGAAACGTAGAAGAACAAGGGCTCAAATAAATAAATAAATAAATATTTTATTCTCGACAAAGCGAGACAAGCCTTTTGGGCATGATCAGCATATTGCAATATTGTACATGATAGCAGAAAAAGCAGCACCAACAGCGGGAGTAGTACAGTTGGAGACAGTAGTCTGGGCCCATATGGTCCAAAGGTTGTATGAAGTCTGTGTTCACAGAATGCGAGAGGCAGAGATAATAATCAGATCACTAATATGGTATGTTGATGAGGAACTAGTCCGATGAGGTCCCGTACGCAGCGTGGGTCAGGTGAGTGAAGTATGTGGAAACAGGTGAAAAATACTTGAGAATAGTGGCACGTCACTAAGCAGATATGTAGGCGTGTTCGTGCGAGAGCAGGTATATGCACAGAACTTGTAAATGTGGTATTGGTCAAATTGCCAATGTGTTAGGGGCGGGGGACTTTATTGAGTGGCGGGTCACATCCGCCACGTCGCAGTGTTGTTAAACAGACATTTATGGCTTTTTGTAGGGAAACGCTTGCCAGACGAAGACCCACCACATCCTGGAGCACTGCCGGCTGGCGATATAACATTGACAAGCTTGCATCTGACCGATTACCCTTGCGGATATTCGCAGTCAAGTAACGCCAACTTGTTTCCCATGGTCGTGTAGTCGCCTTCGGAGTCTAGTGCAAGTGGTTGGAGCTGTTGAAGTCGGACGACTCAGGTCACTTGTATTGAGTTGCTCAGTTTTCTAGGTGCTTTAGTGTGTCATGATTATGAAGTGTGGGTTTTCTCTGTACTTTATTGAATCCGTGCCCATGGGAGCGTCGCAGGTACGTCTTCAGCAGTGTTCGGTGCAGGTAATTTTATCCTGTAGAACAAGGGAGAGAAGAAAAACGGACCGAGCAAACTGCCAACAAAATTGAACAGGACTATGTTATTGTATAAATATAAAATTTGTGGCAAAGTTGTGCTGGTTGAAGGCAATATAGTGACCGTATATGTTATACATCATATCCGTAGTTTTGCGTTCAAGCACGAGACCCGATATTTGCTGAGTGTTAGAGGAAGATGCTGGCCGAAGTGGCCTAGAGTAAGCAAAAGTTGTCCTGTTTGGAAATTGTGAGTATCAGGCGTTGTTAACCGGTAAACGAGTTGAGGGAATCAGAAGCACATAGTAAGTGGTTTAATAAGCGCTTAAGGTATAGGTTGAGCGAACTGTTGACATGTACGAGGGCCAGTGAAGTTATTACGCCGGGTTTGAGGCCATGAAAATAAGAACGCACCATGTTCAGTAATCGGATGATAGACAGCTGGGTAAAGGGGTGAGACTGAGTGTCAAATCTGTGAAGAGAATGGGATGTATATACTACAACTGTAGTGACAGTACAGTTGCAAATCTAGCCCTAAAGGAACCCGGAATAGCGGAAAAGATAGGGACTTCTACAGTGCAACAAACAGGTCAAATATGCGACAGGAAATAGTGATACTGGGAGTCTGGTTATTTAGGTGGAAGAAACTGCTTGCTGACAGGCCTTCAACTTTAATAATAGGAGAGAGCAGGGCTTGTATACTACAGGTTTAGTCAGAAAATGGTTTTAGGGCTAGCGCTGAAGGGGACCTGGAATATCAGTATCGTGTGCAGCAACCGCAAAGGATGCTAGGTGTGCCACTCTGGTGTGGACATCCACGGTGGAACGTTGAGGTCAAATAGACTGCTAGTTATAACTCACTAATTGGTGAGTTGCTGGCAGCCTGATTTGTTAGTATACAGGAGCGGTATGCTTTATTAGGCTCAGCATAGTCTGATAGGTGTGCAGCGTGGAATACAAGAGAGAGAACAGACAGCAATACTTGCGACAGCTTTAGAGAGAAACCAACAGTGGTGCCGGCTCCGGAAGTGACCAAGAGTAAGGGAACAATACAGACAGCACCGCCAAATGCTACGTTTTGTTCGCAAGATTTGCGATGACAAGAGGAGGTGCCGAAAAGGTATACAATAGAGTATGGTTAAACCTAGGAGTGGATGAGACCCAAAGAAGTTCAAGTGCTCAACATCTGGCGCTGGTGGAATAAGAAAGCATCATTCCATTAGACGGGGATGGGAAAACTAAAAATAATATAGCAGCCGATGCGCTTAGCCTAGTGGTACCTATACCAACATTGAATAGTTGCGATATGGACGAAGACAGAGGCTAGACAAGAGAGGGAGACGTTAATGTGAGCTGTGATGCATGATGGTGGAGCGGAGAGGCAAAACTCAATCATATGCCAAAAATTTCGGTTTCTGAGGCGTTGCCAAGCATAGAGATAATGATTCAGACAAAGAAGAGTATCATAAGGTTGTAACTTATACCAATGTGAACCTTAGTCGATGCTCAAAATAAGACAGGCCTTGGTTTGAGACCTATAGGCATTTGGAGCCTGAGAGGCCTTGCTTGTCTAAAATGTTTTGGAATGAGAGGCACAGTTGGAAAGATAATCAAAAGAGGCCTGGTATGTTGCGCTGACGCTGGTGCTACCTATCACGCCATTGAACCGATGCGATATGGACCAAAAGAAAGGCCAATCGAGGGCTGCGTAATTGTGAGCTGAGAAATATGATAGTGAAGCTGAGAGGCAAAACTCAACCAGGGACATGAAATTGCAATTTCGGTAGAAGGACCAAGCATGCAGGTAATGTATCAGACGGAGGCGAGTACATGAGGCAGTTAATTATACCAATGAGAACTTTTGTCGATAGCAACCGATGTTCAAAAGGAGAAAGGCCTTGGTTTGAGACCTTTGGGCATTTGGAGCCTGAGAGGATGGACTAGTCAAAAGGTTTAACAAAGAGAATCAAACGATGGCTAGTATGTTGCGCTGACGTTAGTGGCACCTATTCCGGCATTGAACCGATGCGATATGGACCAAAAGAGAGGCCAAACAAGAGAGGGAGACGATACATGTGAGCTGAGAAGAATGATAGTGGAGCATAGAGGCAAAATTAATCAAGGACCGAAAATCTCCATTTGGTAGGGGGACTAAGCACACTGATAATATACCAGACATAGGCCAGTAGCATGAGGCTGTTTCTTATGCCAATGAGAACTTTAATGGCTGCTCCAAGGAAGGGAAGCCTTTGTTTGAGACCTATAGGCATTTGGAGCCTGAGAGGCCGGACTATTCCAAAAGGTTTAAGAATGAGAACCACACTAGCAGCGAGATCAAACAAGGCCTAGGATGTTGCGCTGAAGCTTGTGGTACCTATACCGCCATTGAACCGATGCGATATGGACCAAAAGAGAGGCTAAACAGGAGAGAGGGAACGTAATTGTGAGCTGAGATGCATGATAGCGGAGCCGAGAGGCAAAACTCAATCAGAGACCTGAAATTGCAATTTTGCAGGGGTCGAAGCCTACAGATAATGTACCAGACGGAAGCGAGTATCACGCGGCTGTTACTTACATAATGAGAACCTATGCCTATGACAGTCGATGCTCAAAATAATAAAGGCCTTAGTTTGAGACCTAGTAGGCGTTTGGAACCTGAGGCCGATGTAATCCAGAAGGTTTAAGAGTGCGAGGCGCAGTGGGAAAGCGAATCAGGTGTGGTCTAGTATGTCGTGCTGGCACTATGGAAGCCTTAACCACCATTGATCAGTTGCGATATGGACCAAGAGAGAGGCTAAACAGAAGATGGGAACGTAATTGTGAGCTGAGATGCATGATAGCAGAGCCGAGAGGCAAAACTCAATCAGAGACCTGAAATTGCAATTTTGCAGAGGTCGAAGCCTACGGATAATGTACCAGACGGAAGCGAGTACCACGCGGCTGTTACTTACATAATGAGAACATTAGCCTATAACAGTCGATGCTCAAAATAAGAAAGGCCTTAGTTTGAGACCTAGTAGGCGTTTGGAGCCTGAGGCCGGTGTGGTCCAGAAGGTTTAAGGGTGCTATGCACAGTGGGAAAGCGAATCAAATGTGGCCTAGTATGTTGTGCTGACACTATGGGAGCCTAAACCACCATTGATCAGTTGCAATCATGACCAAAAGCGAGGCCAAACAAGAAAGGGGACGGAACTGTGAGCTGAGGAGCATAATAGTGGAGCCGAGATGCAAAACTAATCAAGGACTGGAACTTTCATTTTCGGTAGGAGGACCAAGCATACTGATAAATTATCAATCGGAGACGAGTACCATTATGCTGTTACATATACCAATGAGAACCTTAATCGATGCTCAAAAGGAGAAGCCATGTTTTGAGACCCATAGGCATTTGGAGCCAGAGGCCGGGGTGGTCCAGAAGGTTTAAGAGTGCGAGGCGCAGTAGGAAAGCGAATCAAATGTAGCCTAGTATGTTGTGCTGACACAATGGGAACCTAAACCATCACTGAACAGTTGCGACATGGACCAAAGCAGAGCTCACACACAAGAAGGGTACGTAATTGTGAGCTGAGGAGCACGTTGTAACCGGTAAGCACACGGGTATATATAGAGAAAAGAAAAACGTGAACACGACAAACGCTAGTGGAAAAATGTGTTGGACAGAAGCTCAAAAACGAGTTCTTAGTAGGAATGCGTTACGTTAAAGTAACACAAAATGGGCCAAAACGCCACTGTATGCAACTCAGGGAATAGAAAGATGGAACGCAACGAAAACGCACCGTTGCTGACCCTCTGTCGTGGCCATGGCTTCAGGAAACTGTTTGACGAGCTATTCATTGCATTGCGTGGTAGGGTATTGTCGGGTTCCCAAGGCATAGACAGAAGCACGATTAGGGTTCTCAAAACAACATTTGGTTCAAAAACTTGACCGCAAAGCAGCGGGTTCGGAGTTGGGCTACAACGAGTCCGTTTTAAGGAATAAGTAGCCGCCACATTCCAACCCCAACCTGGAGGCTGAGTTTGTCTGGCCCCTAACCATTGACCAATCTGGCACGATTGGCTCTGAAGGTGCAAGTGCAACACCCAGCCTAGCACATTGCATCTCTAAAGCACGCAAGCCATCGCACCACGGTAAGGTCCAGCTCCATTGCGATGGTGAACACACCACTGTAGTGCGCAGCCCGATAAACACACTTCAGGCTGAGTGGCGTCGGTGGACATAAAATATAAAAGATAAATCGCCAGCTGCACACCTTAACGGCGCTTCGTTGCCACGTGACCACCGCCAGTCGCGCGTGGGCTGAGTATACCGCGAGGGCGCCCGCCCCTACGCGGATCGGTGGACAACCGTATATCAGTGAATGCAAGAACAATTGCACCGCAGTTATCAACAAAGCGTTGACTTGGCAGAGTTTGTTTCGCAGGATACGCGAATTATCGTAGATCGCCGGTATGTATTTGGTATCGTGAGCCCGGGATAGTGGCTATCGGAACCGGTTCTGGCAAGGAGGAAGTGCACCCAAAACCAACTAAGAAGTCTTTTCTCCTGCTTCAAGACGTGCTCCGATGGCGCAAGGCCACTCTCAATTTCAACGTCTCAGTCAAAGCAAGACTTAAGTGCAACCTGACACCAGTGCTTTTGAGCTTAAAAGCAAGACGTTGAAGAGCTAGGCGTACTTCTGGAGCGGACCGAGCAACACGCAACAGAATTCTCAGTCGACAAACTACGGAGGCTGGTGATGTTTCACACGGTAACGCCGGAAAAGCCCAGCAGTAAAGTTTGTTAACGCATATCTTAAAGAAGTGAAGATCATCTAGCGTATGCTCCTTGAGAAAAACAGCATGACTTAGTGGAGATACTGAAAATAACACTGTAATTAGTATACGACTTTCAGAAACGCGGCGTACTTAACAAGCGCTCCGTTGCCGTTGACGGGTTCGGATTAGCCTCCGAATTTTTAGACTCTAACTTCGTAAACGAATCCAGTTTGGATGGCACAACTGCAGTAGAAACGGAGGGGAATGGGAATACCGCGCCCGACGGACATGGTACATCCGTCATGGGTTTTGCCACTTTTAACCCTCTTTCCCTTCACTTTGAAAAGGGCAAAGTCCCGATTGTCTCCCTGGCTAACAGACGAATCAAACACGGTACCTGAGGGTTTGCTTCCAACAGTGTTGCTACTACGTTGTGTACTGAGAGTAGACTGACAGTAAACGCCGGGTCTGACAAATTGTATCTTCCACTGCCTACTCACGGAGACCTAAGCAGTGCAGAAACCTAACAAAGCAACCAACTTTCCCGTCCAGTGAACACAGCAGACATCAGGCTTTCCAGAGACATTTGACGGCCAGCTACTGGAGTATAAGGCTCAGTGCTACGCACAGAGCAGGAAACAAACTGCGCGGTATGCTCTCGAGACTAGCCATAAGTGCTAGCTGCATCAGATGCAAATCAGTACAGTCCACTAGGAACCAACGGCAACAAATACCGCATTGCAGACTCCCGGTCAAGTCTGGAAGCGCTTTAAGATACTCGGCTTTGCCATATTTAACAAACCAGTGGTCGTAAGGACATCAATGGTTAGGACTGCACTCACAACCATCTTGACAGACGAGTTCGAAAAGCAAATAAAAGTAAGACGTAAGCAACAGTTGTGAACCGATTTAGGGTGACCACATATGCAATCCACGAAACGACCAGTCGGAAATACCAATAAACGAAATAACAAATAATAAATAAATAGGTATGTTTCTAGACCGGCTAGAGACTGCTCCCTTAAGGGTTCCGATCAATCTTTACATTTATCCGATGCCCTTGCGTGGAAGTAGGCAAAATACTAGTTTATGTTCCTCGTTGGAAATTACAAATGCATTGTCATCGTTCGGTATACAGCTGATGGACTCGCAGGCGCCCACCTTGCAATGTTTCTGGTTCCTTTGGGGGATATTGAGCTCCTTGATATTTGTTGTGAAAAAACCCCAGATGGGTAGTTTTGCATATTTTCTTTGGAACAGGATCCGATTCAAAACAACCACTTTAATTTCAGGACCTTTTTGGCCCGCTCAGTCGCCGCAATTGTTGGTGCGCACATGGAAGAAATGAAAGTGGCAGAATTATGAGGGAAACGAAAAGTTAAAAATTATTTCAAGAAGTGCAGATGAAAATAAAGGGATTTGTTAAGCGACCTACTAAGGCGGCGTGCTTTACTAGAAAAACACCAATTACCAAAAAATATAACCAAACTTTTCTTGCGCTGATATTGCTCTCTGGCGTACATTTTAGCTTGAGTAAATCTTAGAAAAAAGGAAAGCCTACTCTAAGGCTAGAATACTGCGTAAAGTAGCACGAAAACAGGCTGCGTAGGACAAGTTTTAACCGCTGATTACGCCGAAAGTAAAAGCAATGCCATAAGTGCGGTAGTTTGCGAGTTATATGCAATTGAATGATGGTCCACGAATAAGGCTATTATTCCCTTGCGCTAAAAATGGAATTCTGCTTTACAGGCAGATAGCGGAATAAGGAAAGGAAAATGTATAAGGTGGCGTAGCGGTATATGTTCTAAATAGGCATAGCTATCCAGCAATGCTATACTTAGCCCGTAATACCCTGCAACATGTAGGGACTGCGTAGGTGGCAGTAAAGTACGGAAAGCAGGCATACATGGCCAATATACGCAAATAAGTTATAAGTTTGCGCGATAACTCTAGAAATCCAGTATGGAATATTAGGTCTACATGGGAATTCCGGAAAGCTTGTAAGTAACCCACGGTTAGAAGTCCACAGAATACCATTTTCCGCGGATACTGAGCCATATAAATAACTAGGAATGTAGCGTTTAGTAGTATTTTACGTATCTACTTGTTTCAGTGGCTTATACCAAGGCCCCAAGAGCCAGGTCGACCCGAGTAACACGGGAGACTTTTCGGATCAGCTGACACAGTTTGGCCTGGAAAATTCAAACATTTCTTAGCTAAACATCACCAATTTTATCCCTTGAAGCCGATTTTCCATATTCATGTGGCTATGTCTCTAACATCCGTGAGCTAGAGGAGCCTGTCACTAATAATAAAGAATTGAGTATGGGAAAATTTAGTAAAATTTAAGCAAATTGCTTTGGGGCGTGACATCCAGTTTGGTCTGCATTGGTGAGGGGTTGAGCTGGGGGTTGAGCTTGCTCAAACATGAGGAATAGTTATGCCTCATGTGTTGATGCACATTACTGTGCAGCTCTTTGAAGAATTTCGAGTAATTTCTCTCCAATGTTAAGTTCCGAAGCAAGTGCCAGTGGTGTTCATCCAGGTGGCAAGGTTAAATTGTACTATGCTGTCACACCGGCTATTTCTTTTATTATTTTCCTGGCAAGAGCTGTTCTAGCACCCTAAGCAAAGCATGATAACGTAAATCAGGAGTAGAATAGTAACAAAAGCCAGTGGGAGCTGGTCGTTCACCCGCCACTAGGCATAACGCATGGTGGGCTTTGGAGCCAGCTAAAAGATATATAACACACGGTCGACAAAGTTAAGAAAAGTGGTGGTGAAAAGTTGCTGTTGGCCTAGCCAGCCAGTGCGACAGGTGCTTCTCTGTCGTTGGTTAGCTTTCGTGCCAGTGAAATGGAATCCGGAAATGCGAGTGTTTTACTAGCAAAAGCAGTTAAAGAAGAGGAGCTGGTTTTCTTTATGCCTGTCTACTAGTGTTGCCAATAGTGAATGGCATATGTATATCAGATAAAGCTAAGGATACGGGGCCGAGAAAGGATAAGTGGAGAGCACGATGCCTGATTCTTTGGCCTAGGACTTTTAAAGTGCTCTCTTTGTCAGCAATATGAAAGAAATATATTATTTTGCTGGTTACATACTGATAGTGGCTGAAAAGGGCGAAGTACAGTAGCTAGTGCTCAGGCTTAATGTAAAAGCTTCAATAAGGGCCAGCTAGCAACCAACGTCTACGAAGGCACATAAAGGTTCAATCGAAAGCCGGCTTTTCGACGGTTTTGGACAATTCCAATGCTTAGCTTAGGTGTATCAGCAGCAACAAACGCTTTCAACATCCTACGCAAGGCTTAGGTCTGAAAAGCTGCCTTTACTAGAAGTACCTCACAGATCATAAGACTTATACTTTTCCACGGACCCAGTGGTCAAGAAGTTGGAAAGTGATGAATGTAAAGCTGCAGACAAGGAATTAAGATGTAGATGAGATGTAAGGATTGAAATTCGGCTCCCCGATGGCTCCGTCATTGCCCTACAATACCCTACATTAGGCGTGATCCTTTCGACATAAAGATGCATGAACAAGAATGTGCAAAAATCCGATATGTTTGCCATAGCAGTTTGCGTTTGTGGAAAGGGTATGTATGGATGTCATTGTGTATGTGTAAATAAATAAATAAATATTATATTCTCGGTAAAACGAGACACACCTGTAAAGGCGTGATCAAATATGCATATAAGCATAGCTTCTGTGGAATGTTAAAACATTTCGTTTTAATGAAAGTTATAAAAGAAAAGATGTTGTCCGTATGAGTGAGCATACTGTCAGGTAATAGTCTGACCCAGGGACATTATGGCGCTGTGGCGCGCAAAAATCCGTCAAAACACAAGTTAGGGGTAATTTCGCCAGGTAGTGATCCGTGATCACAGGAGCCTAAACGAGGCTTTTTGCAACCAACAACCATTACGAGATAGAGATGATCTGTGCTCCAACAAAGCGTTCTTCATAGCAGAATTAGTTGCACAGGTTCGATGTAGAAGGCTGAGGACTGCGTCAGTGTGAAATGCTTAGCTGTGACTTTATTTTGTGGCGAGTCACTTCCGCCACGTTGCAGTGTTGTTAAGCGGACATTTGTGGCTTTTTATAGGGAGAACTCTTGCCAGGCGAAAACCCACCACGTCCTGGAACACTGTCGCCGAACTATTTGCTGGAACGTGTTAAACCCGAAACACCCAGCTTACACCCCGAGGAGGTTGTTCGGTTAGCCAGCTTATGCTGTACGGTTTGTTGAAATTTTTAAACATTGACGAAGTGACCATAGAAAGAGAGGAGCCCGAGGGTTGTGGAAACCAATTGGTCCATTCAGCCTTTGGATCAACTTGTCAGTGAGAGGGTCAAAGCACATCAGGAACTAATCCGTAATCGTTAGGTACCACTTGCATTCAGAATGCTAATGTTAACACTTGTGCGATGCGTGCGACTGATCGGACTGAGATATTCTGGGTCTTGTGATTGCGGTAATGGGTAAGGTAAAAGGACAAGGGTCATTGATGGAGACAATTCATAGGGGTTGTCCCATATTATCCCTTACCGGATGCTTTTGCGGTGGCGTCCACTCCTTCCATAGTGTAGTCATATAGCGGAATTTGCCGTAGGAGAATTCAAGTAGGTCAGGAAGAGATCCTTGAAGAATAAAATCAACTTGTACTCGGTTTGCTATTCCTAAACCCCAGAAATTGTGTGCGACGGTTAACTCTAGTCACTTAGGTGCTAAGATGGTAACGACAAAGAATGTTGTGAGCTCAAGGTGCTTGGATGTCACTACATCGTAGGCGTCCTCAAGCTACATCAGGGCCAGTTGCGAATCGCAGATATAGAAGATGCTTTGTATTTTGCCAATACATAGGAAGCTTTGTATCTCCTTCCTGAATACCTGCAAGTTTTGGATTTCTATTATTCTGTAATGCAGCCTCTTCCAAATGTTCACGTACACAACTAAAAAGAAACGAGATGGCAGTCTCTTCTTTGCCGTTAGAGGCGTAATGCAATGGCCTTTGTTTCGGAGTTCAGATTCAGATGGGCTCCTTAGGTTTAGACAAGTGAGATAACCGTGCAGCTTTCTATGAAATAGCTTATGTAAGAAGCACAAGTTAAGGATAATGCGCGCTTGCCGTAGGGGCTGAATTTTGAGTTGTTCGCACCTTTGTCGGTAACTCAGCGGTTGCTGCGATGGGGTCAATATCTTTGTATGGCGTCGCTGCATTTAAAAGGTCAATATTCCAGATGTGGCCTGCTGTGGCTCTTATAAAGTTCTAGCCTTGCATCTGTGGTTTTTGTAACGGCGTATGGGAAAGGATAATCCCTTTACTCTTGCCACATGATAATGAACTTGCTATTCAAAGTTGAGGCTCATGGAGTAGCGCAAGCCCAGATCGGTTGTCATGGCGTTCTGTTTGACAGTGGTGCCGTTTATTGTTAGGGACCCAGCAGGTATAGAAAATTTGTGGACCATGACGTCAAATTTGTGAGCGAAGAAGGTCATTTGCTAGTGTTCGCACCACTTTTCAAGTGCTTTAGGATCCTAACGGATACTATTAATTGCGGATACTTCATTACCAGGGGAAAGACGTAGACTACTTTTATGTCGTAAGCAGAGACAAAAGTGCGACCATGTTGCAAACTCCTGCAGAGGTCATTGATATAAATCAAAAATAGGGTAGGACCAAGGACGCTACCCTGCACCACGCCAATGACGACGGCGGCCGCGGTGGATATAATTTGTTCAACCTTAACAGACTGTGTACGTACTATTAGATTTGAACACAGCCAACCTACTAGAGGACTGTCTCCCTCGTAAGCCTTTACAATTACGTTCCCTCTCTTGTTTGGCCTCACTTTTGTTCCATATCGCATTGCTTCAATGGCGGTATAGGTGCCTCTAACGTCAACGCAACTTACTAGCACCCGTGTGATTCTCTTTGCTACTATGGCACTCATCGTTAAACCTATTGGACTACCCCGGCCTCTCAGGCTCCAAATGCCTATAAGTCTCAAGCCAAGGCCTCTTTTCTTCTGAGGATCGGCTGCCATCGATTAAGGTTCTCAAGGGTATAAGTAACGGCCTCATGATTCTCGTCTCCGTCCGTTCCATTATCTGTACGCTTGATCCCTCTACCTAAATCGAAAACTCATATCCTAGATTACTCTTGCCTCTCGGCTCCACTATCATTCTTCTCAGCTCACAATTACGTTCCCATCTCCTGTTTGGCCTCTCTTTTGGTCCATATCGCATCGTTTCAGTGACGGTATAGGTACCTCTAACGCCAGCGCAACTTACTAGCCCCCGTTTGATTCTCTTTGCTACTGTAACACTCATTATTAAACCTACTGGACTTGTCCGGCCTCTCAGGCTCCTAATACCCATCGGTCTTAAATCAAGACCTCTCTCATTCGAGCATCGGCTGCCGTCGACAAATGTTCTCATCTGTATAATTAACTGCCTCATGTACTCGCCTCCGTCTGGTACATTACCTACATGCTTTGTCCTTCTACCGAAATTAAAATTTCAAGTCCCTGATTGAATTTTGCCTCTCGGCTCCACTCTCATGCTTCTCAGCTCACAATTACGTCCCCCTCTCTTGTTTGGTCTCTTCTCTGGTCCATATCGCATCGGTTCAATGGTGGTTTAGGTACCCATAGCGTCAGCACAACATACTAGGCCACATTTGATTCGCTTTCCTACTGCGCCACGCACTCCTAAACCTCCTGGACCGCATCAGCCTCCGGCCCCAAATGCCTATAAGTCCTAAACAATGGCTTCCCTTCTTTTGCGCATCGATTACAGTTTCATTGGCATAAAAGACAGCCTCATGATACTGGCTCTGTCTGCCTCATTACCTGTATGCTCAGTCCCCTGTAAAATTGCAATTTCAGGTCTCTGATTGACTTTTGCCTCTCGGCTCCACCATCATGAATCTCAGCTCACAATTACGTTCCCCTCTCTTGTTTGACCTCTCTTTTGGTCCATATCGCATCGGTTTAATAGCGGTATAGGTATCACTAGCGTCAGCGCAACATCCTAAGCTTCCTTTGATTCCCTTTGCTACTGTGGTTCTCAGTTTTAAACCTCTTCGACTATTCCGGCCTCTCAGTCCCCAAATGCCCATAGGCATCAAACCAAGGCCTCTATTATTTTGAGGATCGGCTGCCACCGATTAAGGTTCTCATTGGTATAATTAGCTGCCTTTTGTGCTCGCCTCCGTTTCATACATTATCTGCATGCTTCGCCGTTCTACGTAAATCGCAATCTCAGGTCCCTGGTTGAGGTTTGCCTCTCGGCTCCATTCTCATGCTTCACAGCACACAATTACGTTCCCCTCTTGTTTTGCCTCTCTTTTGGTCTATATCGCAACAGTTCAATGGCGGTATAGTTATCACTAGCGTCAGCGCAACATCCCAGGTCTCTTTTGGTTACCTTTCCTTCTGTGCGTCTCATTCCAAAACATTTTGGCCAAGTCAGTCCTCTGAGGCCTCAATTGAATATAGGTCTCAAGCCAAGGCCTCTCTTATTTTGAGCACCGGCTGCCATCGACTCAAATTCTCATTGGTATAAGTTACAACCTTATGATACTCTTCTTTGTCTGAATCATTATCTCTATGCTTGGTAACGCCTACCGAAATCCGAATTTCCGATCTCTGATTGAGTTTGGCTCTCGGCTCCACTATCATGCATCTCAGCTCACATTAACGTCTTCCTCTCTTGATTGGCGTCTCTCTTCGTTCATATCGCAACTATTCATTGACGGTATAGGTACCACTAGCCTCAGCTCATCGGTCACTCCATTTTATATTTAAGCAATAACATAGTCCTGTTCAATTTTGTTGGCAGTTTGCTCGGTCCGTTTTTCTTCTCGCCCTTGTTCTACAGGATAAAATTACCTGCACCGAACACCGCTGAAGACGTACCTGCGACGCTCCCGTGGGCACGGATTCAATAAAGAACAAAGAAAAACCCGCACTTCATGATCATGGCACACTAAAGAACCTAGGAAACTGATCAATTCAATACAAGTGACCTGAGTCGTCCGACTTCAATAGCTCCAACCACTTGTACTGGACTCCGAAGGCGACTACACAGCCATAGGAAACAAATTGGCGTTACGTGACTGCGAATATCCGCGAGGGTAATAGGTCAGATGCAAGCTTGTCAATGTTATATCACTTACCCTCACTGGCGTGTTGCTGTGTTCTGTGACACTGTAGGAATCCACTAGTGACCCGTGTCTAATGGAATGGCTACATCAGGCCATTGAAAGTTTCTCGTAGCGCCATTTTCTGTCGATCCTCTTTACCTCATCAATTCTACTTAGTAGCAACTAGTGGTCGAGGGCTCCGCGTATCTCTCTGCATATCCGGAGCTTGCTAAGTGCCACCCTCTTTCATCCCCAACCTTCATTCTTCTTGACTGTATGCTCACATTCATTTGCAGTCCGTTGACTTATCCTGGGAAACTTAAGGTATCCACTAGCCACTAGAATGCTTCACCCCAATGCCATTGCTAGTTGCGGATACTCTCTATCTCACCTTGTATCATTATCAGTACTTCGCGTTACCTAAGTCACCACTTTCCAGCTGCAGCTGGTCATTGCAGGTAGCATACAAATCTACGCTAGGAGCCACTCTGCATCTCTCCAACTTACACTCTTGAATTGTTAACAAAACATGCCTTCACTGGTTTGTTGACTGCTTCTGTCACTGTAAGTATCTAATAAAAAACTAAAAGGCTCAATGGAATTCCGTTGCTGCCCACTGGTTCTCTCTCTTAGCACAATTATCCTTCGATCTTCTTATCTTCATTACGTTTACTTCAGTGATTCCTTGTAGGCTCCATATATCTTTGCGCTTATCCGGAGCTACTAGAATACATTCTTCGTTTCTTCATCCTGTAATCTCTCAGGATGTCTGTATCACTTACCTTCGCTGGCTTGTTGATGTGTTCTGTGACACTGTAGGAATCCACTTGTGATCAAAGTGTCTAATGGAATGGCTACTTCTGGCTACCGAATGTTTCTCGTAGCGCCATTTTTTGTCGATCCTCTTTACCTCAGCACTTCTGCTTAGTAGCAACTGGTGGTCGTAGGTTCTATGTATCTCTGCACATATCCGGGGCCTGCTAAGTGTAACCCTCTTGCATCCCCAACATTCATTCTTTGTGACTGTCTACGTCACATTCATTTGCTGACCGTTGACTTATTCTGGGACACTTTAGGTATCCACTAGCCAATAGAAGCCTACACCCCAATGCCATTGCTAGTTGCGGATACTCTCTATCTCACCTTGTATCATTATCAGTTCTTCGTATTACTTATGTCACCTCTTTTTAGCTGCAGCCAGTCGTAGTAGTTAGCATACATATCTACGCCGGTAGCCACTCTGTATCTCTCCCACTTACTCTCTTGAATTGTTAGCATCACATACCTTCACTGGTTTGTTGTCTTCTTCTGTCACTGTATCTAATAAATAACTAGAAGGTTCAATTGAATGCAGATGCTGTCCGCCGGTTCTCTCCTTAAGCACAATTACCATTCGTTCTTCTTATCTTCATTACGTTTACTGCAGTGATTCATTGTAGGCTCCACACATCTTTGAGCTCATCCGGAGCTACTACGAGACGTTCTTCGTTTTTCCATCCTGTAATCTCCCAGATTATCTGTATCACTTACCTTCGGTGGCTTGTTGATGTGTTCTGTGACACTGTAGGAATCCACTTGTGACCAACTAGCCTAATGGACTGGCTACATCAGGCCACGGAAATTTTCTCTCAGCGCCATGTTCTGTCGATCCTATTAAACCTAAGCCCTTCTGCTTAGCAGCAACTAGTAATCGTAGGCTCCACGCATTTCTGGAGCTTGCTAAGAGCTGCCCTCTTCTATCTCGAACATACTTTGTGGATGTCTGCTTCACAAACATCCGCTTTTTGCTGATTTATTATGGGTAATTGTAGGCATACACTAGCAACTAAAAGGCTTCATGCGAATTCCATTGCTGATCACTGATACTCACACTTACAGCGACCCTAACTGTTCCTCGTCTTACCACTGGCTCCCATGTTTAGCAGCAGTCCTTCTTTTTAAGCTACTATCATCTTTGCGCATATACTGAGCTGCCAAGGTCCACACTTTATCCCTCCAAGTTTTAATCCCTGGGACTGCGTGCATCACATACACTTGCTGTCTGTTGCCCTAATCAGGTGTACACTAGCAATTATAAGGCCACACCTAAATGCCATTGCTCATCCGCGACACCTAATTGGCCGTAGTACAGCTCTCTCACTGGCTTCTCCCGGCTCAGGCCACCTTAATTATACTCCATTAGCACCACCGCATGATTTGATTAGCTGCACGTCGATGCGTCGTAGTTTATTATGCTCTAACTATCTAACAACCTCTTTGTATGCTTGCGCTTTACTTGTCCGCTGTCATACTATCACGAAACCTCTCTTAGCTTTCTTCTGTCGTGCAAACATATCCAGGTATTCAGCGTAAGCCGCTCTTCTGCCTCACATTTCTTAACCTTTATCTACCCATTACTTGCTGTATTGTCTTAGGCATTTTTTACCTGCAATACTCCAAGTCTCAGGCTAGCAGTCCATGGCTCTATCCAGCTTGGCACTATTACCCTAGCACTCTGGCTGCTGCGGTTAGGCCTTAGGTTCTGATATCCTCAGCAACCTTAATGTACGCATGTATTCTGGCTATTCGCGGTCCTTCCGTCAATTAGCCCTTCTTAGCTTTTTAATTCGGCACTCTCTCACCTGGTCAGTACAAAGACGCCCCTTAGCTTCTCATTTACAGGTGTGCATTCCTCAATTATTCGCTGCTATTTTTGCGAAACTTACCCATGTATGAGTCCAAAAGACTCACTGGCTTTCCCTGGGTCAGCATATTCTACGCTCCCCAGAGAAGCTTCCCACGCAACAGTTGCATCATAGCAAACTGATCCTGTGTTTCCTTTGCTCAACGGCGCAACGCTCTGCATCCAAGGTATACGGTAGCAACCAAACTATAGGGCTTTGCTTCCGATGAATATTCAAAAGACACTTTTAGCATAATCATTGTTACACATTGTACATCATATATTTCCTCTAAATTTTAGACCGTAAAACATAAATAATGCTTGTTCCCACGTCTGTTCTTTGCGGCCCTGTTTGTCTCTCACCTTCCCTTTCTCCGAGGTCTGGAACTTCTTGGGGATCTGGGCTCGGAACGTAAAAGAGCTTGTGCCTGGGACAGGACATAGAAACCCCCAAGGACCTACATAGAATACGGCTGCACAACAAGTGGATAAAAATGCACTCACTACCATGACCGTCGTTGAGTAATGGTAGCTGGACATGACGCCTTCATACTCCTGCAAAGTATACATAATCCTGTAAATTCTAGAAGCAAGAAGCGGACGTTTTGCACACCTGGACACGAAGATGACGAAGGTCCAACCCTCCATAGGCCTCAGCCATTATGGCCGCCCCGAGCAAAAATAATCTGTTCAGCTAACAGAGGAAATAAGAAGGCAATTGACGGCGGTTAACCGAGGGTTAAATCAGTCGACGAGCTGCTCTGCCAGTTTTACATTAGTGTACAAACGGATTTCTGACAGTGTTTCAGGACGTGGTGGGTTTTCGCCTGGCAAGCGTTCACCTTATAAAAAGCCACAAATGTCCGCTTAAGAACACTGCGACGTGGCGGATGTGACTCGCTACTGAATAAAGTCACTGCCCACAACTACATACTGGCAAGCCGACCAGAATCCTAATGTAATATTTTCCTGACAAGTTTTCCCTCCACAAACGGAATGCCCAGCCTGTTTACACTACGCCCACTAGAACCCAACATTTCGTCATGTTTTGACGAATTTATACCTCAAGATTAATTTTACAATTTCCAAAGCTTGGACAACTTTCGGCTTACTGCCGATTACACACATAGCAACGTGTTTGTTGCGAAACATAAATTTCTTGTAAACGTTGAGCATGCCTGGTCAGGTGTGTTTTGGAAATTCGAGAATATACTATTTATTTATTTATTTATTTAGCCGGCAATGCTCCAGGATGTGGTGGATCTTCGTCTGGCAAGCGTTTCCCTACAAAAAGCCATAAATGTCTGTTTAACAACACTGCGACGTGGCGGATGTGACTCGCCACTCAATAAAGTCCCTCGCCCCTAACACATTGGCAAGTTGACCGACACCACATTTACAAGTTCTGTGCATATATCGGCTCTCGCACCAACACGCCTACATATCTGATTAGCGGCATGCCACTATTCTTAAGTATTTTTCACCCGTTTCCTTATACTTCACTCACTGACTTACACTGCTTACGAGACCTCATCGGACTATTCCCTTTTCAACATACCATGTAAGTGATCTGATTATTATTTTGTTACCTCTCGCATTCTGTGTACATAGACTACATACAATCTTTGGGCTCTATGGGCCCAAACTACTGTCTCCAACTGCACTACTCCCACTGTTGTTGCTGCTTATTCCGCTATCATGTACAATAATGCAATATGCTGATCATGCCCAAAAGGTGTGTCTCGCGTTGTCGAGAATAAAATATTTATTTATTTATTTATTTATGCTTCAGGTGCATATGTGGTACCCTGTCAAACACCTTTTTCATATCAAGGGAGAGAAGGACCACAGAAAGATTAGAGTTAATGGCCTCGGTGACTAAATTAAGGAGGTCCAGGTGACAGGATGCACAAGACCGTGAACTTAGAAACCTGTGTGGAGATTCATTTATGTGCTTGGCTGCATAAAGGTGCAGCATGAATAAATAAATAAATAGTTTATTCTCGAATTTGTCAAGACACACCAAGCAAGGCATGATCAATGTTTACATACAATATTGTTTCGCAACAAACACGTTGCTATGAGTGTAGTCGGAAGTAAGCCGAAGGTTGTACAGTCTGCGGAAATTGTGTAAGTAGTCACGGGATAGATTCTTCAATGAATGACAAAACGTTGAATTCTAGCGTGCGTAGTGGAAACAGTCAGGGCACTACATGTGTAATGAAAACTATACATATAGGCATGGTGTAACTTATTATTGAAAGTGACAGGGCAATATTGAATAATGATTCTGGTCGACTTGCCAGTAAGTAGTTCAGGGCAGTGACTTTATTCGGTGGCGAGTCCCATCCGCCACGTCACAGTGTTGTTAAGCGGACATTTGTGGCTTTTTATAGGGAGAACGCTTGCCAGGCGAAAACCCACCACGTCCTGGAACACTGTCAGATATTTGTCGGTGCACTAATATAAAACTGGCAGACCAGGTTGTCGACTGATTTCACACTCAGATATCCGCAGTCAAGTGACCTTCAATATCCTCTGTTATTTGATCAGGTATCTTGGGCAAGGCCGCCATAATGGCTGAGACGAATCGAAGATGTGGGGCTTCTCGGAGAATCGTCTTTGTGGGTATCCAGGTGGGCGAAACGTCAGTTTATTGCGTCTGGAATTTTTTCAGGAGTATGTATTCTTTTCAGGTGTGTGAAGTTCTCTAGTCCAGCTATCATCAGTGGACAACGGTGAGTGCAGTTGTATCCGTATCTTGTACAGCCATGTGCTTCATAGGCCCTTATTGGTTGTTCTGTCCCGGACAAAAGCGTTTTCTCAGTACTATCCCAGATCCCCAAGAAGTTCCGGACCTCGGCGAAAAGGGAAGGTGAAAGGGCTTTTTTAAGCAACTTCTCCATCACCCGCGAGATAATAGAAGTGTGATTAATAGGGCGGTAGTTACCAACTTCCCGTAGGCTTCCGCCCTTATGCCTTGGCATAAGGATAGAATGTTCCCAAGCGGTCGGGAGTTGACCATTTTGCATGGATAACGTAAAGAGTTTCAAAAGAAGAACAGGGTTATTTTCACCACCCTTCTTACGTAGACTGGGCGGCCTTCCGTCAGGACCATTGTACCAGGATGACATGGTATTTGAAACCGCAGAACGGACACCAGTTATATAAACTGTACAGAGTACAGAGACAGGCTACCGGTTACTTGCATGGCATGAAAGATTGAACCTATTTCTAAAGACTGCGTTTCTTTAAAATGTGAGCTGAAGACTTCACATAAGATTCTTGCATCGCTAGAAACGTCGTTGGAACTGACCTTTAGGGCAGAGATCTGTCGTCCATATTTAGGGGTCCGAGAGCGCAGCAGCCAGGCGAGATATTTGGCTTTGCGAGCACTATTTGGTGTGGCTATTTTAAATAAATAAATAAATAAATAAATTGTGTATTCTCGACTAAGCGAGGCACGCCTGCGCAGGCATGATCATGTTAAGAGTACAAAATGTGATCAATTAATGTACAATGGAACAATGGGATTGTTGCATATGTTTATGTATGAACGTATGTAAGTTCACATGTAGGCGTGTTTAGATTTGTTTATGAGATTGGTAAATGTTTCCTGTCGTTTTGCTTGAATGTGTTTGAAGGCGTCGCCAGTGCTAAATGGATGCTTGATATCTGTGGACTTGAAGCGATTGTCCGGATAAGCAATGGGTGACTTTAGTTAGTGGCGAGTCACAACCGCCACGTCACAGTGTTGTTAAACGGACTTTTGTGGCCTTTTATAGGGAGAACGCTTGCCAGGCGAAAACCCACCACGTCCTGGAACACTGCCGCCGAACTATTTGCTGGAAGGGGGTAAACCCGAACCACCCAGCTGGCACCACGAGGAGGTTGTTCGGCCAGCTGCTGCTGCTGCTGCTGCTTAGATCTGGCAGAAAGTTGATGTGCAATCTGCTTTGCTGTCATGATGTGCGCGAAATTAAAGGTTTTGTTATAGGATCGTCTAAGCTGACTCATTCTGTTATGCATTCTGGTTTGGGTCGCACTTTTAGGTGATTGCCTTATTAAACATGACATGGGAGCTAGAGTCGTGACAGTGATATATTTCCTCATAAAAGAGCTCAGCCGAGCGATCCGCAGAATCAGACATAATGAATTCAACCCAATTTCTTGATCGGACGAGTACAGCAAAGGTTGTCCAGTTGAACATTTGCATCAAGCGGTATACTACGACTGCGCCTGTTGCTGTTGGGTAGGCCTTATGTTTTTATTTATTTTATTCTCCAATTCGTCGAGCCATACCAACGCAGGTGTTATCAAAAGTTACATGCAATTAGTTGGCGCAACTGGTACGTTACAACGCACGTAATTGAATGTGGCCAACGTTGTACAATTTGCAGCAACATTCGAAGCACTCCTGAGGAGCCAAGTCAATCACGGAGTGCCAGTAACATGGTTTAATAGTGCGTAGAGTAAAGAAACATAGCGCAGTAGTTTGAGGGTGGGAGTATGTGAAGAAAGAGCAACTCTGTTGTACTCGTCAGTAGAATATCGAATAATGACTAGTCGATATTCCAGTGGGTAACAGCGGGCAGCGACTTTATTCAGTGGCTAGTCATATCCGCCACGTCACAGTGTTGATAGACGGACTTTTGTGCATTTTATAGGAACGCTTGTCAGGTGAAAACCCACCACGTCCTGGAGCACTGTCGTCGATTGCTGTGATCGGTCATGTGCAACTGCCTAGGCTGGTTATAAAGCATTAGTTCCTTCAGTTATTCGCCGTCGAGTGACGCCTCTGTGGGCCAGACAAATGGCACAGTCAGACTGCAACACGGACATTGAGGTCAGTGGAGGAGAAAGTATGATTTTGCAGGTAAGTAGAATTTCCAGCGTACGTGTTCTCGCCTCCTCTGATTATGTATATTTGCCGGGGAGCGAAGAATTCGTGCCCAGCTGCCCTCACTCAACATCGGTGATTGAGGTGTTGGGTGCAGATGGTGCGTATGGAAGTGAAGCCATGGTTCAGGTAAGTCCTTGTTGGTTATTTCTTCCCGCCCCAAACGGAGACAGCCCTCAGTAAAATAATGGATCTCTCTGATGGTGACGACCTCAGAGAAAAGATAAAGCAAGGGACAGGCTCAGAGGGGACCAAAAAGACAGTCATTGTACCAAGCATTGGGGAAATCCTACTTTATAGCATTTACTTGAAACACCTGTTGCCCAATGTGTAACAGCTATTACGCTGAAAATGTTTGTAATTATGCAGTAGGCACGGCCTATTGAGTAAAATAATTTTATGTACATAAGGAGGAAGAGCAGGGTTCCGGTAAGAAATTCATGAGGTATTGGCTAACTCAGTTAGACTTCAACCTTAGAGCAGAAGGTGGGTACATAGTCACTATTGGTTGTTATCGGAAACCAAAGGATACAGTGACGCCGTTGCCATATTTGTATACACTCCACGGGATAAGGATTATCTACGACGCATAATATCTATTATGTACATGGGTATATGAAGATAGGAAGCTGCGCATACTAGCAGCAGGCTAGGCTTTAAGGGAAATGAACGGAAGAATAAGTGTTGAAGGTAAGGCTATCGAGAGATGGCGATATTAGACCGGGTTTCGGTGGCCAAAAGTGGTTGTTAGGTTAATCATTTTAGTTACGAATAAGTAACTACCGTGTTGGAGGATAGAACAACAACCCAGCTGATCTTTGAGCAAAATATAGCAGAGCAAACGTTCTAGGGAAGGAGTGACGCTTGGCCAGCTCCGGGTATCCGCAGAGTTGAATAGAGCCAACAGCAACCAGCTGCTGCTTAGCAGAGATAGTGGCTTTAGGGAAGGATGTATCAGTGGCTGGTGTAGCCAAATCATTAAGACGTTTGACCATTATTGGATACCTGCATTGTCAACGAGTAAATCAACAAGCGAGCGAATATTAGAGAGACAAACATTCCAGCAAAATGAAATGGACTCGCCAACTCGTAACGGGCGGATCAGTCAAGGTGAACTCCAACTATGTGACGACAGGTTCTTTGCGAAACAGCAGAGGCACGACGACCACGAACACAAGGGCACGCAGACAAGTTCCACCGAAATGACCAACTCACAAGAAGACAAAAGCGCCGGCCAGGATGATAGCAAGCATAAAACTGCTGGAACCGTGTTAAAGTTTCTCCCTGCTCGTAAGAAAGCTACCTACAAGTCAAGTTCAACTTCAAGTGGGATTGGAACAGTAGGAAAATCCCACGATTGTTTCACCTTGGAAAACCTCCTTGATCCAACAAGACAACCGGTGCCTTTGTGTGCCAAAGAAGAGCCACATCAACACACACGATGCACATGGTTAACCAAACAATGCCCACGTGCCCTGCACTAGCAGTCCTTGCTGTGCCGGCCACGTGTAGCCTAAAAGGAAACCGCAGTGTCAGTAAAAGGAATTCAACAGAGAAGACAAACCTTTCGAATTTCGTAGGCAAGAATAGCCCTTGCAAACGCCGTGCTGAGAACGCTCCAGCAACTCAAACGCATTCAGATGTCTTTCGAGAGAAAGCCTCACGCGTTTCCAATAACTTGACCAGCACGAACGTTAAACCGATCTGTCTATAGTTATCAGGGAGGTACTTATTAACTTGCTTAAAAAGGGAAAAAACCATAGCCTAGGTCCAGTCCTTGGGTAGAGAGCAGCCTTGTGAGAACTTCACCAGAAGTTGCGTAATCGAACGGCGAAGTTCATCCGCCAACTCATACATCAGTTTTGGATGAAGGGCATCCCCAAAGGCAGTTTTATTGGGATTTAATTGCCTCGGAAGCCGGAGTACTTGAGCCTCCGTTATAGAAACCCCCTCCAAGTGGGAGCCTTCGGGAACTTTTGCCTGGAGACTGACATTCGGCCGCTGTTACTCTCAAACATAACTCCCAGCATACTGTCCTCCAAACAAACAAGATTTTTTGCAATACGTGACAACAGCCGTGCCGGCAGGTCCAAACAACGCTGGGATGCACGAGCTCAGGTTGCATCGTCTTTTGACTTACGTGAAGAAGTGTTTCGGGCTCCATGTGGTTAAACGAGCAAGCTGCACTTCATACTTTAGACGAGCAGCTCGTAAACGCTGCCTACTGGCATTTCGAGCCTCACGATATCGTTTGAAGGTGCATACCGAAGGAGCAGATAAGTAAGTACGTCAACATCTAGCGCGTCTGTTAAGTTGTTTGCGTACAGTAGAATCAAACCACGGTGGCTTTGCCCTAGTTTTTTCCTGCCAGAAAGTGGTATATGGGGGTGAGAGCTCACTCAGGTGTGGTTTAAATCTGTCCTAGGCCGTTTGAATATCACCTTCAAAAATGACACAAGGCGACTGGGCGTCCTTAGCTTTCATGGTCTAAATGCCCGCGCGCCATATATATTTGAGACGGGTAGGTATGATCATCAGTCTGACGACTAAGGGCCCAGTCAAATGAGAGGCATGCGTGGTCGCTGGCACCGACAGGTGGGTTGTATACAATATCCGAGACAAAATCAATAGATTTAGCAAAGACCAAGTCCAAGCGGGAAGGGTTTTGACCCATCATGAATCTAGTAGGCCGGTCGAAAAATTGGTGCAGGGAAGCATGCAAGGCCAGCTCTAGAAGCTCGGTAGCCAAATACCTTGTAACAGCGTGGCAGGAAACCTGTTGCTAGTGAACGTCGGGAAGAGTAAAGTCCCCCAGCACTAAACACACATTTTCCGAAAGCCCGCTGATGAAATCAACAATCCCCTAGCAACGCTGTCGGTGCTTCTATAGACCAGCACAACGTTAAGTCGCGCGGAGGCAATACACGGGACTACTGCGCGAGCCTTAAAATTACCGTCAGGTGATCTGAAACTATGCGCCTTAAAGCCAGGATCCCGCAGAGTTAACGTAAAAAGCAACGCCACCTCTGCGCCCGGTAGTTGTGCGGTCACATCACAGTGGTTCGTATGCTGACAAGCACACTTCACTCTCCGTGAAGGCGGTGGACAACCACGTTTCAGTGAATGCGAGAACATCTGGACGGCAGTCCTCGACAATGGCGCGGACTTCACACAGCTTGCTTCGCAGGCTGCGCACATTGTTTAAGAGCCCCTGAAGGGATTTAGCATTGTAAGTCGGGGACTGTGCGCCGCGAGAACCAGCTGTGGTGGGGCGAAAGTGGACCGCCGCCACACCACCCGAAAACCCACCAAGCAGAAACCCTTTTCTCATGCTTCACGGGGGTTAAGCTCTTTCACAGCTTCCCGCAACTTCAGCTTATCCGTCAATGTGAGGTCTGGGTGCTTAATGACGCTAGTGCCCTTGAGCTTAAAGGAGAAACGCAGAAGTGCTTTGCGTTCCTCCGGAGTAGACAGCACAACTCGCAACAAGCGAGGGCGAGACTCGTCGGCCGGCAAGTTACCGAGTCTGGTTAAGATGCGCACAGTCACACAGGGAGACAGGTGGTTGGTAACTCATATTGTAAACCACTGTACGTCATCTAGCACACGGTCTTTTGGGAGAACAGTAGATGGCCGAGTGGCGCTTCTGAAAATAATACTGCAGTCGATATACGAGCCTCCGCGACGCGGAGTATTTACCGAACGCTCCATGGACGTCGGTGGTTTCAGTTTCGGGTCCCATTTTATAGGCTCTAATGTCGTAGATGTTTCCAGCTGTAACGATTCCGTAGTAATAGAAGTTGAAGGGGGAATGAACACCCGACGAACCTCCCATGTCTGTCTTGGGTTTTGCCGCTTTTTAACCCTCTTTTGCCTTCTTCTGACAAGGGCAGAAGCCTGCTGCTCTCCATCGCCAACAGCCGAATCAAACACACCATCTGCAGGTTCGTCACTAACATGGAAACTGACATACGACAGTGAACAGATCAGGATCTGACAACTTGCAAATCTCTTCTACTGTCGCCTGGCAGAGGAGACCTGAGCCACCTAGGCCCTTCGCAATCCATTCAACTTTCCTGTCTAGAGGGGCAGTCAGAGGCAGCAAACATTGAAGAGAAGCCGGACTGCTTATTACTGGGGTGTAACGCTCAGTGCTGCACATACAACAGACATTACAACGGTAGAGTAAACTCTCGCTAATGGACAGAAGAGCCTAAGGTCCATGCTGCAAGACAGTACGGGCCGTATGACACTAACCGTTACCGTTCTAGCATTGCATACCCCCGGAAGAATCTGTCACTGCTTCTAGACGACGCTCTTTACCACTTATGACCACAGAGTCTTCTGAAAGAAGACACCCTGATTTTAAGCAGCGCAACCATCGTGATGGAGAGGTTTCGGAGAACGAATTGAAAGTAATAGATAAGCTGCAAAGATGTGAACCGGACTACGGTGACAAACTATACAAACGACGAGAGCACCAGTCCGAAAGACCAAGTGTGACACGAGGGTACTTAACTGGACTCACAAAGTCACAAAGCCGATGTAGACTCCAAGGATATAACAACGGGACCTTTGTGAGGGAGCAGAAACCGATATAAGGACAACTGAAGATCCACTGATCAGTTCAGCCACAGGGAACGAATCCCAAGAACTGAATCAAGAAACTCTGCCTTTGACGCATGGAAAGCAATACACAAGAGGCGCGGGGTAGATGGATAGCGTCCAGTGGTTAACAGACAGGTAAGGATACAAGGACTCGGTGACAAAAACGGAACAAAGACCACGTTTGCTTGCAGGAAATTTCGCCAAAAGCAACTTTCCGACGATATTTTTTGATGCTAAGATCAGCTGCAGGACAGATTTTGATAGTGTGCACTTAATAGCCTTTTAAAGCACACGACGGACCGGGACGCTTCTATTTGCATTTGGCCTAGCGGTGGGTTTGTTTCGGCAGCTATGCTAGGCCAACTAGAGGCGTAGCCGTTAGGGGAATTTTGGTATATTTATAAATAAATAAATAAATAAATAGGTATATTTCTAGACCTGCTAGAGGCTGCACCCTAAAGGGTTCAGATCAATGCTTACATTTATCCGATGCTCTTGCATGGAAGTTGGCAAAATATATGTTCATCGCTAGCAATTGCAAATGCATTGGCACTGTTTAGTATACAGATACTGGGTCGCAGGCGCCCACCTTGACATTTTTCTGGTTTCTTCGGGCGATATTGAGCTCCTTGTCTTTTATTGTGAAAGCTTCGCGGAGGTGTAGTTTGCATTTTCTCCTTAGGACAGAATCCAATTTGCCACAAGTTCACTTTAAATTGATCGCACAATAATTGGCCACTCAGTTGCCCCAATGGTTGTTGCGCACATGGAAGAAATGAATGAAGGGATTATAAGGCATACGAAAAGTTAAAAACAATTCCGATAAATGTATACATAAATAGAAGCAATTTGTTAAGAGAGAAAATAAAGCTGCGTGGTTCAGTAGAGAAATACCAATTAACAAAAAAATATAGCACTACTTTTATTACGCTGATATTGCTCTCCGGCACAAAATTTTACTCTTAGTTATTCTCAGATAAAAGAAAAGCCATTCTACAGTTAGAATACCGCTTAAACTAGCACTGGTCTGGACCAGCTTTAGCGCCTGAATACGATGAACGTAAAAGCAACACCATGCGTGCAGTAGTTTGCGAGTTATTCGCAATTAAACGATGGTCTACGAATAAGGCCATTTTTATTTTACGCTAAAAATGGCTTTCTGCTTTGCAGGCAGATAGCAGAAAAAATAAAATAAAATATAAAAAGTAGGGAAGCGGTGTATGTTCTAGATAGACATAGCTATCCAGAAATGCACTAATTAGCCTGTTATACCCTGCCACAACTACGTACTGCGCAGGTAAACGAAAAGTAAACTTTGCAGGCATACATGAAAAATATATGCAATTAAGGGATGAGCTTGCCCGAAAACGCTAGAAATCCAGCAAGGAATATTATATCTACAAGGGAATTCTGGGGAGCTTGTAATTAACTCACGGTTAGAAGGCCACAGCATACCATTTTCAGGGGATACTGAGCCACATAAACAACCAGTAAAATAGAGTTTAGCATTTTTGAATGCATATTGTTAAGTCTGTGTAGTTTTTGTATGTAGATGAAGGCCACTTTGATTATGATAGCTAGTTGTTATGCTAGACAACATGAGTATTGGAAATCACTTGGCGCCACATTTCTAACTGTCATCAAGGTTGATTATTCCGAATGATTCTGTCTTTTGGTGCGTACACATTATCGAACATTTGAGGTTAAGTGCGGTGTGAAAATTTCATTGTGCAACTGCCACAGCTTTTCACAAGCATGCGGCGGTGACTCGGCAGCATTATGAACGGCAACCGGGGAAGCAGTTGTCCGAGGAGTATTCGTACCAGCACGTCCAGTGTCGCTGTGTTCATGGTAGGCGTAGCAATATTCGTGGGAAACGGTTATTTGCGATTCTCACTGTATAATAAATGCTACATGTTACGGGATACTGAATTGCAAGGCGCAATTCTCTTTCAAGCTAAAGGGCGAATTCTACCAACGAGGGAAATCACGTATGTGTCATTATCATGCTTTCCATGTTGGTACGGCATGGCTGTATCCCCAAAACAGGCAGTTGACGGAGGCGCGGGAGAAAGAGCTGTATTTCCTGATGTCCGTTTTCAATAGTGGTAGGGAAATACTTAGGTATATACAGATGGTACATGGGCAGACGTTGAACGCGGATGATCTTAAGATGCTTAGGAGGTGACACAGGGAGCGCAAAACAAGCTTGCCCGACCTGCCTTTTTCGGGACCAAATGGAGCTCGAGGGAGTTTTGAGAGTAGGTACCCAATTGGTCGAGGGGTTACGGGAGAAATCATAGCCCGAGCGTCTACTTAGCTTGGGTATGTATTCAATGCACTACCGACAGCTTCGAGGAGACCTAATCCTTGCTTACCGCATTTTAACAGGGAAGATTTTACCGGACTTGAGCTGGCTATTTAGCCCGGCTAAGTTGCCTTGTCTTCGCCTTCATCCCATGAAGCTACACAAGCAGCTTTCTGACCGGATCAGGGCGAATACTCGGTTTTCGCATATAGTTATCGAGCGCTGGAACTCGCTTCCAGAAAGTGCAGTCAGTGAACCTACGGTTAGGGATTTCGAGAGTCCGGTAGGCACTCCTGAGTGGAAACACGAAACATTTCCCTTCTCCTGACCAAATCAATCTTCAACTTTTAATTCTTATTCCGTCCTTCTCTTCAATCCGGTGTTATCCTTCATCTTAATGACTTTCATTCCACTTTGTCTTCCATTTACTCTCTACTTCTTTCTTACTTCACGTAACCTACCCAGCGGGGACTGCTAATGCAGGGAAGCTGGGCAGTAATTGGTTGACCAGCGTGTGTTTCGGGTGTTTCGTTTACAGATCTATCAAGACCTAGCACCTTACCATTTCCTGGCTCAACCATTTGCTCAAGAAGGAACACTCGAAGGATTTTCTTATCCTTCAGGTCCATCTGAATTTATCACGGAATTGATGGAGCGCCAAGGCGTTTGTCGTGTGGTGCAAGGTGGTTTGCTTTTTGTTCTTCATGCCATCGGTTATGGAGACCATTGCGGAACAACACTGAGAGGTAATATTGGCGCACTCGACTCACCAAGCGAAGTATGAGAGATATATTTTGTGGAACTGTATGCTGGTGGAAGTAAGTGGTTTGGCGTATACTTTTCCTATGCGATGCTGCTTAATGAGACCTACGCCAGCTGCCGGCAAGCTGTGGAAGCGATGCTACCTTGCACTGAATCGGTACGTACCATTGTAATAGATACTGGAACATTGGAACATTGTATTTGACGGGAATAAAACCTCGAGCATTACAGGACATAGAGGAAAAAGAGTGCTGGTTGGGTATGATGAAAGGCCAAGCAACCTTATAGCGGGTTGGACTCACGTGTTCGCCGTATCTTCACCGGGCTTTCGCTGCATGTAAACGGAATGCACGCCGGCTCAAAGCGTGACATCCCACCAAGTCCTCCAAAACGGCTATGGAAATGAAGCAGGTTGATGAAAAAGGAGAAACTCCATCAAGTGGTAGTTCTATCAAGGAATATCGCGGTGCAGCTCGGTAAGATGGCAGTCCAGGCGGACCGTAAAATCCCCCACAGTGGGTGACAAGACTAAATCGGGAGGCACAGCATTTCATGCTCGATAGATTCTCAAAGCGAAGTAGTGTCGTCTGCAGTTCAGCTGACTGTGCTGATGTGCGAGCTTCAGTGGGTGGCCACGTAGGTGGGAGCACGATTGTTGCAGTGTGAGTAGGCGGTGACAGTGATGTCCAGGGTTGGATAAGGTCCTAGGTACAAGGTTCAGGTCGCCCCGTTTACGTCGTTACTTAAGCGAGTAGAGGCCCAGGCAGTGAAGTTGTTGTGGATAATCCAGATGCTTGAGTACTCTGACCAGTTTTGCTACTCGACGTTGTGGGGCTTCGAGTATGCGTTGGTCCTTCAACAACCAGAGGCTCTAAGCCTGAATATTGAACTCCAATTGGGGTCGAAGAAAAGTGTTGATGAGAAGGCGGAAATGGTTAGGTTCAATTTGATCGAAGCCTTGTTTCAGCCAACCCAGCGTGCGGTTAGCAGCAGCTGCTGCTTTCCGGCAAGAGGGGGATACGGAAAGACTAGTCTAGGTAATGATACACATGTCTCTTTCGGCTGAAGAGACCTGGTGGGTAGACGCTCCCAGGTATTAAACAGGAGAAAAAGCGGAAAAGCGGGTGGAAAGGATGGGACATTTCGAAGCGTTAAATGGAAGGTTGTTTTCTATGGACCACTGATGTAGACGGTCGAGATCCAGCTGAAGTGCGTGGGCATCGTCTGGATGGTTATTTGTGCGCCACAGCTTGGCGTCATCTGCATATAGCAGCAGCGAAGATTCCACCTGCGGTGTGACGTCATCAGTGAAGGCTAGGAAGAGGTGTGGTCCGAGAACGGGCCCTTGTGGAACTCCGCTTGTGGCAAGGATGCGGGGAGACAACGCTCCGTCGATGTGTACTTGGACGGTACGGTTTTGAAGGTAGTTCCCGATCCAGTCCATCAAGGCCCCTTGAAACGCAGGAAAACAACAGTTTCCGTAGTAGAATGTTGTTGTCCACCTTGTCGAGGGCTTTTGCGAAATCCGGGAATATGGCATGCGTTTCTAGGCTAGAGTCGGCAGCGGTCGTCCAGCTATCCCTCGCACGACCGTTGCCGTCGGAAGCCGGCCTGGCAATCGGACAGCAGTTTCTGGGCCTCCACGTGGTCCATTAAGGCGCCCGCGACGATCGATTCCTTCCCTTTGGAGGTCGTAAAGGAAAATGCATAGCGCATGTGCGGCAATGACCTTGGCTTATCCTAACGCGTCTGTGGTATATTGCCGTTTTCACGAGTTGTGGGTTATGTCACGCCGGGTTACTCGCCTATCGGAAACCAGTCCATCCGACAGAAGCTTTCTGCGGCACTGCCTGCATAAATCGATCTATAGGCGTGATGTGGAGCAATTCGACAAGCTGCTGAGGGCCATAGCGGCGAGAAAGGCGAAATGCTATGTTTACTTACTGCAAAGGTGGCTGCGGTGTACGTTGTCCTAAGCTGCTCACAGGCTGCGCGAGGTGTGCTTATTCAGCTGTGTTACAACCAACCCGGTTGAGAACCAGAACAAGCATCTGCAGAGACAGCTTACGGAGCAGTTCTCCCTACCTACTTTGTTTACGGGGGTGAGTAATGGTGTAAACACGTTGCTTCAGGATAGGCTGCAAATTCTTGGGAGGCATAGCGCGTCCCTGTACATACCACCGCCGGCATTGCCCATGGCTGCACCGATGTTGGCGCGTTTTCTTCCCTTCGCTAGCGCGCAAATTCTGAGGCATTGTAGGGGTGCGCGTATCATTGCTGTAAAGGAAGTAGGTCCGCAAAGATTTGTTTTGTGGTCTTCATGGTACGGCTACCCGTTCCAACGCTGTTACAGTGGAGTCCAGTGACCGATTTTTATCAGCAGTGGTTATGCTCTCTGCCCAACTGTGTCACGTAACCGCTAGGCTAAGTATCGTTATGTGGACACATTGGCTTAATTGCCGACGGAATGTTCGGACACGGGTTGCAGAAGACAACGCGTCGGAAGCTTCATTGTTGCGTAATATGATGAATCATGGGGCGGACCATATGCAAGAAGTCAGACCTGTAGGACGGGTATGAACTTGCGGCAGGCAGTGGTTCTTTCGGATTTGAAAACGCACATGTGTAGCTTCGGCACCTCACGGGTTCAAGTGATGTTGAGAAGTCTGAAACAGCTGTCGGTGGTTTTGGCTAGTGTGAGCGACGAATAACCGCTATTCATGAAAAAGGAGATCCGCTTTCCACGCAATGTCCTTTGAAGGTAAGTGTACGAGAGTATTACGGTGACCACTTCATTGGTCGAGCAAGGCACACTACGTACGTGCTTCTGAGTTGAATGAGCCTGCTGCTTCCAGCAGGACACCGCGGATGATGCTTGTTAGTCACAGGTGTACCCACTCCGACATTAGAGGTATTGCAGGTCGCGTTCAACCTATCAAAAGGTCATCACGTTCGAAGTTATCGGTGAATTAATGGTTGTAATACATGTTACCTGATCCACCCCGGTGTTGCAAGGCATCGCTGTTCTGGGCAGGTACGTTTTCTTTACACCGCATACAGAATGTTTCAGATCAGCCTCAGCAGTATGAATGACAGGCCTTATGTAGTGAAATTATCGCCACAGGTAAATAAATAAATAAATGAATAAATGGTATATTCTCTGTAAAACGAGACACACCTCTAAAAGCATGATCAAATATGCATACAAGCATAGCTTCTTTGGAATAAGAAAAAGGTAATAAAAAGGTCTATCTGCTGTCTTTCAAGTATCCCACGTTGTGTTAAATGAGTTTGGTACACCGGTTAGAAAAGTCATCCGTGATTAGCATATTTAATTTTCAGAAGGTATAACGCATGATAAATGGTGGTGTTTCCGTATCTGCCCTACCTGACGAGCAGTGATAAGTTCTTTTTCAGTTTAACGTAGGTAACCTGGTTGTTGGATGGAATCACAGCCCTCAAGCGTATTCGCCCGGGGGCCGTCGACGCCTCAATGCGGAAAGGGAATATCGCATTATGAAAGATGCAGGTCGGCTACCGCTCAGGACGTGGCTGTAAGGACCAGTCATTCACTTTGCAGCACGTGTTAGAGCAGCGCCACGCATACCGCAGACCGACAATAGTGCGTTCAATTCAGTCGAGCAATGCATGCTGTTCAAAATACCTGCATGAAAAGGTATTCTCGCGAAATATGCGAACATCCTTCGCGCGCTATGCACGAACAGTACAGGCCGCTGCTGGGTTTACGGTGGCCTATCGGATAACTTTCCGACCATAAGTGGTATTCGTCCGGGTTGTCAGATTTCCCCATTTTTATTAAATTTAGTCGTGCAATCTATAATGGTGGGTTCTGTTAAGTAATCTCCTAATGTAAGCCTTGAATCACTGCCTGGTGAATTATTAGTTGATCCATCTTATGCTGGCGATATCGTCTTGCTTTTCAACGATGTTGCGGTGGCACACTCAACCCTGAATAGCCTGTATAGCGTGCGACCATTATTTCCTATGCAGTTGGTGCCTTCAAAGTGCTGAGTGTTGTTGCTGCACCAAAAGGCACTTGATGAACCTTTGACGCTTGCTAATGAGGAAGTTGAGGCGGCTGATCCATTCACTTAGGTTGGCCGCTGCATCAGCCATGAAGGACGCATAGAAACGGACGTCCGCTCACACATCGCAAAGACCAGAGCTGCCTTCTTTAACCTGCGGCATCTTTGGCGACAGAAGGGAAATTCCCCCGTATAAAAGGTCGTGTACCCAAGGCGACAGTGACGGCCGTTCTGCTCCATGATAGTGAGACTTGGCATCGTCGCTCTGAAGTTCTGCTGCGCCATCAAGTCTTTGAACGTCGTCGTATGCGAAACATTTCTGTTGTCGGGTGGCAGCAGCCTGTCCAAAAGGATGCTGTGCGTAGGCGAGTGCTGGTTGGTTATAACCATGCTACATCCCTAGAACAGTAAGTAACACTAAATAAGTTGCGTTGGCTGGGGCACGTGCTACGTATCCCTGTTCACCGCTTACATAGGAGGGCCTTGTTTAGTCTACCACAGCGTCGGACCACAACCATGGTGCCGAGACGAGCCAAACAAGGCCAGCGTCCAAGTGAGGGCCTTCTTGCCTCTCCACCAATTGATAGGCTAGGCACCTCTCCTCTTCTTCCATCCACACTCTCTGCGAGCAAACAATACACGTCGCAGGAGTCCGTGGGCTGCATTCGTAACACGTGGCCCAAGCACCGGAGCCTGCTGAGTGAAGCAACTGTGCGGATAGGTTCATTTCCTGTTCTTGTGCCGTAAACAAGACTTCCGGCATGCTTGTTGCTCACTCAATGTTCCCAACTTTTCACTTAGTGTGTGTGAAACGATGCCCGTGGTGAGGGACTGCCAGTGCGAATCCGTCGTGTGCCGCCAGTCAAGTTTGTGCGCTTTCACAGATTGTGCCTGTAAACAGATTACACCTGTAACGTAACACACTCCCCAAGTCCGCCCTCACAGTTGCGCTGTGTAGCATCCGCTGCTGACATCGCCTCCAGGTGTAACATTTGGCATCGGGATAAGGCGTAAGTGTTTATTTTTATTCACTTAGTCTTCAACAGAAATGGTAACAATTACCCTGCATCCTCCAATGACGCCGCCTTACCCAGAGTCCACAGTAATACTGAAGGTGTTCCAGTCGCTTCATGATAGTAACTCCCTATTGCGCGTGAACCTCTGAAAACGAACTAGGCCCCATTATCCATCTCCACGTGGACGACCTTATGGCCCTTCTCAAGGCCACCCTCTGCCCTAAAACGAAGCGTGCCCCCGCTGCAAGCACTATATAAACACCAGCCGTCTTGTGGCGGTTGGAGCACTGGGACCCAGGTGCAGTGAGCGGGTCCGTAGTCGTCCACCGATTAAAGTACTGGGCAGTCCACTTGGATAACCTGTGGAACTACCTGAGTCACATACCTGGATTTTTACACAACACAGAAGCTGTAATCCCACCTTTTTCCGCATCAATTACAACCGCTTTAGTTACGACTTATCCCTTATAGCGCCGGAAACACTGAACAAGAGATAAAGGATGCATTAACCGGTAAGTTAACCTAACTTCTCCTCGTAGACTCAATACTGCACATGTAAACAACTTTTTACGCCTATTGACATATATTATTGCGTAGTAACCTAGACTTACAATGCAATAAGTGTGCGGTGCCGATCTCACAACAACCGCTAAGCAAGTTTATTCCAGTTCTCACATTTGCATGCAGCATGTGGTTGCCGGTTTGAAATACCTCTTCCGGCTGTCTGCAAACAACTGCATGAGCATGGTTCCGGTGTGGCATAAATGGACATCACACCATGTCCGAAGCCAACTTCTAAACAAGGTAAGTGACAATGTCAGACCAAAACGTTGACAATTGTTGTAGTTGTATGTCCCATAGTGCAGTCGTCCGTATGCACCCTCATCTCCGGTTGATAGGTGACTCCGCAATGAAAGGTTATGCTAATTTTATCACCAATCCACTGGCATTTTATTACCAGGTAATCTCCTCTAAGACATCCCTGACATGAAGGATACACACCACCGCAGGGAGGTACACTACATCGCTACCATGTTATTAAGTAAGTCACGGCTGCCCTGCTTACATGCATATTGCTTTCATGTGTGTCTAGGAAGCACATATTCATAAACCATTCCTCAGTGTTCGCACTTTGTGGGTCAAGAGCACCTCACACTCTCCCCATGATGACGTGGATATTCGGATACGGTACAGAGGTCAGCGTTCCTTTTGTGTCCCATTTTTGCTAGCATTTAAATATTTTCACGATTCCGCAGCATAAGGCGTTCAACGCAGTTGCAGACCATGTCGGAAACAAGTGGAAAGCCATGTGATTCCGTACAACTGCTTTCGTTACCGTTAACAAAGCCCAGTCAGTGCGCTCGTTTTGGCGCACGGTCTACTGCTACTTCGGTGGCTTCCCTCGTACCCATATTGGGGCTTGTACGCGCTGTGTATGCACTTCATAAGTACTGCTTATGGAGGTCCGCGGGGCCTATAGTGGAGTCCCTCCCGTGCCGATTATGATGCCACCGAAGTGTGACATACATAGACTTATTTAACATCAGTCATGAAGCTGTAGGACGCAAAGCCTTGGCAATTCCCCAGTGGCAAACAAAATGCCCATGTCACGAGCAAACTTAAAGCCACTCATGGGGACATGCAGAATCAATCTTATTTGATTCCCAAGTGGTGATCCTCGTACCACCGCTGCGCCGTCATTATGAGCTTAGTAAACATCAGTATTTATGGACTATAATTCCTAAACTTGCAGATATGCCAGTGCCCTGAAGGGCACTAATGATCTGCGACTAATATAACATTACTACAAACAAGCCTTCAAGACGTGCGCAGCTAGTAAGTGAGGCTTCCCTAGTGCCTAGGTTGGTGCAAATGTCATTGGACGGACATAAGCTAATTGAAGACCGTCCATGTGGGCTCCTGCAACCGAATACGGGAGTGCCGCTGTAGGCCATATTCAGGTTCCCCTGTGAAACATACCTAGACCTACTAAGCGCCATTCCTTTACCGCAGTGAAGCCGAAAATGGCGACTTACTTAATGACCGTTAAGACACCATTGCCATAGCACATACGGTATTTTTCTATGCATCGCTCATGCAGCCAACCGCGGCCAACCATAGTGCCACGTTGAGTGCGTAAACAAATGCCATCTGTGTGACAATCATATAGCCTTACAATGCACCATTCACCATTGCAGGAACATAAAGCAACATATGGTCCTGCGTATATATGTGGGCTACTTGTAGGTCATGATGTCAACCCTATCAATTGAGTTCCTTCCTTTTTCCTTTGTTATCTTTTTATTGGTTATGCTTCATATAATTTTTGCGTATACTTCACCTGCTAACTTTTCCTTAGTGCTATTCATAATAACCCTATTATAATATTCATGAAATGCGTACTCTACCTCTTTTAATCCGCATGATTTGTGATGTCAATTACAAATAATGGTTAACCTTCATGATAACCGGCAGGCGCATAACTACTTATTTATTCAAGCACATATGGAAGAGGACAAATACATTTACGGGTAATTGCATTAGGTAATTTCTGCAAAGAATAATAACGTATCACCTTGTTACACAACATAATGCTGAGTAACCGTGCTACCATATTAACTATACACACGTATACTTACATAAGCATTTAATCAAAGATAAACTGAAGCAGCAGCAATACCATATCGTAACGTGTTAACTTTGCAAAAATAGAAATGCACATATTTATAAACAAACATATGCATTCACTTCCATACACAGTTACGTGTATATAAATTAACGTATTAATAACCTCATTTCCATAAACAGATAAATACATATTTGTATATTTGCATATAAGTACTAATGAGTATAGTTATTTAACATAATGCTAATTGCAACTAAAAGGATAAATATGTGTTTAGCTTTTGCAAATTTCACAATAACAAATGGATTTGCTGCTCCTACAGTCCATATATACATGCAGCATATTTCATCAACAATTTATGCATGTTATGGCTTCTCATTCCGTGGTTGCGAGCATTAAGGCGCCACACCTATACCAGTGGGTGACATGCATTTCGGCCTCCCATTCACCTTAGATTAGTTAACTACCTGTTCCTTAGGAATTCTGACCTACAACTGACGCTTCGACCTCATTTTCCGTCTTACATACGCTTTATATAGCAAATCCCTTATGTAAATATGTGTGCGTATATCACAATGTCTCCGGCCGATATGTGCCACACCCGTTTACCCTGCGCTCCGCGTTCCCTCAGACTGTTGTGACGTTACCGGCATTTACTCGGAAGACCGAACGCGCTGTCCCCAATACCTCATGAGCCTCATGGGCTTTTTCACACCTTATAAGTAAACCTCTCTCTATCCGGACCGTCTCTCCTCCTTATGGCGCTCTCTACTTTCCTTTCTTCTCTTATCGGAGTGCCAACTCTCAGTGCCATGTAATAACCTAGTCTCATCTGACCGGTCCGCTTCTTTGACCTTTACCGGACCAGCAACATTTAAACGGTCTAGACTCTGTAGACTCAAGCTATGTCGCACTTACGTTGACAGCCTGCTAGATTTGTTCACCCACTATTTATATAGGCACTTCCACCTCTCGACCCACTCCATTTGCCCTCCAAAAATTAGCTGTTGGACTCAATCTCTTTTCGCCGACTAATCCTGTCTCGTCTGATCGGTCTCCTGCTTTCCAACTTCTCTCAGACTCCTGTGACATTACTAGCCATCGTTCAGATGACTGAGCGCCGTTTGTATTCAATCATTCTTCAATCGGACGATTGAGTCTCTATCATCCGTAACTCAGCCTCAGCTGATCAGCCAAATTCTATGGGACTGCTACCAGGCTACCGGGATGTTAGCGGTCTAGGCTCCGTCGATCCAAAGCACTTCCTTCCTCACCTTGATATCCTGCTGAACTTGTTCGCCCTATGTTAATATAACCACTTCTATCTCTGACCAGTCCAATCCTACTGACTCCACTTACCTTCCTAAATGAACCATAGGACTCAATCACAATGCGCCGACCAAATCCAACCTCGGCAGATCGGTCTTCTTCTCTCCTACTTCTGCGACACTGCCTGCCATGCTCGGAAGACTGAACGCTCTGTCACCATTACCTCGAGAGCCACGTTAACTGTCGCATTTCCTATCCGTAAACGTAAACTCTCGACTCTGTCCTCTCGTTATCGCGCTCTGCCTTTATTTCTTCTTCATCCGCATAGCGAGCTCTCAGAGCCCTGCCCTATTATCCTCTTTGACTGCTTCCTAACTAGCGACATGTAGTTTTAGGCTTTGTATCACCATCACACAACTTCTCTCACATTGCGAGCCTGTCTGACTTGCATACCTTATATTCATGTACCCACTTGCATTCCGAACCTATCCGTCTCCGCCGACTCTTTATTTATCTTCCCACCTTAACTGTTCGACTTACTCTCAATGTGCCCATTAATCCAGTCTCGTCCGATCGGTCCCCTGCTCTCCGAATTCATTCAGACTGCTGTGACGTTACCGGCATTTGATGAGAAGTCCGAAAGCTCTGTCCCCAATACCTCATGAGCCTCATGGACTTTTCCACACCTTATAAGTAAACCTCTCCCTATCCGGACTGTCTCTCCTCCTTATGGCGTTCTCTTCTATCATTTCTTCTCTAACCGGACCGCCAACTCTCAGTGCTCTGTAATAACATAGTTTCATCTGACCGGTATGCTCCTTTGACCTTTTCCAGACTAGCAAGGTATACCGATCTAATCTCTGTAGACTCAAAACTATGTCTTGCTTACTTTGACAGCCGGGTAGACTTGTTTACCCTATATTAATATAGGCACTTCCATCAGTAACCTGTACCCTCAAACCTTCAATCGGACGACCAACGCTTAGTGCCATGCCCTTCTTTGTCATCATCTGCTCAGTGAAATTCTCTGGGACTACTACGAGGCCTAAGGATGTGTCGACTATTCAAGTCTCGTCTGTTCGGTCTCCGGCTCTCAGAGTTCTATCAGACTACCGGGATATTACCGGTGATTTTTCAGAACTGAACGATTCATACTTCGCACGAGAGCGTCCTTGGCTTCACCACACTTTGGTAGTAAACCTTTTTCATCCTGACTATCGTCTCCTAATTACTCTCACGAGTTACTATTCGCACTGCCGTCCGCATTCTTCCGCTCATAGCTGATTCTTTAAATTTCCTTTTCTACTTGGACCGTTGCTTTACCTATGCCGCTCCCGCATTCGGTCTCAATCGAGTTGTCCTTAGTTTCACCTAAGCTGCCGCTCGCATTCGAACTGCTGTCATCATCATCGGTTTACCTGTTACTCTCCAACAATCATATTAATCGCTTAACTTTGTCAACACGCTTTGTTATATCTGTCTCTTGACTCTGCGCGTGCAGATCCTTCTTCCTACCTAGTAGTTGTAGTCTGAGTCACACCAGCGACGTAATGTAAAGAACGTGCTTGAAAATCATGTATACTAGACAAAATTACATAAGTTTTAATGTATCATAGGCACCGTTGCGCGCCACCAGTCTGGGTTTGTACTTCTTGATTCATTTCTGTCTTTCTGTTTGGCTGCCTCCTGTCCGTTGCCCGTTTTCTCCCGAGATTTCCACAGACACATCCGCCAAAACAAGAAGGTTTATCCACTGGGACGGGTCGACCCACCCTCAATAGCCAGCTGGTTTACATGCTTGATCTTTTCTCCGGGTGATGAAGAACCCACACATCGTTCCAAATGGAGCTCTTTCCGTCATTCTGGAGAAGCTACCACCACGGGGTCTAAACAAACGGGTTTAGCTCGCCTCGTACTCACAGTAGAACAATTCAGTCACCTGGAATAATGTATTTACATGGATCCACTGTTCCACAACCGAAGACAGATAATTCTGGCGTGATTACCTTCACTGCCTCAAACGTTCCGATTCTCCAGTCACCTGGAGGTTTTCTGATGTCATTTCACGGACAGCATTGCGCGCGTATAAGCGGCTTTTCCGATGATCTTTCATGGAGTTTTCACTTGGCCATGGAGACAATTACACTTACATTTGAAGGAATTACTAGTCCACTTTGCGGAGAATGGCATTTTTTCCTGTTATGGACATATGCAGACACAAGAAACAAGTGCACTCACCGTCCCTATGACAAGTCCAGCATGGATAGCTGGACCCGGGTTGCGAGCCGGACAATATAATGGAAAAAGCCGGTCTCTATTAACAATGTGTTTACTCACCTGCATCAATATCATTCGACTCTGCGACGCTTTTACATCATTGACCGGCTTCAACGACTACCGCCGGATCATTACTAAGCCATTCGGCCAACGAAGGAAGAATTTTGGCTTTCAACCGACTGCGAATAATAGAGTGCAAAATCGGTCTATACGATGCATAGCCGACTAGCACTACAGTTCAACGGAAGCTACGACAGTGTTTCAGGAAGTGGTGGGTTTTCGCCTGGCAAGCGCTCTCCCTATAAAAAGCCACAAATGTCCGCTTAACAACACTGCAACTAGGCGGATGTGACTCGCAACAAAATAAAGTCACAGCTATACATTTCACACGGACGCAGTCCGCAGCCTCCTACATCCAACATGTGCAGCTGATTTTACTATGAAGAATGCTTTAATGGAGTACAGATCCTCCCGGCTTAGTAATGGTCATTGCTTGCAGTAAACCTTGTTTGGGCTCCTGTGCTCATGGATCACTACATGGCAACTTTACCCCTCACTTGTATCTTGACGCAACAGTTTTTGCGCGCCTCAGCGCCATCATGGTCCTTGATCTGACTATTACCTGACAATATGCTCGCTCATATGGACTACATCTTTTCGTTTATTCCTTTCATTAAAACGAAATGTTTTAATATTCCATAGAAGCTATGCTTGTATGCATATTTGATCACGCCTTTAGAGGTGTGTCTCGTTTTACAGAGAATATACCATTTATTTATTTATTTATGTTTATTCTTTTATATTATTCTCACAGCCATTTCCATTCTTGCACACCTATTTTTCGGGGCCCACCAACATTCATGCCTAGTACACACGAAAACAACAAATCACGTAGGTGCATGCTAGATAAGCGTAATATGCATTTTCCATTCACTTTAAGTGTATCACACTCCCTATACTCCCATAATAAGGCTTCTCTTCACGTTCTGATAAAAGGACCGCACTATGTATTTAGTTAATAACATAGCTCCACTTTAGACCCATTTAGCAGTTGGAAAATCCGGGCGCTTGCTACCATGGTTACAGTAAACTATAGCACTATAAAAGCGGCATAACCCAGAATCCTTCATACATATGCTACTCGATAATTTATACCAGTTACAAATTACTTAACTACATATCAATCTCCAACGCTACCATTAGACTCCTGGCTGTGCCGGTTGCTTTAGGCCTACAAACCCGTTCCCTCCAGATGTGAGGGTCCAGGTGCCATCACACAGAGATAGATTGATCAAGTATCTGCTTCAGTGTTGACAAAAACCAAATATAGCAAATCATCCTTTGCCAAAGGACGAAGGAAGTAGTAGTATGCTTCAAAGTTAGCTTCCATGACAAAATCGGCAGCAGCGCTTTTTCAAAAATACCACACCACGGAGTCCGGAGCGCCCGATAAAGGAATCTGTTAACGTGTTACCGGGACGTCGCGGACCGGCTAAACAAATAAATAAATAAATGGTATATTCTCTGTAAAACGAGACACACCTCTAAAGGCATGATCAAATATGCATACAAGCATAGCTTCTTTGGAATATTAAAACATTTCGTTTTAATGAAGGGAATAAACGAAAAGATGTAGGCCATATGAGCGAGCATATTGTCAGGTAATAGTCAGATCAAGGACCATGATGGCGCTGTGGCGCGCAAAAAACTGTTGCGTCAAGATACAAGTGGTGGGTAAATTTGCCAAGTAGTGATCCATGAGCACAGGAGCCCAAACAAGGTTTAGTGCAATCAATGACCATTACGAAGCCGGGATGACCTGTACTCCATGAAAGCATTCATCATAGTAAAATCAGTTGCACAGGTTGGATGTAGAAAGCTGAGGACTGCGTCAGTGTGAAATGTATAGCTGTGACTTTATTTTGTGGTGGGTCACATCCGCCACGTTGCAGTGTTGTTAAGCGGACATTTGTGGCTTTTTATAGGGAGAACGCTTGCCAGGCGAAAACCCACCACGTCCTGGAACGTTTTGTTTCCTACACAATGTCAATTTTGAGGGCAAAAATAGACACCACTTGCTGCTTGAAGAATTACGTCGCAGCAACAAGTTACAATTTCTTCACGTACACCACTATGTCAGCAAATTTAAGGGAAAACGGCCGCAACAAACTTTAAAAGGTAGCCATGCCGTCCACCATGATGATTGCTTCTTGTTCTGTGAGTACTACGCGATAACACGAATTTTTGGCGTTCCATACTGCTCGAGATTTTTAGCTAAAATAGCGTGGAAAACAATGCTTGACTAAACGCCTGAAGCGAAATTTGACTATTGTCAAATTTCCTCTGATCCACTATACCTTGGTTCGACTAAAGTTGTACTGGGCAAAGCGTTTTCCTGACGCTTACTGGTAATTTTGCGGTTGTTCACTTTTTAATCCCGTTTTACACCCTGTTTGCATTTTTATTGTGGTCGTTTTACGGCTGTATACGTGTTTTTAACTTCTGCTCTGTTTTCCACTTCAACATGGTCGTCTCGCAAAAAGCCGAGGCGGATAATCACCTTGCGCCCTCGTTTGATGAGTGAACTGCTGTTTGCAGCAGTTCTACCTGTTCAAGGCTAGTTACGGATTCATCTGGTGGTATGCAGTGTTAGGTTTGTTCTCGTTGGTAGCACAAAAGTTGTTCCGGCCTCCGAGCGAATCAGTACGATAGGCTATCATCCAGTGAATACCTTCTATATAGATGTGCTGATTTTTGCGCTCAGAAAGCGAAGCTCCCGGTTTTCACCTGTACTGAATTGAAGGCACTAGCATCCAGATTCACATTTGTTGGGAAGGCATTAGCCTCTCTTGCCTCGCTCAACTCTAAAGCAGCTTCGATTATGCAATCCTGAATTTGATGAACGTGGACGTTGTAACAGACTTTCATTCTGCTGACAGTCCAACCATTGACGAGACGTACATCCTACCGGGCGCTCCAGTTCACGAGGATATAAATAACACAGATGCCTCGGATGGCATTGTTGACCCGCCTCAAATAGAAGTCCAGTCACGGGCTCCTGGGCTATTGCAGAATAAGCGTAAGAGGGCAAGGAAGGTGCCCAAACGCTCCGCCCCCAAACCGGAAAGTGACAAAAGGCTCAGGAAACAAGCGCCTGATTTGGAAACACCACCTGTTGTTGCACTTCCCTCAGTGAGACAAGAGGTGCCGTCGCCTTCGGTCCCACCGATTCCTGTCAAACAACCATGTGGCGTGGATGGTAGAGCATGTGGTGTAAATACACCTCGTCGAGGCGATTCTTACACAACGAGCAGTGTGATTTTCTGAAACGTCACTAAATCCACTGCCGCTCTTCCCACCGAGCGCATGCTTAATGATCTTAGCTGGCTTAAAGTTTGCGTTACCAGGCTTTTACCACCAGGTTTCCCTGGCGTTACTCTCAGGAAGCTCATCAGATTGGGGAACGTTCCGGTTTGTCAACCAAGTCCTCGACCCCGTCCGCTTAGGGTGGTCCTCTCCACCCGAGAAGAGTGCAGGGCCTTACTGAGATTTGCCTTCAAGCTCAAAGGTAGCAATGTTAGTGTGCAACCAGGCCTTCCGTTAGCGGATACGTTATAGTTAAAGGAAGCCATCTGAGACCTAAACGCCTGGCGTGCAGCTGGCCAGCAAGGTATCCGGTTGGTGGGTTCTCAGGTGGTCAGCCTGTGGTCCTTTTCCGTCCCGCCAGAACTTATACTACTTGCGCACTACCCAGGGCTGGTCGTGCCGAAGCCCTCCAAATAGCACTTAGTAACGTGCTTAGTCTGAGGAACAAGACGTGCAAGGTGAGTCTGCTCGCAGACAAATCTCGTCCAGATATACTTGCTTTCTCTGAAACGTGGCTGTCCCAGAAAAGCACAGATGGCGAAAAATATCTGCCTGGCTACGCCTTGTTCCGCGCTGAGCGCTCCATTGGTCGTCAGTGGGGTGGTATAGCTCTTTATGTGAGCTAGCACATGGACGTATTAAGGACCAGCGCTTTTCAGTCTCTCGACAAATCCGTTGATGCTCTCGCACACTTGATTTGCGCATCCCCGATTCAGGTCACGTTCGTAAGCCGGAGTTCGTCGTGGTCGTGGCTACATCGACCACGTTTTCACCTTGCGTCAGTTGGTGGAGCACCGTCACACATATTGGTGGCCCACCGTAGTCATGATCCTCGACATAAACCATGCATTCGATTCGGTGGATACACTTGCACTTTGGAATTGTATACTCAAGAAAGGTGTGCTCAAGAAATATATAATTATTATCCGAGCGTTATAAGCACGTAGCGCGGGCAGAGTCAGGGCTTACGGCAACCATTTGCCCCCCTACGATATCATCAGTGGTGTGAGACAAGGATGCCCGCCATCAACTTTCCTATACAACTTCGTCATTGATGATGTCATAGTGATTGCATTTACAGGACATGACTTGGAAGGTGTGAAGCTAGTCCCAAGAGAACAACTCCTTGACTTGGAGTATGCAGACGACATTGCCCTCATCTGGGACAGCTCCCAGACGTGCCAAGAGGCACTGGACAGCTTAACACTGGCTATCAGCCGCTTCGAGCTTTGCTTTGCACCATCGAAGTGCAAAGTGTTCCTCCAAGATTGGCAGGGATCGCCCCTTGTGCTGACCCTTGGTGGGGATCAGCTAGCAGTCCTTCAAAAATTCAATTACCTGGGAAGCTGTATCAGCGCCTTCGGGATCGAAGGCGGGATCACGAACCGTATAGCGAAAGCTCGAAGTGCGTTTGCTAACCTTCGCCACCTATGGCGGCGGCGCGACATCACTCTCTCCCTAAAGGGTAGCGTGTAAAATGCAGCGCCAAGCTACTACCAGTTGGTACCCGAACATTTGGGCCGCGGACTTCCAGGCGATGCGGGATAAAGCTAGGTCATCGCCTTGTGTGATATCTGAGACCGATACTGTTCATATAGCCTATAAAACTGAAGGCCCACCTCGTAGACATTTCTACACCTCATTTCCCACTGGTAAAAAGAAGGGAATGGAGAGCGCAGCTTCCGTGGATAAATTCCGCTGGGAAGGGCCTGCTAAAGCAGTGGTCTAGATGCTGGCAGCGTATCGAACATCTCCGTCGAGCAGCACGTTTGACAAATATCGGTTGGTTCGAAATGAGTGCAAGCTACATCTTAGGTTGGCCAGGCTTCTGTAGAAAATGGGCTAAGCTGATACTGCCTTGAACAATCCCAAGAAATTATTCGCTTGCGTTAGACGACGCTGTGATCCAAACTCGCCCATACCATCATTGCATGCTTGGTGAGCAGTACTCAAACGTCTTTGTCCGCGAAACAAATACGCCATGCAAAGCGTTAGCTTCAAGAATCTCTGCGGACTGTTGTCTGGATGAAATTCCTGCAACTGAGTCGCAAGCTCTCCGGTTGCTAAGAGAGGTAAACCCAACTAAGGCTTCCGGGCCAGGTTCTGTTCATCCAAAAGTCTTGCACGAATTCGCAGGGGAACTCAGTGGACCTCTGACGTGTGTGTTTCGGTAGTCATTCAACAGCTGTATCTTGCGTACCGAATGGAAGGAGGTTGTTGTCCGCCTGAGTTTCAAGTGCGGTGACAAAGACCTACCGGCTAATTACCGGCCGGTCAGCTTGACTAGCATGGTCTTTAAGTTAAGTGAAAAATTAGTACGGGATGCAGTGGCGAACCATTTAAATAGGTTTAAACTGTTTTGCGTCGAGCAACATGATTTTCGCAACGGAGTTCCTCAGCAGGTAAGCCGCAAAATAACAAATATATCTTTCTTATTGTTGACAAAGAGCGCACTTCAAAAGTTCTAGACCCAAGAATCAGACATTTTGCTCTCCACTTATACTCTCTTGGCCCCATATACTTAGCTTTATCTGGTATACATGTGCCTTTCGCTATTGGCAACACTAGTAGACAGGCATAATGAAAACCAGATCCTCTTCTTTAACTGCTTTTGCTCGTAAAACACTCGCATTTCCAGATTTCATTTCACTGGCACGAAAGCTAACCAACGACAGAGAGGCCCCTGTCACACTGGCTGGCTGGAGCACCGGAAACTTTCCATCACCACTTTTCTTAACTTGGCCGTCCTTGTGTCATTTATCTTTTAGCTGGCTCCAAAGCCTACCATGCGTTATGCGTAATGGCGGGTGAACGACCAGCTTTCACTCGTTTTTGTTATTATTCTACTCCTGATTTACCTTATCGCTCTTTGCTTAGGGTGCTAGAATAGCTCTTGCCAGGAAAATCACAAAAGAATTAGTCGGTGTGACATTAGAGTACCAGTTAACATTGCCAACTGGATGGACACCGCCGGCACTATCTTCGGAACTTAAAAATGGAGAGAAATAGATCGAAATTCATCAAAGAGCTGCACAATAGTGTGCATCTACACATGAGGCATAACAATACCTCAAGTATGAGCAAGCTCAACCATCAGAAGTAGAGTTGTTAAAGCCCAACCAATGTAGACCAAAACGGATTTCACGCCCAAATGCAATTAGCTAAATTTTACTAAATTTTCCAATGCTTATTTCTTTGTTATTGGTGACAGGCTCCTATAGCTCACTGATGTTAGAGACAAAGCCTCATGAATATAGAAAATCGGCGCTAAGGGATAAATCTTGTGATGATTAGCTAAGTAATGTGTGTATTTTGTAGGCCGAAATCTGTCAACGGATCTGAAAGATCCCCTGGGTTACTCAGGTAGACTTGGCTCATGCGGCCTTGTTGTAAGCTTTAGAAAAGCTTAGATCTTAAAAAAAGCTAAACTCTATTTTACTGGTTGTTTATGCTGCTCAGTATCCCCTGAAAACTGTATGCTGTGGCCTTCTAACCGTGAGTTAATTACAAGCTCCCCTGAATTCCCATGTAGATATAATATTCCTTGCTGGATTTTCTAGCGTTTTCGAGCAAGATCATCCCGTATTTGCAAATATTTGTCATGTATGCCTGCAAAGTTTACTTTTCGGCCACCTGCGCAGTCCATAGTTGTCGCAGGGTATAACGGGCTAATTAGAGCATTTCTGGGTAGCTATGCCTATCTAGAACATACGCCGCTTCCCTACTTTTTATATTTTATTTTCTTTCTTTCTGCTATCTGCTTGCAAAGCAGAAAGCCATTTTTAGCGAAAAATAAAAATGGCCTTATTCGTAGACCATCATTTAATTGCGAATAACTCGCAAACTGCTGCACGTATTGTATTGCTTTTACCTTCAACGTATTCAGGCGCTAAATCTGGTCTAGAGCAGTATAATTTTGTGCTACTTTAAGCGGTATTCTAACTGTAGAAATGCTTTTTCTTTAATCTGAGAATAACACGAGAATGGACTGCGTGTAATTGTTGCCAATGTACGCAGTCTGAGAAATAAACTTGGTGAGGTACAGATGCTTGCGTCAGATACTTGCCCAGACTTGATGGCCTTTACCGAAACTTGGCTTTTTGCAGACATCATAGATTCAGAGGTTTCTATCCCCGGATACAGTCTTTGTCGAGCCGACCGCCTTGGAGGTAGGCCCGGTGGCGGCGTTATACTTTACTGGAAGGCCGAACTGAAGGCCCAATTGGTTGCAGCTACTAGTGGCGACGGCGGTGATTTTGATGCCCTGTGGTGCCGTATTCATGATGGATGCAGATCCTACACTATTGGTGTTGTTTACAGAGCGCCATCGGGATCCGGAGTTCATTTGCTCAATTCGATCAGGAAGCACTGCGTGGGAAAGGACAGTCTTATCGTGGGGGATTTTAATGCCCCTAATATCGACTGGGACCTACTTCTCTGTGGTCGTCCACCTGATTCTTTTGATGCTACTTTACTTGAGACTGTTATCGATTGTAATTTGTTTCAACATGTCACCATGCCAAACCGCATTGTTGCCGACCAAACGCCAAACATTCTGGACCTTGTGCTCACCGCAGCTCAGTCAGATGTCACGAACCTAATAGTTCTTCAACCCATCGGCAAAAGTGATCATTGTGTCGTTTGATTCCAATGGACACGTCGCCTCACGATCCATAGCCAGGGTGGTTGTCGTCGGAACTTTTGGCAAGCGGATCCTCTCCGTCTGAGAACAGCCGCAAGCGCTATGGACTGGAGTATTCCTGATCCCATTCCCCTTGATGATGCGTGGAACCTTGTGCTCTCCAAAATGACTTCTCTAATTGAGCAGGTCGTTCCTTTCTCCCGTAGAAAGTGCTTCAAGAGGGGTCCACCTTGGATTGACAGTGAATTGAGATCTCTGATAAACAGAAGACGCAAATTGTGGGATCGTTTTAGGCAATCTCAAACAGAGTTCGATTACTCTTCCTACAAGACCACCAGAAATGCTTGTGTCGCGTTGAAGCGACAGAAATGTCAGCAATATGAACTATCATTAGCAACACATTCCAGAACGACACCTAAAATGCTTTTCTCTTATCTAAAAAGAAGTACCAGGGCTGGCAGTGGCATCCCCACCTTGTGTTCCTTTGAACCTCGAAATTTACTTTACGAAGACGCTGATAAAGCCAGTCTTTTGGCCCAGCAGTACGCCTCTGTCTTCACGAAAGAAACTCCCGCCTGCGACAACACTGTGTCCAGTTTTCCTTATGAGTTGGATCAAGTAGACATTAACATCAATTCTGTGGTTAAACTTCTCCTTGATTTAGATCCGCATTCTTCACCCGGCCCGGATGGCTTGCACCCCCTGTTCCTTAGGATTGTGGCGCAGTACATCGCCCCTCCTATCTGTCAGGTTTTCCGTCTTTCTTTTGAAGCTGGGCGTCTCCCGTCGGCTTGGAAAGTGGGCATTGTAAAACCCATTTACAAAGGAGGGAACAGGCAAGATCCAGCCAACTATCGTCCTATCTTCTTAACCTCGATATTATGTAAAGTTATGGAGCGGATCTTGAAGCAGACTCTTCATCTCTACCTCCAGAAACTGAATCTCTTCTCTTGTGCACAGCATGGTTTTCGAAGGGCACGCTCATGTACCTCGAACTTACTGGTTGCTAAGGAGAAATGGGCGAAATCGCTAGATTCCGGCAAACGCTTGGACGTTGTGTTTGTGGATTTCAGCAAAGCTTTCGACAGGGTCCCGCACGAACGACTTTTGCTTAAACTCCGAGGAATCGGTATTGCCGGGAATCTTCTCTCCTGGATCTCTGATTTCCTTCGCGACCGCACGATGCAGGTGCAAGTAAACGATACATTTTCCGCCCCTGTTCTCATGACTAGTGGAGTCCCACAAGGTTCGGTCCTCGGCCCTGTGCTTTTCAACATCTTCATCAATGACTTACCGTCAACACTCCAGGCGGATTGCCTAATCTACGCTGACGACTTGAAGCTGTGGATGGAGGCATCCAGTATGGAAGATGCTGACAGGTTGCAATCGACACTCGACCTGCTACATGATTGGTCAATTAAGTGGCAGTTGCCAATGAATCATGAGAAGTGTTCAGTTCTCCCAGTTGGTGCATCTGTCCCATTTGGAATCTATCATATTGGTGGTTCCTTGCTCAGAAACGCCACTCAGGAGTGGGATCTGGGAGTGGTACTTTCGTCTGACCTCAAATCTAATGAAGATACCAAGAAAAAGGTCGCTGCGACCTACAGGATGTTTCACTCTATACGCAGAGCTTTCTCTCGCCTGACCCCGGGAATCTTTCGACTCCTGTTTACTTCACATGTACGCCCGCTTCTGGAATACGGGCTACCTGCCGCCTACCCTCTTACGAAATTTGAATGTGATATGATTGAAAAGGTTCAACGGCGTGGATCCAAATCTGTGGCTGAGCTGCGGGACCTGTCCTATTCTCTCCGACTCAAACAACTGAACCTCTTTTCCCTGGAATACCGTCGTCATCGCGGAGATTTGATCTTCACCCGACGTATTCTTAGAGGAAAGTTGGGGAGGGAATTACAGGAGTTCTTTCATCTCAACACAGAGAGTTCAACAAGAGGCCACAGTTTGAAACTGTTCAAACCGAGGAGTGATCGAGTGCGATCCAGCCTGGCTTTATCCACTCGCGTTGTGAATGACTGGAACCGCCTTCCGGAGTCCATCGTCGTTGCCGAGACCGAGGAACGTTTCAAGCATTTATTGGACTCTCACTTTAGTTTACGGGGATCCAGCTGTTTTCAATGCAGCTTCAGTGCTTCTCTGTGGGACCTTGTTCCGCAATGACGCAGGCTATCTCCGAAACGATCGGGAAGTGACGGAGCTGACAAAGGAACTTCCTTCTGCTCTCTATCATTCAATGATTCAATGATTCAACAGGTTGAAATTACGCGCCGGGGTGCAATATCAGCGTAAGAAACGCAGGGCGATATTTTTTGTTAATTGGTATTTTTCTACTGAACCACGCAGCTTTATTTTCCCTCTTAACAAATGGTTTCTATTTTTGTCTACATTTTTCGGAATTGTTTTCAACTTTTCGTATGCCTTATAATCCCTTCACTCATTTCTTCCATGTGCGCACAATTGGGGCAACTGAGTGACCAATTAATGTGCGATCAATTTAAAGCGAACTTTCAGTGAATTGGATTCTGTTCCAAGGAGAAAAGGCACAACTACACCTCCGCGAATTTTTCACAAAAGAACAAGGAGTTCAATATCGTACGAAGGAACCAGAAAAATGTCAAGGTGGGCGCCTGCGACCCAGTAGCTGTATATCAAACAATGCCAATGCATTTGTAATTGCTATCGATGGACATATACTTATATTTTACCTACTTCCATGCAAGAGCATCGGATTTATGTAAGCATTGATCTGAACCCTTTAGGGTGCAGCCTCTAGCAGGTCTAGAAATATACCTATTTATTTATTTATTGTCAGACGAACTTGCTGGTATCTCATGAGAGCTGGGCTGAAGCCATAGACAGTGGATATGCGGTGGATGTGGTGTCCATTGACTTAGCCAAGGCCTTTGACACTGTCCCCCATTCGCGAATCGCACTGAAGTTGAGGTAGGATGGAATAGCTGGTCGCGCTCTCCAGTGAGTGTCAGCATTTCTGGACGGACGGGAGCACTGTATCCGTGTTGGAAACAGTCTTTTGTTTCGAAAAGCTGCAATTAGCGACGTTCCGAAGGGCTATGTCCTATGTCCGCTGCTTTGTGCTGTCTACGTGCATGACTTGCCGGAGAAGCTTGTGGTACCACCGATATTATTTGCTGATAACCTACAGCTGTGGAATATTGTTGATATCCCTGGTGGTCCTGTGACTCTTCAACTGGCTCTGGAGAGACTCTGGGAATGGTCTGACTTGTGTTTGCTGCACATAAACCGGGTAAAGTGTTCAGTGCTGCGTATCGGAGCGTCTGCTTCCTCTACAAGTTATGTGCTTGATAGGAGTGAACTTCGCAAGTGACTTACCAGGTGGAGCTAGGTGTCGTCCATTGTTCCACACTACACGCTGGAGACAATTGGAAGAAGGCGGCTAGTAAACGGTTCCAGGTGTTGTGGTTTATCCGTCGTACTTTTGGTGACCTGACTGCTGATGTGTCTGCGAAGCTCTTCTCAGCGTTTGTGCGACCCCACCTAGAATATTGCGTCCAGGCCTGTCCCGTATGTCTTGTCCGGGACAAAATGGCACTAGAACGGGTGTTACCTGTCGGTACAAGGTTGGTCAAGGGATTACGAAGGCAAACGTACCCCGAGTGCCTACTTAGTTTGGGGATGCAGTCAATGCACCATAGAAGGATTGAGGGGACTTAATCCTAGCCTATCGTAATTTGACTGAGAAGGTAGGCCCCGAATTGGCTTGGCTATTTGGTTCTGCTAGATTTTCTGGTCTCCGCCGGCATTGTATGAAGCTGGACAAACAGCGGTCCGATCGAGTTAGAGCGGAGACACGGTTATCACGTCGGGTCATCGAGCGTTGGAACCTGCTTCCACAGAGTTATCAAAGAAGCTACAGTTAAGGGGTTTGAGCGCCAAATAGACGCGCTTGGGTGGCAACAAGAAACCTTTTGCTTTTCCTGACTAATTCTCCTCTTCATATTTCGATTCTATTGTCTGTACCTTTCCTCGACATTTCTATTATCCTATTATTAGAACTGATTTTTTCAACCCTCTTACCTTCGCTTTCTCTTCCTCTCGTACTTACTTCATGTAACTTACATAGCTGAGACAGCTAATGTAAGGAACGTAGGCATAAAATTGGTGGACCAAGGTGCTTTTTGAGTGTTTTCTTTTTAGAATCATCAAGAAGTCGGAGCACCTCTAGAAACTCCTGGATCAACCCGCTCAAGAAGGAATACTTACGGGATTCATCCTATCGTTCCAGTCCTACTTGAACTTTTAACGTGGCGCCACAGCAATTTATTGCCCATTGTTATCCACTTGAACAACCAGAGTAGATTTATTTGACATCCTTCTTAGTATCACCTAGACCTGAGTGCCATATCCATCTTTTTTATACATTTTTACATTCACTGTCAACCTAACCAACTTTCTGCTTAGCGCACCATACAACCATATATAATCAAACACCCTTCTGTAGACCAGCCCTGTGAGAGCGATGCCCTCTTGTGTGTTGCGTTCCACTGAGCTCTTCTATGCGAAGAAAAGAGAATAAAGGTCGTCTCTGGGGAATCCTTTAGCGAATATTTGGACTTCATCTTCCAGGGCGTCCAAATGCTTGTCCTCTAGTAAAGATGTCACCACTCGTTCCAAAGCAGCGCAGTGCTATGCATTTGATGGGTGGATGCACATTGCCTGCTGCGGCATCTGTCCTGAACAATATGTGCTCTTGCAGCGATTCACCTCGCCAGCCATTAACTATTTTGCAACAGCTGCCGTGCTTCACTGAATTGCAAGCGTCTTCTCGCCAGATTTAATCTACTCAGTAGTGCACAACATGGATTCCGGAAGAGGTTTAAAGCGCGAAGCGGGATCGGTACGCTTTAAAACCAATACGCGAAAATAAGGCCAACCTCCGGTGAGTGGAGAACACCAAAGGTAACGCTAGGAAAAATTTATTAAGTGGGCGAAAGGCTATCTAGTGCTAAAAATAAGGCACCGAAAGATAGCTAGCTAGGGAAAGGCGTGGTCGCGTGCGCGGAGAGCAAAGATGGCAGCGGAGCCGAGGAGCGTCGCGCCGTTCGAAGGCGGATGCTATGTTGACTCAAACAAACGCGAGCAACGTTCAAACAGGCGAGCGGCTATTTCGCTATGTACATCAAGAAAATATAGTTTTGTGATTTTGTAATATTTTACGCAGCATGCGGCAGCCAAACAGGGGAATCTCCAGGTCACTACACAGCCCCCCTCTTAGAAGGGAACCGTAGGTGACCCTTCGATCTACGTGAGGACTGTCCGTCGCCGGCCAGCCTTCTGCGAGACCAGGCGGTGAAACCTGATGCAGCTGCTGGGGGAGAACCAATGCGATCGGACGCTAGGGGGGCTCCCACCCGTGTCCTCCCTACAGGTGCCAAAAACACAAAATGGGGGAAATGTTCGCAGCGTTCGAGTGCGTAGTGTCAAAGCACACGATGTTTGAGCACGTAGTGTCCGCAAACGTAACGTTCGATCGTCGTTGAACGTCCGCGTGTCGAGGATATGAAAAAGAAGCGGAGACGCGGAGTGTCAAACAGGTGCGAGCGACAGAGCTAACGAAAAACGATAGCACTTACCGAGTGCGATAAGCAAATAAAGCGAGAACCATTTTGTGTTTACAAAACGATTTTCTCCTTTTTTGGGTTTTCAAAACGTCTTTGCGGTTTTTGGGGTTTTCAAAACGCTTTGCAAATTTTTTTGGGTTTTCAAATCGTTTTTGTTGGGCGGATTAGGCCACAAGCAAAAAGGAAGCGGGAAAAGAAGAATGAAAAGAAGACTAATCTTTTAGTCGCGCTGGCCAATGAACCCGCCTACCTGACCTAGTCGATTTCGGACGTTCGGTCGGAGGCGTTGTCGATCCAGCAGTTTTGTCGGATGAGGACGCTTTCGGCTCGATAGAAACGTAAGGAACTGAGTCGGAGGAGTTGGTCGGAGAATGCTTCGCAGCATCGGAAGTAGGCGTATCGTCGATCATGGGCTGCGTTGACTCGTCCGAAGGTGGACAGGAGTCATCGTCGATCTCAGGTTCCACATGGGCAACCTTGAGACGGTCGATAGAGACGGTTTCATGTTTACCGTGGCGGTCGATAACGAATACGCGGTCCTTACGTTTAAGAACCTTAAATGGACCTTCGTAGGGTCGTTCGAGTGGTCTGCGTAGACCATCGACTCGAAGGAAAACGTAAGTGCAATGCAGTAGATCTTGTGGAACGAACGATTTACGTCGTTCTCGCACGTCGGTTGCTTTAATATGGCGCATGCTCGTGGCTAACTGCCGAGCGTAATTCGCGTCGTAGCGAGGTGTTCTAGGGTTTTCAGAAAAGAAGTCACCAGGTAGTCGAAGAGGTTGTCCGTATACCAATTCGGCGCTGGACGTGTGCAAATCAGCTTTAAGAGCTGATCGGATACCAAGTAGTATCATGGGCAGTGCTTCGGTCCAGCTTAGTGCATTAGCGGCACTAAGTGAGGCCTTCAGCTGTCGGTGGAAACGTTCCACCATGCCGTTGGATTGCGGGTGATAGGCGGTAGTCCGGATGCGTTGACATCCGAGGACTTTGAGAAGATCGTTGAAAGTCGAGGATTCGAACTGCGGACCGCGGTCGGTAGTCACTGTGGCTGGACAGCCATGTGAAGCGACCCAGCGCTCAACGAAAGCGCGCGTTACGGTGTCCGCGGATACGTCGGGTATAGGTACGGCCTCGGGCCAACGGGTGTATCGGTCGATCATGGTCAAAATGTAGACCATTCCTCTGGATGGTGCCAAGGGTCCAACTATGTCGAGATGGACATGGGCGAAGCGAGCTGAGACTTGCGGAAAACGACCAAGCGGGGCGGACACGTGCCGCTGTATCTTGGCCTGTTGACACGTTAGACATCCGCGTGCCCAGCGCTTAAGATCGCATTGCATTCCGGGCCAAACGTATCTCTCGGATATGAGCTTGATCGTGGCTCGGATGCCTGGATGAGCGATGTTATGAAGGGTGTCAAAAACTAGACGTCGGAAGGTTTCTGGAACGACGGGTCGAGGTCGTCCAGTAGAAGTATCGCACAAGATTGTGCCATCAGATGACGGCAGTGGATGCGATGTGATTCGCAGCGAAGAATCTTGTTTGACGTTCTGACAGTCGGTGTCGGTTAGTTGCTGAAGGCCTCACTTAGTGCCGCTAATGCACTAAGCTGGACCGAAGCACTGCCCATGATACTACTTGGTATCCGATCAGCTCTTAAAGCTGATTTGCACACGTCCAGCGCCGAATTGGTATACGGACAACCTCTTCGACTACCTGGTGACTTCTTTTCTGAAAACCCTAGAACACCTCGCTACGACGCGAATTACGCTCGGCAGTTAGCCACGAGCATGCGCCATATTAAAGCAACCGATGTGCGAGAACAACGACGTAAATCGTTCGTTCCACAAGATCTACTGCATTGCACTTACGTTTTCCTTCGAGTCGATGGTCTACGCAGACCACTCGAACGACCCTACGAAGGTCCATTTAAGGTTCTTAAACGTAAGGACCGCGTATTCGTTATCGACCGCCACGGTAAACATGAAACCGTCTCTATCGACCGTCTCAAGGTTGCCCATGTGGAACCTGAGATCGACGATGACTCCTGTCTACCTTCGGACGAGTCAACGCAGCCCATGATCAACGATACGCCTACTTCCGATGCTGCGAAGCATTCTCCGACCAACTCTTTCGACTCAGTTCCTTACGTTTCTATCGAGCCGAAAGCGTCCTCATCCGACAAAACTGCTGGATCGACAACGCCTCCGACCGAACGTCCGAAATCGACTAGGTCAGGTAGGCGGGTTCATTGGCCAGCGCGACTAAAAGATTAGTCTTCTTTTCATTCTTCTTTTCCCGCTTCCTTTTGCTTGTGGCCTAACCCGCCCAACAAAAACGATTTGAAAACCCAAAAAAATTTGCAAAGCGTTTTGAAAACCCCAAAAACCGCAAAGACGTTTTGAAAACCCAAAAAAAGGAGAAAATCGTTTTGAAAACACAAATGGTTCTCGCTTTATTCGCTTAGCGCACTCGGTAAGTGCTATCGCTTTTCGTTAGCTCTGTTGCTCGCACCTGTTTGACACTTTGCGTTTCCGCTTCTTTTTCATATCCTCGACACGCGGACGTTCAACGACGATCGAACGTTACGTTTGCGGACACTACGTGCTCAAACATCGTGTGCTTTGACACTACGCACTCGAACGCTGCGAACATTTCCCCCATTTTGTGTTTTTGGCACCTGTAGGGAGGACACGGGTGGGAGCCCCCCTAGCGTCCGATCGCATTGGTTCTCCCCCAGCAGCTGCATCAGGTTTCACCGCCTGGTCTCGCAGAAGGCTGGCCGGCGACGGACAGTCCTCACGTAGATCGAAGGGTCACCTACGGTTCCCTTCTAAGAGGGGGGCTGTGTAGTGACCTGGAGATTCCCCTGTTTGGCTGCCGCATGCTGCGTAAAATATTACAAAATCACAAAATTATATTTTCTCGATGTACATAGCAAAATAGCCCCTCGCCTGTTTGAACGTTGCTCGCGTTTGTTTGAGTCAACATAGCATCCGCCTTCGAACGGCGCGACGCTCCTCGGCTCCGCGGCCATCTTTGCTCTCCGCGCACGCGACCACACCTTTCCCTAGCTAGCTATCTTTCGGTGCCTTATTTTTAGCACTAGATAGCCCTTCGCCCACTTAATAAATTTTTCCTAGCGTTACCTTTGGTGTTCTCCACTCACCGGAGGTTGGCCTTATTTTCGCGTATTGGTTTTAAAGCGTAACGATCCCGCTTCGCGCTTTACTTTCCCGCCGTCGAGCTACATACTTGGTGGGGTCGAACTCCCACTTGTCTCCAATCAGGTAGACCTAAGCGTCGTCAATTCTTCACCTTTGCATTCTGGTGAAAACTGGAAGAAGGCCGCAAGTAGGGGGTTCCAGAATGTTGTGGTTAATACGCCGTTCTTTCGGGGTCTTAACTGACGACATATATGTGAAGCTGTTCTCAGCTTTCGTCCGGCCCATCTGGAATACTGCGTCCAGGCTTGCCCGCCCTGCCTTGTTCGGGACCAACTGGAGCTCGAGAGGGTTTTAAGAGTAGGTACCAAATTGGTCGTACCCCGAGCGTCTACTTAGCTTGGGTATGTATTCAATGCACTACCGACAGCTTCGAGGAGACCTAATCCTTGCTTACCGCATTTTAACAGGGAAGGTTTTACCGGACTTGAGCTGGCTATTTAGCCCGGCTAAGTTGCCTTGTCTTCGCCTTCATCCCATGAAGCTACACAAGCAGCTTTCTGACCGGATCAGGGCGAATACTCGGTTTTCGCATATAGTTATCGAGCGCTGGAACTCGCTTCCAGAAAGTGCAGTCAGTGAACCTACGGTTAAGGGTTTCGAGCATCAGTTAGATGCTCTTGGGTGGCAACACAAAACATTTCCCTTCTCCTGACCATATCCATCTTCAAACTTTCAGTTCTTATTCTGTCATTATCTTCACTCTTTGGTGTTTTCCTTCATTTTAATGACTTTCGTTCCCCTTTATCTTCCATTTACTTTCTACTTCTTTCTTACTTCACGTAACCTACCCAGCGGGGACTGCTAATGCAGGGAAGCTGGGCAGTAATTGGTTGACCAGAGTGTGTTTCGGGTGTTTCGTTTTATATCTATGAAGACCTAGCACCTGTGAGCGAGTACTCAACTCGCGTGTCAGCGTACTTCGATACGCATTCAGAACAGCTGGCTTTGTCAGTTGGCTGGTGTCAATGCGCTCACAGCGTCGTCGTGGGCGTCCGCCAAAGCGCATCACCATGTCAGCACATACAAGTGCATGATCAGTGTCCACACATGTGCTCCAAATCGAGCGACAGTTCTGGACGCAGCCTCTCCAGCGGTAACTGATAGTAATGTGATCGATCTGCGTCCAAGGCTGGTGGGCGCCAAGTCACCCTCCGGCGGGTGCTGTGTCGGAAATTAGTGCTCGCAAGAAATAAGCGAGCATCTTCACACAAATGAAGTAACCGCTCACCGTTATCATTACGGGAGCCTACACCGTGCTGACCGCCCAGATGCATTTGACGACATCAGCTAAGGTTGATTCACAAATTAGTACAAAACGCTGTTTGTTCGTGATTTCCGTTTATGCTCCCACCGACTGCAGTTCCATTGCAGTCAAGGACACTTTCTATCACGAACTGAATGCGCTATTACGCAGTGCTACTAGTTCAGATATTATAGTACTTGCAGGGGATATGAACGCACAAGTAGGGCGTCTGAGTTCTTCAGAAGCTCAGCTAGGTGGTAAATGTGGGCTTACCTCCGAACGGACTGACAAAGGTGAGCGTCTGCTGCAACTGTGTGCGGAGCACCAGTTGTTTCTTAGTAGCACTACTTTTAGACACGGTGGGCGCCGAAGTGCCACTTGGCGTCCTCCTGTAGCTGACCAGCGATGGACCCAAATTGATCACATAGCCATAAGTTACGGATGGCGTGGTTCCATCCTGGATTGCCGCTGGTACTGGAGTACCTGTGTCGACTCTGATCATCCCTTGGTACGTTGTCCTTTCTCCATGAACTTTACCGGGAGGCGCACCAAGCGTCCCCTCCGATTGGCAACGGCGAAATGGTCTTAGTCCTCGGTCAGGCAAGCCTGTCAAGACGCACTGTAAACGGAACTTCCGCAATTTTGTACTAAAGACGCTGAGCTTCAGTGGAATAGGATCTCGGCTACCATGCACGACACAGGAGCATCTGGTTGTGGCATTATCAATCGTCACCGCACCAGTCACTGGATATCCGAGAGTTCCGTGAACCTGTACACAATGTGACCAGACGGGCTATTAGGCGTGAACTGAAGCAGAGCATGCGGGCTGACAAGGAAGCCTGGTGGACCAGTCGGGCTCAAGTAATGGAGGAGGCAGGAGCAGTAGGCAATTACCGCAAGCTCTTCCAGCTAATCCGCACCACTGGTCCCAGAAAACCAGGTGTCAGTGAGACAGAGGCAGCGCAGGTGCGCTAATGCACAATAAGGAGCGCCGTTTGGCTCGTTGGGTGGAACACTTTCAAGATCAGTTCAGCTGGCCTCCTGCTCTTGGACCTCTTCCTACTCAGGTGATGCGGAACGAGCCATGGACGGTTAGTTTAGAGCCTCCGGCGGAGGTCGAGTTCCGAAACGCGACCACAGCGCTCAATCGTTTTCGTGCCGCTGGCCCGGATTCCCTCCCACCTGCACTATTTAAGGATGAAGGTGAGGTCCTCTGCAGGGCACTGACCTCCCTATTCGAACGTATCTGGAACGAAGAGTGTGTGCCGGCTAATTGGAGTGAATCGATTATAGTGGCAATATACAAAAAGGGCAGTCGCACAGACTGTGCGAACCACAGGGGTATTAGCCTAATGCCAATTGTGACAAATTTATTGTCCTCACTGCGGAACGGGAATCTTGGATTAGGGAAGAGCAGGCCGGTTTCCGCCCAGGTGCTAGAGCAGTGCCACGCATACCGTAGATCGACAATAGCTGTGTTCCTCGCTTTCAAGAGTGCGTTCGATTCAGTTGATCGATCGATTCTGTTCGAATTACTTACGCGGAAAGGTGTTCCCACGAAATATGTGAACATCCTTCGTGCTCTGTACTCGAACATTACAGGCCGCGTCGGGGTCTATGGTGTTCTATCAGATAGCTTTTCGACTACAAGTGTCGTTCGTCAGGGTTGTCTGATTTCCCCATTTTTGTTCTATTTCGTCGTGGATTCTATCATGGAGTGTTTCCTTGCGGAATCTCACGATGTAGGCGTTGAAGTGCTGCCTGGTGAAAGGTTAGTTGATCTAGATTATGCGGACGATATCGTCTTGCTTTTCGACGACGTTGGGGCGGCCCAATCAACCCTGAATAGCCTGTCCAGTGTGGTCCCATTATTTTGTGTGCACGTCGCACCTTCAAAGTGCAAAGTGTTGCTGCAGGACCACCACCCTTGACGCTTGCTAACGAGGAACTCGAGGTGGTTGATCAATTCACTTATCTTGGCAGCTGCGTCAGCAATGATGGGCGCATAGAAACTGACGTGAGCTCACGCATTGCAAAAGCCAGAGCTGCCTTCTTGAACCTGCGTCATCTTTGGCGACAGAAGGGAGTTTCCCTCCGTCTAAGAGACCGTGTATACAAGGCCACAGTGAGGGCCGTTCTGCTCTATGGTAGTGAAACTTGGCCCCTTCGGTCTGAAGATCTGAGGCGCCTTCAAGTCTTTGATCATCGTTGTTTGCGAAGCATTGCTGGTGTCGGATGGCACCAGCGTGTCAGCAACAATGATGTGCGTAGGCGAGTACTAGGTAGTGATAATCATGCTAGCTCCCTAGAACAACACAAAGCACTGAATAAGTTGCGTTGGCTCGGGCACGTGCTACGCATGCCTGATCATCGCTTACCTAGGGGGTCCTAGTTTAGTCTACCAGGTGTAGGATGGCGCAAGGCTCGAGGTGGACAGAAGTTGACTTGGCAGCGGGAAATGAAGACACTGACGACCAAACTGGGTACCGTTGGTCCGTCTCGCCTTCCGGGTTGGAGTCCACCTGACTCGCGTTGTGCTTGGCTCTAGACTTTACAGGACATGGCTCGCAGTAGACACCAGTGGCGCGTCTGCTGCCGTCTACTATTCGGATTGTCTGTTTAAAGTGTGTTTGGTGCTGAGTTATCTGCGGGGTAATGGCTGATTATGACGCGTGGCAGTGAAAGCCGCAAAGAAGCTGTCTTGCCGATGCCGCCTTGTCTTTGCACGATAGCCAGCTGTTTGTGACGGTATGTTGTCTACACAAGGTGTAGGCGCCTTGACCCTGAATGTTTGCTTAAGACAATAAGGTTTTCGGGTAAGTCCCCTTCCCTCCCCTTATTCTCTCTTTCGTAGGTCCTCATGGTTGTATGGCAGTGAAGTATCAGTTCAAATAGCTGATGTACTGCTGTTGATGATGATGATAATCTCACATTGGACTTCTGCACATGAGGGTCGATCCAAACGGACGACTCCGGGGAGAAGTGCGATCGGTGACCGCTGATGAAGATGGTAACTGTCTGATTAAACTACTTTGCAAAAGTCCATGCGCAACGCTCCATGCGTTTGATAGGCTGTGAATCGATTATAAACTATCGTACCTAACACTGTCTCTTTTTGTTCGTTTCGCTTATCAGATGGGATAACTTCCGGTTACCAAGTAGCGGCCATTGTCATCTCTAATGTACGATGTGATCACCAGTCTTCGTGGTCTTACTTCAGGCTAGCGTACACTTTTTTTCCGGAGGTCTTTCTGAATCCCTTTATGTTCGCTTCCAGCTGGATTGTTCCAGCGAGCATTGATAAGTCCCAGAGACTTCGTAGATACCCAATGTCCAGGTTGACGATTTGGTTGGCTACATTAGGATATGCCTGTGCTAATAATGTGTGACTTATATGTTACCAATGGTAATCTACTGTGTCCAGTGAGTACTTACTCAGGTCAGATAACAGCGTTTGATTCGCGTTTGAACGTCCGGATTCGCCAGTTACTAATATTTATGTGCTCACTGCGTCGCGGTATGTGTCCACGAAGCGAAGTCTTAGTTTGGTACAAAGAATAACCTAGTCAGAGTCCACGCTCGTTTTCCAGCTCGAGCGACAGTTTTAGACACAGCTTCTCCAGCAGTGACTGACTGCGATGTGATCGATTTGCGTCCATGACTGGTCTGACACTGGTGTGCGCAATGTTACTTGCGAGTGCTGGGTCGGAAGTTACTGTACGCGAGAAATAGATAAGCATTTTCACACAGGTTTAACAACCGCTCACCATGTTGTTTGCCCAGAGGAAACTCATCCGTGCACAATATTCCGACTTGGGCGTTCAACTCACCAGCGAGTACCCGTACTTTATCGGCAACAAAGGAGCGCGTTCAGTTAATAATGGAAGTCACTTTTTACTGAGTCAGTGTCAATTTGTGGGCACCTATGCAGCGATGACAAACAGGCACCGTTTATCTGCGCGTGACTTCGAAGCTTTGGGCGACACCACCGATTTGACACCCTACATCCAGCTGTTGATTGAGATCCAGCGTTCCAGGGCACCTTCAGCCCGGAGACTGAAAGCAATGACTTGATGCACTTGTAGCTCGGGTTGATCGCTCCTGAGCCGCTGTTCGCCGAGCTTCGTAATTGAGATGCAAACGTTGCATTGCCAAACCAGATGACTTCCTCATTGCGCTCCTGAGTCAAACGTAATCCGCCCACTTGTTCGTCGATTTGTGATCGATCAGAAAGTGACTTTTGAACTGACCTCCTTGACCTGTACCCGTGACCTTCTCCGGTCTGTCCAACTCTGATAGACAAGGGCGATCCGTGGGATGGTTTTGCCTCGGCTGTTGCGGTATTGTTGACAGCTCGTTTAGCTGCCCATGACGACTTTTAAGGTGTTTTTGTTCTTTCCGTCTTAACGTTTGGTACGCTGGATCAATCTCTACATGCTTATCGAATGCTACGTCGAGTACCAAGCCTCGAGGAACTCTCTTCGTTTTTGTGTCTCTCCTTGTGCCAGGACCTCTGTGTTGTTCCAATCAAAGCGATGTCCTTCTTCGTCCGTATGTATTGAAACCAGTCAGAGAGCGTAGTGCTTCTCACATGCTTTTTATGCTCTTGTATTCTTGTTAACAGTCGTCTTCCTTTTTAACCCACAGCTTTTATCACAATCTCGACATCGTATCTTGTAAACAATATTTCGTCTTTCGTGTGTTCCGGATCTAGCTTTGGGTATCGACAGGGTTCTCCTCAATGTGGCAGTTGGTTTGTGACCTTATGTAAGACCGTGCTGTTTGAATACTCTTGCTGTCATCTCGGAGATGTGCTTTACATAGGGTAGAACGATTCACTTTGTTTTCCTTTGAGCAGGCTGAGGTTGTAGCTTTGTGGTTTAGATATTGCCGGACGAAACTATGTGGATATCCATTTAGGTCAAATGATCTGAGCAGATATATCTCTTCTTTCCATTTTGCCTCAAGTGTGATGCAATGTGCTTTAATTCTACGAAAGAGAGTTCTTACCAGCTTATTTTGTGGCATTTTGGGTGATTGCCGTAGTTGTTTAGAATCTGGTCGGTGTGTATTCCTCTCCGCTGATTGTAACTCTTCGTCAATCATCCTGGTGATTAACACATCCAAGAATGGAAGCTGGTTTTCATAACTGATTCAATCGTAAAATGAATGTCTTCAATGGTGTTATTGCGTATTTGACTACGTTTCAGTATTACGAATGTACCATCGACGTATCGCATTCACAGCTTTCAGTTGATTATGAGCAGCATGTTCACTTCAGTCGGTTGTCTGAGGGTGATGGAACAACAGTTAACAGAGCAGCTCAGGTTTGCAATAGAACGCAGAGTGAAGAATACTAGGTGGCGAAAACAAGAGGCGTTAACGAACAAGTTTTTGAAATTGACTCACGTCAATAGCGTAGCTAACAACGAGGACTGCATTCGAAACCTATCCAATAGGCCACTTTCCGCAGCAGCAAAACAAGTCCTCACCATTGGGCTCGACTACAATTTCTAGGATGCTATGACTACAACGTTCCTGTCCGGATTCGAAAGCGCAGTTCAGTCCAGCGGTTTTGACGATGATACGCAGAAACAACTAAGATATACAATTATTCCAGTCGTAGCACGTAACAAACAGCACACTTCCCTATCACAACAAGAAAGGGATGCAATAAAATCCCTTGATGCCGATAAATCCATTGTCATTTTACCTGCGGACAAAGGACGCGTGACGGTTATATTGGAAAAGAGGATTATGTTGAAAAAGCGAAACAACTTCTGAGCGACACAAAAACCTACCGCCTTATCGAAAACAATCCATCAACCCAACTGACAAACAATAAATAGAGCGTTGAAATTGCTCCAAGAACGGAACCAGATCACAAAGGAAGACCGTGCTAGAATGATGGCCCGCGATTTGACTATAGCACAATTCTGCGGGCTTCCAAAGATACATAAAGATGGTGCACCACTAAGAACAATCGTATCGCTCCTAGGCACACCTACGTACATCCTGGAAAGTGAGTTGTGGAGACTTATCAAGTACCTAACAATGGGATCACAGCACTCCATACATAGTGCACAGCAATTCCTGGCGAAACTCAAAGGTATACGAGTGGATCATGACGAGATAACCGTATCGTTCGACGTGACTGCACTCTTTACATCTGTCAATTTACAAACCGCAAAGCAAGCAATCACCGAACGGCTGGATCAAAGTGAGAAAACTATCGGAAACCTGACGACTGCGAATATGTGCAGGCTACTTCACCTATGCCTCGCGACCTACTTCGAGTTTGATAAACAGATCTATGAGCAAGTGAAGGCAGCACCGATGGGATCCCCTGTCATTGCTCGTTGCAGAGATAGTAATGCCGAAACTTGCAGAGAACGTACTGCTCATAATCAACTCAAAGTTATGAATCCGATACCTCAATGATACATTCGTGATACTGAAACGTAGTCAAGTAGAGGCTGCATACCAATTACTCAATAACACCATTGAAGACATTCATTTTACGATTGAATCAGTTATAGAAAACCAGCTTCCATTCTTGGATGTGTTAATCACCAGGATGATTGACGAAGAGTTACAATCAGCGGAGAGGAGTACACACCGACCAGATTCTAAACAACTACGGCAATCACCCAAAATGCCACAAAATAAGCTGGTAAGAACTCTCTTTCGTAGAATTGAAGCACATTGCATCACACTTGAGGCAAAATGGAAAGAAGAGATATATCTGCTCAGATCATTTGACCTAAATGGATATCCACATAGTTTCGTCCGGCAATATCTAAACCACAAAGCTACAACCTCAGCCTGCTCAAACGAAAACAAAGTGAATCGTTCTACCCTATGTAAAGCACATCTCCGAGATGACAGCAAGAGTATTCAAACAGCACGATCTTACATAGGGTCACAAACCAACTGCCACATAGAGGAGAACCCTATCGATACCCAAAGCTAGATCCGGAACACACGAAAGACGAAATATTGTTTACAAGATACGATGTCGAGATTGTGATAAAAGCTGTGGGTTAAAAAGGAAGACGACCGTTAACGAGAATACAAGAGCATACAAAGCATGTGAGAAGCACTACGCTCTCTGACTGGTTTCAATACATACGGACGAAGAAGGACATCGCTTTGATTGGAACAACACAGAGGTCCTGGCACAAGGAGAGACACGAAAACGAAGAGAGTTCCTCGAGGCTTGGTACTCGACGTAGCATTCGATAAGCATGTACATAGAGATTGATCCAGCGTACCAAACGTTAAGACGGAAAGAACAAAAACACATTAAAAGTCATCATGGGCAGCTAAACGAGTTGTCAACAACACCGCAACAGCCGAGGCAAAACCATCCCAAGGATCGCCCTTGTCTATCAGAGTTGGGCAGACCGGAGAAGGTCAAGGAGGTCAGTTCAAAAGTCACTTTCTGATCGATCACAAATCGACGAACAAGTGGGCGGATTACGTTTGACTCAGGAGCGCACTGAGGAAGTCATCTGGTTTGGCAATGCAATGTTTGCATCTCAATTACGAAGCTTGGCGAACAAGTGAACTCGGGACTCAAAAGATTGCCCGCTTATGCTTAAACGGTATTTGCAACTGCTTCATTTCCGGACGGGCGCAATGATGTAGTGTTGCGTTTGTGGGTCGCGTAGTAGACACAGAGCTCGAATCTGGAAGGTGAGTATCCGATTATCAGCAGATATTGATCGACAGGTTCTCTAATGTTCGCGCAAGTGCTGCTTGTTGGCAAGTCTGTAACAACCTACGCGCGTTGAGGTATGCCAGTCCTAGGGCGAATCAAGCGCTCCAAATGAAGTAATTAACTGAAGTCCGCTTGGTTGAACATTGACTCGTTGACTGGAACGGAGTAACGCCCTGCGGTCGCGTGTCGGTTATAGCTGGAAAACAAATGCCTATTGAAACAAGACGGAGGAGGGACAAGAATTTTGAGTTGAAAACCGGAGGATGGAAGTGAACGGGATTCCAAGGATGAAAAAGCGCGAGAAGGGGAGTAAGAAGACTGGAAGGCCTGAGCGGTAACGTTACCCCTACCCGCGCTGCTCGATGCAGCAAATAGAGCGCAGTTTATTATCCTCTGCGACGACCAAAGCGTCACAAAATGATTGGAGACTCTTTTAGCCATAGCGCTGTCGGCCGCGTTCCTACATTAAGTTTATTGCATCTAGCTGTTTGTTTTCATTCCCTTCTGGTTAGCTTGACACATTTTCTTCTGATTCTATTTTCTTTACGTTCTATTTGTATTCAATCTTATTTTCTCACCATTGGTACTTATTCCTACTCTGGCTATATGAGTCATGGCAACTGTATCCACCACAATTCGGTGCCTGAATCATAGTTGTTCAACTGAACTGAACGTACTCCGGCAATTGTTACACACAATTCGCTCTTTGTGCCTGAGGCCAGTGGAAAAGTTTTGATTTTTCGCACCAAACGCAGATACAATGCAAGTGTCGGTTTCACCCTTTCTCGCTGGCTTCCCGATTCATCAATAGTTTCCCTCACTTTGACTTGGTCGTCTGGGTGACGTAATGGAGTGTAATACATAATTTCGTTCAGGAACAAAATCGGAGGGAAGCTACACCGGTATCCTTCGTTCTAGTAGATGACTTTTACAAAGTGAATCTTGGAAAAATCAACCTGTATCTATCATGGAGAGGCGAAGGTGACCCATGCTCTTTCCCTCCAAACAGTAGGAAGACTACTCGCTTCAGGAAGGCTTGGTCATAGGGCATCTCCTCAACTAAGGCGTTGTCACTGACTTTTGGTACGTTTTCTATAAGGAGGCTATAGTTATTAGGGCTTTCCCTTGGTAATTTCTGAACTTCGGGGACTGCTTAACTCCAACCACTCCTAGCCGAGTTACTCTATGCAAAACGATCTTCAGTTCGAAATGTATGGAGTTTGGTTCCGCTTTGCGCCTGGTAGCCTCTCTTGCAGCTGGATTTATGCCAGGTGTTGCTGGAATAATCAAATTCATCCCAACTGCATTGGTCTTAACCTGTCTTCCGCTGATTCCTGTTCTAAGTACAGGAGGAGACGCGGTTCCGATTTCGTGTGGGAATGACTCATCAGGAATCAGATAGAAACACGGCGAGTAACTATGATTTTCCTCTAGTATATAACAGAGTTACATTGAAGGCTGATAAGCTAGGTGGTGTCCTGAAGACACCCGTAAAGTAACGATGCAACAATAAACTATGTGCCCTCATCTGTGTCAGACCACGCAGTGCCAAGCAGCACCAGACAAATTGACACTGGCTGTCAGCCGTTTCGAATTTTGCTTTGCATTCTCAAAGTGCAAAGCTTTCTTTTAAGATCGGCAGGGACCGCCTCTTACGCTGATCATTGGTGGGGATCAGCTAGAAGTCTTTCAGAAACTCAACGACCTAGGCAATTGTATCAGCGCCTGTGGAATTGCAGACAAGGTCACGAACTGTATAACGAAAACTTCAGGCGCATTTATTAACGTTTGCCACCTGTGGCGCCAGCGCGGTATCATTCTCCCCCTGAAGGGTAGAGTGTGCTATCCTGTCGTACGTTCGACCTTACTGTGCAGTTGGGAAACTGCGCCCATTGGATCAGCAGACATAAAGAGGTTAGTTGCGTTCTGCCGTCGGTGCCTTTACAGTTTGCCTCATATCTGGTGGAAACACCGTATGAGCACTGAGTGTGTTCGATACCTTTCTTATGGCACAGGAAGGGAAAATAAACCGCTCATCACCGTTACATAACGCACCAGGCTCCGATGGCTGGGCCACGTGTTGCGCATGCCAACACACCGAATCCCGCGACGTGCGTTGTTTGAGCGCCGGGAGTGCGGTCGGAAGAGGAGGAGGGGAGGCCAACCGGTGACATGGTCAAGAGGAATAAAAACCCTTAGTTCAAAGTTGGGCTCTGTTAGAGCCTCTCGATTTCCTGCTTGGATTCAAAAAGACAATGAACATGTATGGCTGGATAAACTTGTTGGTATGGCTTGCCGAACAGCCTCCTCGTGGTCCCAGCTTGGTATGTATGTATGTATTGGCACTCGGGAGAGCCTATGGTGCGCTGAGGCTGGTGGTGGCTAGATCCTGACAGATGGTCTACCCACTGCTGCTACTGCTGTGCCATTTACTCATGTCCTGGGCGCCTCCTCGTGGCGACCGCTGGGTGGGATTTGGGTTTCAACCTTCTCCTTGCTAAGATCCAGGACACCAATCCGCATGAGTCAGTGAACTGACCATGTGCTAGACCCCCTGCCTTTCGGGTGTTCATTTAATCGAAGGCTTTGTCTGAGGACCCGAGTCGTTCTCCTGTCAGGATTGGGCGCCCTGGCAGTATCCTCGTCCATCCTCTTCGGAGGTTAGGAAGTGGTCGATGGCCCACTTCCCGTAAAACCTAGCCATGGGAGACAACAGGTCTACGGGTTATGAGCTCACAGCTCGATTGGCGTAGAGCACAAGTGCCACGCATTGTCTCTGACGGTGGGAGGACACCTCCGGGTGTTCAATGGTTTGCTACTGCCCGCCTCAAGCCAGGCAGCCCCTGGTCAAATTGGTGCAAACCAGCCAAAATCCACCTGCGTCTGGGCGTGGTCGCAGGTATATCCTACTACAGTCGCAAAACATATATAAATAGTTCCAGTACCTCAAAGGCTGCGTGTGACGGCCGTCAAGCAGATCCCCATCTGTCTCCGCAATCACATTCCCGAGCTGGATCTGCTCCCCACTGCCTTGTAGGTCAGGCTGTTGAGCCAAAGGCTTCGGGCGGAGTCCCTCAAGCAAACCTCCAAACCACCCACTGCCTTGTGAGTCAGGCTATTGAGCCAAAGGCTCCGGGCGGAATCCCTCAAGTAAACCTCCAAACCACCCACTGCCTTGTGGCTCAGGCTATTGAGCCCAAGGCTAAGGGTGGAGTCCCTCAAGTAAACCGAAGCACAACGACCACCTCGCGTGTGATTGCCCACCAATGCAATCGTATGCCTGCACGCGAAGCACTCAGCATCGGGTGCTGGAACGTGCGCACACTACTGGACCGGATCTCCAGCGAGCGCCCCGAGCGACCCACTGCACTGGTCGCGATGGAGCTGGCGCGCTACAACATCGATATTGCGGCGCTCAATGAAACCCGGCTCTCTGAGCAAGGTAAGTTGCATGAAGCAGGTGCTGGCTACACATTCTACTGCGTGGGCAACGCCGCCTCAGCACCACGTGAACATGGGGTCGATTTTGCAATATCCGATCGCCTCCATGGCCAGCTGGTGGGTGAACCAACGAGCATCAGCGCACGACTGATGACAGTTCGCCTACGACTCGGAAGAGGTAAGTTTGCTACTTTTATAAGCACGTACGGTCCGACCATGTGTTATCCTGATGACACACGTGATCAGTTCTACACTGAGCTATCCTCCGTGATACGGTCTGTGCCGAGGAGCGACCGACTATTTCTGCTGGGTGATTTCAATGCGCGTGTTGGGCGTGATGCATCAGCGTGGACAGATGTTATCGGTTCGCATGGCATTGATTCAGCGAATGCAAACGGTGACAGGCTGCTCTCACTGTGTGCCACTCACGGTCTGACGATCACGAACACTCGGTTTGCACTGAGTGCGAGTGATATAGCAACTTGGACGCACCCACGGAGTGGTCACGCTCACCTGCTCGACTATGTCATCGTACGTCAGCATGATATTCGTGAAGTGCGCATGACACGTGTACTGCGTGGAGCTGAGTGTGTCACTGATCACAAGTTGGTGCGGACCAAACTGTACATATATTTTCGTAAATCTGTGTATTGCACTCCCGCCGTGAATCGGCGTAAATTTAACATTCTCTCCCTCGGTACTGTGGCGAAACGTACTGAGCTGGAGAAGGCGATGGCTGCACGCCTGTGTGATGTGGACTGCATAGCCACAGTGGGCGACCTGTGGCACAACATTCGCGACCAGGTGACAGCTGCTGCCGAGGAGACCATAGGGCACGCAAACTGTAAGCGGCCTGATTGGTTTGATGACAACGATGTGACGATCGGCGCATTGCTGTCGGAGAAGAATGCGACATTTGCTGCACATGTTGCAGACACCAGTGACTTGGGAAAGAGTAGTCAGTTTCGCAAACTTCGACGGCGACTGACCCGAGAGCTCAGTCGCATTCAAAATGCATGGTGGACGGAGAAGGCGAAGCAGATGGAATGCTAGGCCGTACGCCGTCAACAAAAGGAATTCTTCGACTCATTGAAGGCGGTGTATGGACCGAAATTGCAGCCGCTGAGGACACTGCTCGATGGTAGTTCAGGCGCTACCTGCACACAGACTGCAGACAATGCAGATCTGGCGGAAACACTTTGACTGTCTCTTGAACAACCGTTCAGAGATCGACTGGCTTACATTGAACTGCCTGAAGCAGCACGATGTGAAGGCGAATCTGGCGGACACGCCGACACTGGATGAGACGCAGAGCACTTGCTCAGCTGCGAAACGGCAAGTGTGCCGGGGCCGACGGGATCCCGCCTGAAGTATTGAAACACGGCGGACCCGCGTTGTTGGCTGCGCTGCACCACTTGGTGCAACGTGTATGGATTGAGGAGGAGGTGCTTCCTGAGCTGAAGGATGCCCTTGTGCTACCACTGTACAAGGGCAAAGGGAGCAAGCAATGTTGCACGAATTATCGTGGCTGAGTTGTGTGGGCAAGGTGATTGCCCGGATCCTGCTCAACCGCCTCGTCAGTCAGGTTGTGAAACCTAACGTGGCGGAAGAGCAATGTGGATTCCGTTCGGGTCGCAGCACTATACATATGGTGTTTGCGGCTCGTCAGTTGCAAGAGAAGTGCAGAGAACGACACCAGTCATTGTACTCGCTTTTTGTTGATTTCACCAAGGCATTTGATACGGTGAAGCGCGAGCCATTGTGGCTGGTGTTGGGTAAGTTTGGTTGCCCGCGTAAGTTTGTAAGTTTAATTGAACGTCTGCACAGTGGTATGCGAGCGAGGGTGCAGCTGAGTGGAGAGACCTCGGATGACTTTGCAGTTGTCTCTGGTGTGAAGCAAGGCTGTGTGTTAGCTCCTGCCCTTTTTAATATATATCTTCATGTGATGTTGTCCTGTGCTTTTGATGCCGCTTGTGCTTACGGTGTTCGTGTGGAGCACCGTATTGATGGTAGGTTGCCAAACATCCGTCGTTTCGGTACGAGAACTCTAGTCTGTGAGACAACTATCCGTATGTTGCTGTTTGCTGACGACTGTGCGTTGTTTGCACACAGCTCAGATGAGTTGCAGCACATGACTAGTGCTCTGGCTTCGATAGCGGCCAAATTCGGGCTCAAGCAAAACTGTCTGTCACTTTCAGCCTTCATCAGAGGTGCACTCTGCAGTGTTGCCGCGAATCAGCATTGGTGCTGAAGTGTTAGAAACCACCTCTTGCTTTTGCTACCTTGGGAGTATGATGTTGACTGACCAGCAGCTACACAGTGAGCTGCGTATCCGCATGTCGAAGGCAGCGGCGGCATTCGGGAAGCTTGAGTACCGAGTGTGGAACAACCATCAGCTTACCGTTGGCACGAAGCTGATGGTGTACAAATCCATGGTGCTGTCCGTTCTTCTACACGGCAGTGAAACGTGGACGATGTACTGTCGGTATATGCGATATCTCGAGCGGTTCCATCAGCAGTGTCTGCGACGAATTTTACGCATTGGTTGGGGCGACAGAGTTGCAGACACCGAAGTGTTGCGCCGAAGTGGGATGTATGCAGTGGACTGCATACTTTTATTGAGACACCTGAGATGGCTCGGTCATGTGAGCCGTATGGATTCGACGAGGATACCGAAGCAGCTATTATACGGTCAACTGAGTATTGGAAAGCGGCACGCTGGGAAACCAAAGTTATGTTACCAGGATATGATTAAAGTGAGCCTCACTCGTTCTAATCTTGATTGCAGATCATGGGAATCGAAGGCGGTTGATCGTGGTGCATGGCGCGATCTGATCACGAAGGCAGTTGCTGAGGTGCAGGAGAAAGCCCTCATGCATGCAGAGAAGAAGCGGCAAGCACCGATGGGCTGTTCTCCATCGACATCAAGCGCATGGTGCTGTAGAACATGTGGTCGCGAGTGCCTTAGTCAGGCAGGCTTAGTGAGACATGAACGAGGCCACTCGGGACTACTACCAAAGCGACGACGGGTCCAGCAGAGAACGTAGGCAGAACCGGCGCAGCGTTTGTAGGTACGCTACATTCGATTTACTAACCGCGTGCTTGCATGCTCAGTCTATTTATTTCAGGTGGTGGGTTTTCAATTTTGTCCTAAAGCTTTTCTTTCTCCTATAAATGTCTACCTGTACTCTCTTCCATTAACTCGCGCAGGTCGCTTAAGCCAATTGTAGTTAATTTCGATGACATTTTCGTGTTTGTGGCATTTCCGTAAAATATACTTTCGGACCTCGTGAACTTATCTAGGATTCGTTTGTAAACAACTTATTTCATATGCTCATTAACTTAAGGTTTATGTCACCGTTTCCTTATGCATCACTCAAGTTATTTTCTTTGTGTCCTCTCAAGTGATTGGCTGTTGCTTGATAACCCCGGCGTGTCTGCGTTTGATGTGCATGTTGACAAGGTGTCTACCTGTCTATTACCTACTACGTCGTCCATACTGGCTCCAGGAGACAGTTGGTCGTTGGTGGAGGGGACGGGGTGCACGGTCCTTGTGGCCGTGTTAGGATCAAAGAGTGGTTCCATGCACTCAGTGTGGAGCGGACTACGATCCAGCCACCGACTTGTGTGCGCTTGGTTCCCAAATACAGAGTGCTTGTGTTTGCCTGTGAAGGGGTGTGGGCCGGCTCCATTGATGAAACGTGGTTCCCATCCGCATGCCTCCCGGTCTTATTCCTTCGGGTTTACACTGGATATGGGGTGTGCGGGTGGAACTGTGGGTGATGCAGCGCAAGCCACCCATGGTCCCTCTGTAGGCGCAGGCGTCCTGTGGCTTGCCACAGTGGCAGGCAAATCCGAAACCGGATGCTGCCAACCATTGGCACGACGCCAACACAAGGAATTCTTAAACTGCTTGAAGGCTGTGTATGCACTGAGGTTGGAGCCGCAGAAGACGCTGCTCGATGGTAGTTCAGGCGCTACCTGCAGACATAATGCAGGTCTGGCGAACTCATTTTAATCGTCTCCTGCACACCTGTTCTGAGATTGACTACTTTAAACAGCCTGAAGCAGCATGAGGTGAAGTCTGTCGGACATGCTGACAGTAGATGATATGGTTGGGGGTTGGAATTATGGTGGCTCCTTATTTCTTAAAACCTCAAATTGGAAAGTTATCCACTAATGAGCTGCATCTGGGCGGCCAACATGGTGTAGGCTCCCGTAATTATAACGGTGAGCGGTTACTTCATTTATGTGAGGATGCTCGCTTATTTCTTGCGAGCACTAATTTCCGACACAGCGCCCGCCGGAGGGTGACTTGGCGCCCACCAGCCTTTGACGCAGATCGATCACATTGCTGTTAGTTACCGCTGGAGAGTCTGCATCCAGAACTGTCGTTCAATTTGGAGCACAGGTGTTGACACCGATCATGCACTTGTATATGCTGACCTGCGGATGCGCTTTGGCGGACGCCCAAGACGACGTTGCGAGCGCATTGACACCAGCCAACTGGCGAAGCCAGCTGTTCTGAATGCCTATCAAAGTACGCTGTCATGCGAGTTGGATAAACGCTCACTGGATGCAATTGAACGTCACTGGTCTCATATTCACCAGACTTTACTTGCAGCAGGGAAATCCTCATGTGGTATGTCTAATAGACAACATGGACATTGGGTCGCTTCGCAGTCTCTGGAACTTATAGATGCTCGCCGGCATATTCCGGCTGGAAGCGAACACAATGAAACTCGCAAAGAGCTCCGAGCAAAACTGCGTGCTAGCTTGAAGAGAGACCGCGAATCCTGGTGGTCTCATCGTGCATCAGAGATGGAAATGGCCTCTGCCCTTGGCAACCATCGTGAGTTATTCCATCTGATACGGGCATCGGGCAGCAGAAGACCTGGGGTTAGTGAAACAATTTGTGACGAGAGTGGACAGACTATCCACAACTAGTCAAGACGCTTGGAGCGTTGGGCTGAGAACTTCGAAAGGCAATTTAATCGACTGGAATTGTTAGATTTCTCGCCGGCCACTGATCGCCACGCTCCGTGGGCTGTCCCGTTGGGTCCACCCTCTCGCTCAGAAGTCGAACGTGAGATCGGACTATTGAAGTTAAATATAACCGCGGGACCAGGTGATCTTCCTCCAGCCCTCTTCAAATTCGGGGGAACTGCTCTTGTGGATAATTTACACGAATTACTAGTTAAACTGTGGGAGCAGGAAACTGTCCCAACCGACTGGAGCTGCTCCGTCATAGTCCCAACTTTCAAGGGAGGCTCACGATCGGAATGCGGCAGCCATAGAGGAATTAGTCTGATCTCCATCGCCTCCAAATAGCTTGCCTTTGTCATCCTTCACAGACTGACTGGCACTCGTGAAAGCCAGATTCGTGAGGAGCAAGCCGGGTTTCGTCGAGGTCGTGGCTGCATTAACCACATCTTCACCTTGCGTCAGTTGTTGGAGCACCGTCACATATATTGGCGGCCCACCGTTGTCGTGCTCCTCGATATCAAAGGTGCATTCGATTCGGTGGATAGACATGCACTTTGGGCCTGTCTACTCAGGAAAGGTGTACCTGAGAAATATGTAAATATTATCCGAGCATTGTATGCTCGTAGCTCGGGCAAGTTGCCGTCGCCCTTTAATATCTCCAGCGGTGTGAGACAAGGATACCCGCTGTCACCTTTCCTCTTTAACTTCGCTGTTGACGAAGTCATGCAAATCGCGTTCACAGGACACGACTTCTAAGATGTGGATCTACTCCCAGGAGAACGACTTCTTGACTTAGAGTATGCTGATGATATTACCATAATCTGTGACAGCTCCCAGACGTACCAAGCGGCACTGAACAGATTAGCAACTAGCTGTCCGTCACTTCGGGCTTTGCTTCGCACCTTCGAAGTGCAAAGCGTTCCTCCAAGATTGGTCTGGACCGCCTTCTTCGCTGACCGTTGTTGGGGATCAGCTAGAAGTCGTCCAAAAATTCAACTACCTGGGAAGTTGTATCAGTGCCCGTGGGATTGAAGATGAAATCACGAATCGTATAGCGAAAGCTCGGCGCGCTTTTTTGCTTACCTTCGCCACTTATGGCGCCGGCGCGACATCACTCTTGCCCTGAAGGTTAAAGTGTACAATGCAACGGTACGTTCGACCCTACTGTACGGTTGCGAAACCTGGCCGCTTAAAGCAGCGGACCTGAGAAGGCTAGTTACGTTCGACCACCGGTGCCTTCGCAATTTAGCTCACATCTGGTGGGAACACCGCATGAGCAACGAGCGTGTTCGACGCCTTGTTTACGGTACAGGAAAAGGAAGTGAACCGCTCAGCACTGTTATTTCACGCATCAGGCTCCGATGGCTTGGCCACATGTTACGCATGCCAGCCCACTGACTTCCGCGACGTGCGTTGTTTGCGGGCCGGAGGTGTGGATGGAAGAAGAGGAGGGGTGGCCAAGCGATGACTTGGTCGAGCGGAATGAAAGCCCTCACTTCTGAGCTGGCCTCGGTTGGAGCGTCTCGGCTCCTTGGTTGGGGTCCGGAAGACGATGAACACTGGTTGGACACACTTGCTGATATGGCTAGGAGCCGACCTCAGTGGCGTTCGTGCTGTGAGTTTCTTTGTCCCACCCCATCCCTCTTAGCCTCCCCCTCTAACCACGATCTCATTAGTTAGCCTTATATAATTTTGCATAGTAATTTTTTTGATGCACAGTAGCCGGCTGGTAGCTTACCGGAACGATGCCCATCCGTTACCGATATCTCAACTGGCTTGCACCAGTTGCTTTTTTTCTCTCCTTTTTAACTATGTATTGCGGCACAGTAACTGAGGTGTTCCTCATCTCCTTCTAACGTGTATGATGATGATGGTGATGACCATTGTACAAGGACAAAGGAAGCAAGCAAAGTTGCACAAATTATCGTGGCATCAATTTGCCGAGTTGTGGGGGCAAGGTGATTTCTCGAATCCTGCTCGATTGCCTAGTCAGTGAGGTTGGGGAACCGAACGTGGCGGACGAGCAAGGTGGATTTCGTTCGGGTCGTAACGTCATAGATATGGTGTTTTTGCCTCGTCATTTGCAGGAGATGTGTAGAGAATGACAACAGCCGTCGTACTCGCTTTTTGTTGATTTCACCAAAACATTTGATACGGTGAACCGCGAGCCATTGTGGCTGGCGTTGGGTAGGTTTGGTTGTTCGAGTAAATTTGTAAGTTTAATTGAATGTCTGCACAGTGGTATGCGAGCGAGGGTGCAGCTAAGTGAAGGGACCTCGGATGACTTTGCAGTTGTCATTGGTGTGAAGCAAGGCTGTCTTAGCTCTTGCCCCTGTTTATTATGTTTCTTCATGCCATGGTGTCGTGTGCGTTTGATGCGGTTTGTGGTTACGGTGTTCGTGTAGAGTACCGTATTGATAGTGGGCTGCTGATCATCGGTCGTTTCGTTGCGAGAACCCTAGTCTGTGTGACAACTATCTGTATGTTGCCTTTTACAGACGACTGTGGGTTCTTTGCATACAGTGCGGATGAATTGCAGCACATGACTAGTGCTCTGGCTTCGATAGCGGCCAAATTCGGGCTCAAGCAAAACTGTCTGTCACTTTCAGCCTTCATCAGAGGTGCACTCTGCAGTGTTGCCGCGAACCAGCATTGGTGCTTAAGTATTTGAAACCACCTCTTGCTTCTGCTACCTTGGGAATGTGATGTCGACTGACCAGCAGCTACACAGTGAGCTGCGTATCCGCATGTCGAAGGCAGCGGCGGCATTCAGGAAGCTTGAATACCGAATGTGGAACAATCAACAGTTTACCGTCGACACGAATCTGATGGTCTACAAATCCATGGTGCTATCCTTCTATACGGCAACGAAACGTGGACTAGGTACCGGCGAGATGTGAGATAGCTGGAGCGGTTTCGTCAACAGTGTCTGCGACTGATTCTGTGCTTTGGTTGATGTGACAGTGTAGCGGACACGGTGTTGCGCCGAAGTGAAATGTATGCAGTGAACTGCATAATTTTGCTGAGATACTTGTAGTGTGCCGCATGGATTCGACGCGGATACCGAAGCAGCTCTTACATGGTCAGCTGTGTGGGGAAGCGGCATGCGAGGAAACCGAAGCTACGTTACCAGGACATGTTCAAAGTACGCCTGTCACCTTTTAATGTTGCTTTCAGATTTTGGGAATCGAAAACAGTTGATCGCCGTGCATGGCGCGATCTGACTGGCTTGCCGAACTACCTCCTCGTGGTGCCAGCTGGGTTGTTCGTGTGTACCCCGTTCCAGCGGGGTATTTGGCGCCAGTGTTCCACCTCAATTGGGCATTGTATTCCAGCAATTCTGCTGATTTCATGGGGAGTATTGGGCCCCTGTTTGTCGATCTACCAAACAAAGACGCATGAACTGCAAATTCAGTCAGCGCCTCCCAATGGACGCGATTTCCTAAATCCGTCTCGCCACCTTGCGGGTAGGTTATTTAGCCAAAAGCTTGGGGTGTAGTCCCCTAAGTCAACTCCCTACTTCGGCTTGGGTAACCGGGTAGTATCACGCCCTCTCACAAAACCATGGATTATGCTACAACGTGATCATCAGCAACTGTTTCTGCTTCTCACATTCACGCGATTTCATCACACGCCAATTGTTTGTTTACTAACAGTCCTCAATTTCCGTTACCCGATTCATGTGTACGCGTTCAATAATCTGGCTGCGATTCCGGTTGCGCCGCAGACCAAGGAGTTCAACCTATGGCTCTCCTTCGTCCCCGATCCTCGTTCCGTCTGCCGTGCTTAAAAGTTCGGACACTCATGCAGATTGGACAGCAAGCCGGTCTGACGCGCACCCTAGATTCCCTAGACATTGATGTCTGCTGCCTTTCAGAAACCCGATTGCAAGATCTCAGCACTGTGCTTACATTGACGTCTCCCACTGACCACGAAGCCAGATATCATCTGTGTCTTTCTGGAGATCCAGAAGCAGTCTCAGTGGGTTTGGTTGGTGTAAGTATAGCACTAAGTAGGGAGGCCGAGGCGGCACTACTGGACTGGTTCCCGATTAACAGCCGACTGTGCGCAGTTCGGCTTCGGGGTTCATGTAGAATCACAAGCACCGGCTGGTAGCTTACAGGAACGATACCCATCCGTAGCTCAGCCGGCTTGCATCAGTTGCATTATTTTTCTCCTTTTTTCTATGTATTACCGCATAGTAGTGAGGGGTTTCCCACCTCTAGCTAACGTGTATGATGATGACGATGCGAAGAGAGGCGCAACTATTTTGTGATCTCCGTGTATGCTCCAAATCTCTGCAGTGGCGACTCGGTCAAGAACGAATTCTACCGGCATCTACATAAGCTCTTGACTATTACTAAAAGTCGGATGTCGTTGTCTTTGCTGGGGATTTTAATGCACGGATTGGCCGCCTGTTACCATACGAACGCCACCTTGGTGGTCATCACGCGCTCGATGAGAACCGCTCTGCAGCGCAAGCCACCCATGGTCCCTCTGTGGGCGCAGGCGTCCTGTGGCTGTCCTCTGGAAGCCTCATTGACAGGAAAATCCGGAACCGGGTGTCGCCAATCATTGGCAACTGTCTAAGGAATAGACGTAGAGTCAAACAAAACCACGGAAATCATCGGAATGATACCACGATGTCATCGTCATGGTGCGTTAGCTGAAGGTGCGCAACACACTTCAACGAATAGTTATGCTGCAGTGTTCCAAGATGTGGTAGGTTTTCGCCTGGCAAGCATACTCCCTAAAAGGAGCCAACATGTCCGTTTGACAACACTACGACATAGCGGATGTGACTAGCCACTAAATAAAGTCACTGCCCCTTGCTTCATTCCGGTGGAGCATGACATCCAGCGACGCGATGCTCAGATTTTGGGGTGGATTGGGTCCCTGTTTATCAACCGAACGAACGAAAGGCGTTTGAACTAAGCAATCATTCACCGGCTCCGAATAGGCACGAATCCCTGAATTCGCCCCACTGCCTTGCAGTAGGTCATTTAGCCAAAGGCTCGAGGTGTTGTTTACTAAGACAATACCCTACGTCGGGTTGGGCATCTGGTAGCATCTAGCCCTCTGACTAAACCAAGGATTTCTCTGTTGTGTTCAGTTTTCATTTTATGACAGCTGTACCTTCCTTTGGTTTCCATGGTTTTTGTTGACTCTGTCTATTCTTAGACTGTTACAAATATATATGCTTAGGACGAAATCGCGCGGTGGTCAACCTACCACATGACAACAAAATGTCAAGGTGCAGACTTCCAGTCTAGCTGTTGTCGGTCCCATACGTCTTCCGGACTAGGTCAGAGATGACGAACATCGCTGGTTAGAGACTCCTGAGGACATGGCGCGTAATCGCAGACAATGGAGGCTTTACATGAGTCTGCATTGATTCTGCTGATCAACGCCGTAACCACTAGATGCCAAAAATGCAAAACGGCGTGCGAAAACAAGCAAAAACTTATCCCTGTGTATTTTCCATTTTGTGATCTTTGTACCTATTATACACATTCATTCCATTGTCTCTCATTGGCTCTATTTCCATTGTATTTACTGTTCCATATATCTTCAACGAATCACGGGCAATGCTGATTTTCAACACAGCAAATATTCCCATTGTAATCAGATGAATCAAGACCAGAAAACAGTTCAGGGTTAAGATATCTTTTCGGTAAAATCTCGTCAGACCCAAACTTTTACATGACACGGATTATTTGTGGTAAGCGTCAAATCGGGCTGGGATTGATTTCTAAGGTGTTTGAAAGGTCAAGATCGATGACTAAAGGTGGCTGCAGATGGTAGGAAAAGTGCATCAAAGGAAATTAATACAAGCTTCAGGGCCTAAAGTAAATAGCTAAGGTCACAAAGGGTAGTTAAGTAACCATGTCAGTCGGCCAAGGTAGTAGTATCGGCCGTATGAATCGTTTGTGTACGCATAATTCCGGCTTCAGATGATGGATGTAAATAGCCTCGGCGATAGACAAGATTTGCTTTCGGAAGCCTTGCGATAAGCGTTCAGGTAGTGAGTAGATGACTTTAAAGTCATTCTCAGATGCAGTATGGCCACTTTCGAGGAGGTGCGACATGATTGAGCTGTCTGAGGCCCTCATTTCGCCTTTGTAAAACCACGCCGGGATGTGCTCGCGAATCCTCTGGGATAGACGTCTCGTTGTGCGACCCACGTATCGTGCACCACAAGAGCACGAGTACTGATAAACGAGCATTGAACGGGTCAACGATGGCAGACTATCTTTCAAGGGTTTTGCAAGCAATGGCTTGTTGTGGTAAACAATTCTTAGGCGGGCTGCGAAATAAGTTTTCTCAACAGCATCTTTCAAACGTCGAGATAGGATATCAGCTGCAGTATCGCCCTTAAATGGTAAATGTATGAACAGCTCTTTCTTGGGAGCAATGCTTCTAGGTGGCTTTCGCTTGCGTTCTTTCATATGCTTCATGATAAACTTATCGGGGTAACCATTCTCACGAAGGGCGTCGCTGATTCTCTGTAGCTCTTCGTTGACGGTATCCGGAGTGCAAATACTGCGCGCCCTGAAGGCAAGAGATCGGATTAAACTCCTCTTGTGCTGTAAAGGCACCGCGCTGTGAAAGTTAGTGTACTGTCCAGTCCACGTATGCTTTCTGTGTACCTTTCTGCTACATGAGCCGTCCGAATTGCGGATGACTTCTACATCCAAGAAAGGTAAACGGTTTTTATTTTCGTGCTCACAGATGAAGCGTAGATTATCATGTGCATCATTAAAGGCCTTCAGCAACTGTTCTGCATGCTTTTCGGATTCGCAAAGCACGAAGGTGTCATCGACGTACCGTATGTACATTTCAGTTCCACAGATGTGCGTCCTGAGTGGGCCATGTTCTAATTTCGCCATAAAGATATCAGCCAACAACGGCCCCAAAGGAGATCCCATGGCCACTCCATCAATCTGACGGTACATCTCACCATTGAACATGAATTGAATTGGCCCGCCTAAGAATTGTTTACCACAACAAGCCATTGCTTGCAAAACCCTTGAAAGATAGTCTGCCATCGTTGACCCGTTCAATGCTCGTTTATCAGTACTCGTGCTCTTGTGGTGCACGATACGTGGGTCGCACAACGAGACGTCTATCCCAGAGGATTCGCGAGCACATCCCGGCGTGGTTTTACAAAGGCGAAATGAGGGCCACAGACAGCTCAATCATGTCGCACCTCCTCGAAAGTGGCCATACTGCATCTGAGAATGACTTTAAAGTCATCTACTCACTACCTGAACGCTTATCGCAAGGCTTCCGAAAGCAAATCTTGTCTATCGCCGAGGCTATTTACATCCATCATCTGAAGCCGGAATTATGCGTACACAAACGATTCATACGGCCGATACTACTACCTTGGCCGACTGACATGGTTACTTAACTACCCTTTGTGACCTTAGCTATTTACTTTAGGCCCTGAAGCTTGTATTAATTTCCTTTGATGCACTTTTCCTACCATCTGCAGCCACCTTTAGTCATCGATCTTGACCTTTTAAACACCTTAGAAATCAATCCCAGCCCGATTTGACGCTTACCACAAATAATCCGTGTCATGTAAAAGTTTGGGTCTGACGAGATTTTACCGAAAAGATATCTTAACCCTGAACTGTTTTCTGTTCCATATATATATATATATATATATATATATATATATATATATTGTGCACTATTTTATCCCTCTTCCTCCTGCCTAGCCTTCCCTCTGACCATGATTTCGTTTCTGACACAATCTAACCTTTTTTCACGACTCAGTAGCCAGCTGCTAGCTCTCCGGAACAATGTCCATCCGCTGCTGGTGGCTTAGCTGGCGTGCCTTTGTTGCATTTTTCTTTCCTTTTTTATTGCGATACAATAGCCGAGGTGTTTCTAACCTCTAGCTAACGGGTATAGTGATGATGATTCACCATAGAAAGCACACTGTACGATACTTTACTATCATTATTTTTCTGTAACGAAGGACTGCATTCACTTGATGCAAGTCATCTATCACCAAGTTGGAGAGTAGGCCGCAATAACAGCGACTATCCCTGCGCAACTTTGAACGAGCCAGCAAATCTGATGCTGCATACCCGGATGCTGATTGAAATCCAGTGTACCAGGATTGCTTTAGCCTGGGGACTCAGAGCAATTTCCGCACCAGTTTGATCGGTAGTTGAAGCTGCGTCATCTCCGGACAGGCGCAGTAATCAACTACCACCATTGTCGCATGTGGGGATTGCAGAGTGTGCACAGAACTTGAATATTGCGGGTGAGTTTCCGTTAACGAGCAGGTATCCAATGATAGGTTCTTTAGTGTTCATGCAAGTGCTGCATGTTGGCCGATCTGTAACCAAGTGTGTAAATTGTGGTATGTCTGTCTAAGCGAGGGCTGAAGGCTCTAGGTGGGAACGGATGGGCTTGTGTTGTCAGCCTGGTTGAACATGGACATGTTGACTGAGCCGAGGGTGATGCTCCGCGATTGCGTGCGAATCGAAACTAGGAGACGAGTGACTATTGAGGCCGATCACTTCAGTTACTTTGACAGCTGCATCAGAAACGATGGGCGCATAACGACTATGGTCGGTTCATCTTCGTGAATCGGTGACGTCAGTAGGTATGGAAAGCCGCGGTTACAAGGCAACAGTAAGGGCTGTCCTGTTTTCTATGGTTGCGAAACTTTGCCTCCCTACTATCTGAGGCGCCTTCAAGTCTTCGATCACATCTGCCTTCGGAACATTGCCGGTGTCGGATGGCACCAGCATGTCCGTAACGATGATGTGTGTAGGTGAGTGCTAGGTAGGGACAATCAGGCTTGTTCCTTAAAACAACTTCATCAATACACCTTAGATGAGGGTAAGAAACAAATCTCAGCTAATGTATCGCAATACAAAAAGTTGGACACAAAAATACACCGCAAAAATTTCAAAAGCAATTAATATAATGTTAACTATTATATTGTGCCATACGTATGTGATCGCAATTAGAAGGGGAATCTAAAAGAGAGGGGATGGACAAAGCAACTAACACACTCAAACCGGCTCTTCGATATATCAGTAAATGTGTCCAACCAAACGTGTTCCTCATCCTTAGGACCCCAGCCAGGCAGTCGGAATGCACCAACCGACGCCAGTTTCGAAGTGAGGATTTTCATTTCTCTCGATCATGTCATTGTTTGTCCTCCCCTCGTTCTCTTCCAATCGCACCCTCTGCGCGCAAACAGTCCAAGTCGCTGGAGTCGCTTCGCTGGCATGCGCAACACGTGTCTCAGCCATCGGAGCATGGTGCATGATATAATGGTGCTGAGCGGTTCACTCGCTCTCCCTACACCAAAAACGCAACGCCGAACACGCTCATTGTTCACGCGATGCTCCCATCAGACATGAGCTACGCTGCGAAGATAGCAATGATCGAACGTGACTTGCATCTTTATGTCTATCTACCTGATGCGCCAAGTTTCACAACCGGATAAAAGGGTTGGACGGACGGCTACATTTTAGATCTGCCCTTCAGGGTGAGAATGCTGTCACGTCTGCAGCCCAGGTGGTGGAGATAGGCAAATGCACCTCAAGCTTTTGCTATACGGTTCGTTACCTCCTCTTCGATTCCACGGGCGCTACTATAGCTGCCCAAGTATCTGGAGTCCCTAACAACTGCTAGCTCATCACCACAAAGCATTAGCGCAGCGGTGGGTTCTTGCCAATCTTGGAGAAGGTCTTTGCATTTCCATGGAGCAAAACATAGCCTAAAACGCTTGACCGCCAGTGCCAATCACTCCAATACTGCTTGACATGTCTAGGGGCTATCGCAGATTAGGGCATTATCCTCCGCATATTTCAAGTCAAGAAGTAGCTCACCAGGAAGTAGCTCCACACCTTCTAGGTCGTGTCAAGCGTACGCTGTTACCATAACTTCATCAGTGGTAAAGATAAAGAGGAAAAGGGACCGCGGGCAATCATGTCTTACACCGATGGAGGTATTAAAAAGCCGGCGACACTGCCATAAACTCTCACTTTGCCCGGACAATGCGCGTGCAGCCCTCTAATCTTTGCGTATTTTCTGGCACAGCCTTCCTCAACAGAGTCTCAAAGGGTATATCAATCCACAGAATCGAAAACACCTTTTACGTCGAAAAACATAACTATGTTGGGTCGCCAATAAACATGGCGGTGCTCAAACAATTGACGCTAAGTGAAAATGTGGTCAGTGCAACCCCAACCGCGATAAAACCCTGCTTGCTCTTCGCGGATATGGCTTGCACGAGTCCTATTCAGTCCATGGAGAACGACAGACGCAAGCAATTTATCGGCAATTAAGATCATACTGATTACCGCATTCAGAACGGGAGTCTCTCTTGAAAATTGGGACAATGATGGAGCGGCTCCAGTCTGTCGGTACATTTTCCTGTTCCTAAACTTTCACTTGCAACTCGTGTAAATCATCTACAAGAGCAAGTCCCCAGAATTTGAAGATTGCTGGGGAATTCTATCAGTCCTTATCGTCTTATGCAACTTCAACAATCAGATCTCACGTTCGACTTCTACGCGTGAGGGCGGTCTAAGAAGACGACCTATGCATAAGGACAATCAATGCTCGAATAAGAAAGTGATAACAGCTTGGTTAAACTGTCTTGCAGTGTTCGGTCCAACGGCTCAAGCGTTTTGATAGGCTGTGCATCGGCTGCCAAATCTCGTCGCGTATTGTCTTCCTAACACCGGGTCTCTTACTGTCTGTTTCCTGTATCAGACGGAATAACTTATGATGATTGCCAACCGCAGCGGCTGTTTCCGTTGCACGTTGAGGCCACCAGGCTTCGCTGTCTTTCTTCAGGCTAGCATGCAGTTTTACCCTGAGATTTTTGCGGGTCTCATTGAATAAGTTACATTGGCTTGGGCACGTACTACCTATGCCAGGTCCACTTACCGGGGAAGGCCTTGTTTCGCTCGTTAGGTGTAAGGTGACACAAGGCTCGAGGTGGACATAAGTTAATTTGGTAGCGGAAACTGAGGCCACTGACGATCAAACTGGATGCCGTCTGTCCATTTCGCCTTCCGGGCTGGAGTGCACGTGACCCACCTTGTGCTTAACTGAGGACTTTACAGGACATGGCTTGCAGTCCTCAGTAGTGGCGCGTCTGCTGTTGTAGTCGGACTGCTTGCTTAAAATGTCTGATGCTGATTTACGTGCCGGGTACTGGTTGATTACATGGCAGGGTATCTAAAACCGCAAGGAAGCTATCTCGGCGATGTCGTCGCATCTTTGCACGATAACCAGTTGTTTATGACGGCACCTGTTTGACAAGCTGTATGCTCCTTGACCCAAAGTGTTTTCTATGGGCACTAAAGTTTTACGCTAGGTCCGTTTTTTCTCCCAGTTATTCTTCGTTGTTCCTTAGGTCACCGTGGTTGTACGGCAGTGCAAAATCAGTTTAAATGACTGATGTAATGTTGTTGCTGATAATGGTGAAGATTAGCAGAATCAATCTTGTCCTTAAAAGCGTGCAAAGAGACCATCCGTTAAATCGTTTTGCTGATGCAGTTTTCAAGGTAAATGAACTTATCTACTATTGTCGGAGAATTACCTGTAAGGGTAGGAGCAGTTCCTAGGTAGTCTTTTTGGAACATCACACTCTTCGAAGATAGAAGTACATTCCAAACTGTGAGGCAACACCTCCAATCTACACAGCACATTTTGCGCGGCCTTTGAGAAATCACAAATTACAACGATGTCTATACACTTCAAATCGCGAAGTCGGTCCCCAGAAAACAGGTCAACGCCGCTGAGTTCGTAGCTGTCTGTAGCGCTCTCCTTGATATCGTCCATTACGAGATTGAACAGGAGGGTTGATGCTGCACAGCCCTGTTTCACGCCACCGATACTACTAAAGGATAAAGGAGTGCGAAAGTTCACTGTATACCGGCACTTCGTTCGCGATTCCGGAATAGATGACTTGAAGAATGTTGACGTGCTTTTGGGGTACTCCATCTCAAAACAACTCCAGACAGCAGCTTCGTCAGCTGCGGCTCGTATATCTAAGAGCAAAACGGTCATTGGCCCGCATCACCATCCTCATCAATACACACTAGCTGTGGGTACAAAACACACCTCAGCTATTGTGCCGCAATACAACGTGTTAGGTATTACAACCTTGAAAAATTAATATACTGCTAGATTACATATTATGCATGGCTCTGAGATCGTTGTTGTAGGAAAGTTTCATTGTATTGCGTTCATGCCAGCACACCGACTCCCGCGACGTGCATTGTTTGCGCGTTGTGGGTGCGGTTGGAAGAGGAGGAGGGGAGGCCAAGTGATGACTTGGTCGAGAGAAATGAAAACCCTCACTTCGAAGTTGGCGTCGGTTGGTGCATCCCGACTGCCTGGCTGGGGTCCTAAGGACGGTGAACACGTTTAGTTGGACACACTTGCTGATATGGCTTGGAGCCGGCACCAATGGCGTTTGTGTTGTGATTTCCTTTGTCCATCCCCCTCCTCTTTAGCATCGCTCTCCAATCACGATCTCACTTGTTAGGCATACTATGACTCTTTTACGGCAGCCCGCTGTTAGCTCTCCGGAACGATTTCCATCCATTACTGGGGACTCAGCGGGCGTGCCACTGTTTTCCTTTTTTATCTTTTGTATTGCGGCACAATAGTTGAGGTGTTCTCCACCTCCAGCTAACGTGTAATGATGATGATGATGATTGAGATCGTTGTTGAAGGGGGAAACCAAAGGGGAGGGGAAGCACAGAGTGTCTCATCACACATGCCCCATTGAGGTCAGCTCTTGGCCATGTCAACAAGTGTATCCAACCAGAGGTGTTCTTCGTCCTTCGGATCACATCTGGGAGACACCAACCGACACCGAACGTTTGACCACGCTCTACTATTTGGGGAACCATAAAGATGTCATAGACACAATTCCGCCTATAGCGAAAACCAGCTTGTTCTGTTCACGCAACAGCTTGGGCCTCCTTAAAAGTAGAGCGACGAGCACTTTGGGTACCACACAGATGAGACTAATCCCACCGTGTTCAGCGCAGTCGGTACTGCTTTCGTGACTTGCGTTGATTGCGCGACCGGGGTGGTCTGGATGGAAATAGGCGGTAAGCTGATAAATTGTTCCGGAGAAGTGAGCGTTTTGACTTTGAACTTCGCCTCGGTTGGTCACTCCCGACTTTTGGGTTAGAGTCGCGGAAACTATGAGCACTCTTTTGCGGAAACGATCATTGACATCGCCGAAAGTTGATCTCAGTAGTGTTTGCGTTGTGAGTTTCTTTGTCCCTTCCCCGTTTATCCTCCGAGGCAACCTCGATCTCAATCCCGAAGCATAATAAGAACATAAATGTTATCTGGTTGTTCGGAAAGTAATTTCCTTTTTTCCCAACATAAGATTTGATTGCCTTTTCTCACAGCCAACTTCACACTTAAGCCCCATTATTTTAGATTTCGGCAGCTGATATAGCAAAACTTGCTTGTGCGAAATTCCATTCCTTCTATTCAGTAACTTTTGACTATTGCCCTTTCATATATGGGAAATGAAAAGCAGCATTTTCAGCATATTTTACTTTTTTACTATCGAGGAAAAGGTTATTGGATGTGTATGAAGAAGATGTTTTGACAGAACGCCAGTGCCAACGCTGTGCTTACCAACCTTTCTATCCGGCATTGAATATGTAATTAATTGCAATAATCAATTGCTTGCATCAATTATTTAATTAGTTTGCATTATTTGGTGCAAACTAGCGAATAACTGCTCGTACGATCGCTGAGAACTTAAATTTATCTCATTCGACCGTTCTGATTATTTGAAGCGCCTAAGTTTCATCTCAAAGCTCGACATATGGGTTTCTCATGTTCTTACGGAAAGAAATTTGTGCCGTCGCGTTGACGTCTGTGATTTACTTCTCAAACGTCAAAAAATGATCCATTTTTGAAGCGCATCACCACTGGAAACGAGAAGGGAGTGGCTTACAACAATGTTGAACGCATGAGAGCACGGAGTAAAAAGAAGATGAACCGGCTCAAGCCATTTCGGATACCGATATTCATCCAAAATGGATGATGCTATCTGTTTGGTAGGATTTCAAAGGAATCTTTTTCTAAGCTTCTACCCAACAACACAACAATCAATTCTGAAGTGTACTGTCATCAGCTAGACAAATTGAGTGATTCACTTAAACAGAAAATTCCAGAATTGATCAATAGAAAAGGTGTAGTGTTCCACCAAGATAATGCGAGACCTCATACAACCTCGTAGTACCAGCTGGGTGGTTCGGGATTTTCACGTTCCAGCAAATGATTCAGCGGCAGTGTTTCAGGACGTGGTGAATTTTCGCCTGACAAGCGTTCTCCCTATAAAAAGCCAAACATGTCCGTTTCAGAACACTATGAGGTGCCGGACGTGATCCGCCACTAAATAAACTTACTGTCTCTTACTTCATCCTGGCGAAGCATTGTATTCCATCAACGTTATGCTATAATTCTGGGGAGCATGGAGTCCCTGTTTGATAAGGGAACAAATGAAAGGCGTATGAACTGAGAAATCAGCCACCGGCTCCCAATGTGCGTGATGCCCTGAATTCGCTCCGCTGCCTTGCGGGCAGACCTTCCGGCTAAAGGCTCAGGGTGGGGTTCGCTAAGCCAACACCCTACTTTGGCTTGGGAAAATCGGTAGTACCTCGCACCTGACGAAACCATGGACATTGTTGCGTTATGTTTTCTTTTACTATTTCTGTACCTTCTTTTGAGTCGCATGCTTTCTGATGGCTTTACGTCTATTCGTAGACCGTCGCATATATACCAATTTCACTTTAAATCGGACATTTTTCAAATCACATTGGACAGTTCGCAAACCACATTGGACATTTTGCAAACCACATTGGACATTTTGCAAACCACATTGGACATTTTGCAAACCACATTGGACATTTTGCAAACCACTTTGGACAATTTGCAAAACATATTGGACATTTTGCAAAACAAATTGGACACGTTGCAATCCAAATAGCAACTCGCCAATTTGTTGGTAAGAAACGAGCAGCAAGACTGCTGAATGATGACGCTAATACACCGGCATTGTGTAAGCAGCAGGCTACACTGTAAAACATTTCCTTGATCGTGAGCAGCGACCGAAGTTCTGAACTACGCTCCCCTCTCCCCATTGACATTCGCCTAGTTGGTGTGCAGTGCCCATACGCATCAACCTGTGTAAGTGTGTGACAAGTGGAAAATCGGACGTCCGAATTGTAATTGTGTATCAATCATTTTATGAGTGGATTGCGATGCGCAATCTCAATGTGCACCGTTATTCTCATTAGAGGGAACCTTGTCCGATTCGGTCAATGGGACCATGTCGGATGAAGCAGGTAGGCGGTGTCCCAGCTTCGCCCGTCTCTCTATTAGCTTTCGCTACTGCCACGTTATTGTATCAGCGTAGGCTGTAATGACCCCCAGCAAAACCAGTCTAGATCTATAGCCTATTGTTGCAACATATCAACTACTGAGGAGTGGGCCGATTACACGATGTTCAGGCCACATTGTGGTCACGATAATGTAACCGAACTGCGTACGTAGCGGGTGATTGTGTAAGCCCTTCTCTTGACATGAGTGCCGTTCGCCTCGGTCAAAATCGGTGACCTATTTTCCCCTACACCCCCCATAGGAATTCATGTGTTTTGTCTGGGTGTGTGGACCGACCTATGCAGCGGTACCACTATTGGAGCTGAGCATACGATAATGGCTTGTATGCATTAATGATGTTCCTTGCCGTACTCGCGTTAACCCCGGCGACTTCAGCGGCTTCTCGAGTAGTTTTGCCGTCGACCAGCACAAGCTTTGTGAGAATTTCTCTTTGCGCAAATGATGTTCGCCTGCAGTGCCGTCGCGTCGGACACCAGCTCTCCTGTTGTTCGTCACGCATTTTGGTCGTTTCGTGCGGCACGAAGCTAATAAAGCTAAGTTGTGTTTAGTGGAACCATTATCGTATGCTCCGCTCCAATAGTGGTACCGCTGCATAGGTCGGTCCACACACCCAGACAAAACACACGAATTCCTATGGGGGGGTGGTGTAGGGGAAAATAGGTCACCGATTTTGACCGAGGCGAACGGCACTCATGTCAAGAGAAGGGCTTACACAATCACCCGCTACGTACGCAATTCGGTTACATTATCGTGACCACAATGTGGCCTGAACATCGTGTAATCGGCCCACTCCTCAGTAGTTGATATGTTGCAACAATAGGCTATAGATCTAGACTGGTTTTGCTGGGGGTCATTACAGCCTACGCTGATACAATAACGTGGCAGTAGCGAAAGCTAATAGAGAGACGGGCGAAGCTGGGACACCGCCTACCTGCTTCATCCGACATGATCCCATTGACCGAATCGGACAAGGTTCCCTCTAATGAGAATAACGGTGCACATTGAGATTGCGCATCGCAATCCACTCACAAAATGGTTGATACACAATTACGATTCGGACGTCCGATTTTCCACTTGTCACACACTTACACAGGTTGATGTGTATGGGCACTGCACACCAACTAGGCGAATGTCAATGGGGAGAGGGGAGCGTAGTTCAGAACTTCGGTCGCTGCTCACGATCAAGGAAATGTTTTACAGTGTAGCCCGTTGCTTACACAATGCCTGTTTATTAGCGTCATCATTCAGCAGTCTTGCTGCTCGTTTCTTACCAACAAATTGGCGAGTTGCTATTTGGATTGCAACGTGTCCAATTTGTTTTGCAAAATGTCCAATATGTTTTGCAAATTGTCCAAAGTGGTTTGCAAAATGTCCAATGTGGTTTGCAAAATGTCCAATGTGGTTTGCAAAATGTCCAATGTGGTTTGCGAAATGTCCAATGTGGTTTGAAAAATGTCCAATTTAAAGTGAAAATGGTATGTATGGTTGGCGGCATCCGGTTTCGGATTTGCTTGTCACTGTGGCCAGTCGCAGTACGCCTGCGTCTACAGAGGGACCATGGGTGGCTTGCGCTGCATCACTCACAGCTCCATTCACACACCCCATATCCAGTGTAAACCCGTAGGAAGAAGACTGGGAATCATGTGCATTTGAGTCACGCTTCATCAACGGAGCCGCCCCACACTCCTTCACTGGCAAACACAAGCACGCTGTATTTGGGAATCAAGCGCACACAAGTCGGTGGTTGGACCGTATTCCGCTCCACACTGACTGCATGGAACCACTCTTTGATCCTAACACGGCCACAAGGACCGTGCACCCCTTCCCCTCCAGCAACGACCAACTGTCTGCTGGAGCCAGTATGGACGAGGTGGTGGGTAATAGACAGGTAGGCACCTTGTCAACATGCACATCAAGCGCAGCCACACCGGGGATATCAAACAACAGCCAAGTATTTGAGAGAGAGAGAGAGACATAGAAAATACTCGATTAATGCATAAGGAAACGGTGACATAAACCTTAAGTTAATGAGCATATGTAATAAGTTGTTTACACACGAATCCTAAGTAAGTTCACGAGGTTAGAAAGTATATTTTACGGAAATGCCACGAACACAAAAATGTTATGGAAATCGAATACAATTGGCTTAAGCGAAATGTTCAAGTTAATGGAATAGAGTACAGGTAGACATTTATATGAGAACGAGTAGCATTTAGGCAAAATTGAAAACCCACCACCTGAAATAAATAGACTTAGCATGCGGTATATATATATTATATATATATATATATATATATATATATATATATATATATATATATATATATATATCATGCAAGTTTGGTAACTGGCCAAAAGCTTTTATATCTTGGACATGGTGCACTGCTACATCAACCAAACTCTCTAGATCTGACACCTTTGAGTATTATTTCTTCCCGTCTCTACAAACTTCTCTAGACGGCAAGACCTCAAATAAGAAAGTCAAAAATCACCTGCATCAGTTTTTGCCAGCAAGGTAAAATTGTTTTATGAGCGTGGCGTCATGCTACGGCAGAAAGATAGCAAAAGGTGTTGGATCAAAATGGAGTATATATCGTTTAATAACATATCCATACACCATAAGAAAATTCTTTTTCATTTTTATCGAAATAAACGAAATTACTTTCGAACAACCATATACTTTTAGTTGTAATTTTGATAAGGCTTTCATTCTAATAGTTCACATGCTACATAGCAGAGCCTAGTCCGGAAAAGCACTAGACACCTTCCCCCCTATTGGGGTTCGTCAGTGGCGCTCATTCCCTCGGTCATCTAAGGAGGATGGAACCCATGACCGCTAGAGTCAGATGCCAACTAGCCAGCAGCTTAAGCCACTGAGCCATGGGGGACGTTGGCTGGGCTACATAATTTGGGAAACTAACTGGGATATAGCAGCAACTATCAACCACTGTCACTGACAGTGGTTAGCCTGCGAAGTGATGTCCTCTCACTAGACGCCATATCTATGGCATTTCGAACCCAGGAGAGGTTTTTTTAATATTACTCGTAAGTAAGTAGCATTTTAGTTGTAATTTTGTAGAGCTTTTTATCCCAGTAGTTCCCAAGCTACATAACAAAGCCCCAGTGACAGTAGTAGATAGGTGGTGCTATATCCCAGTTAATTTGCAAATTATGTAGCCCAGTCAACGTTCCCCATGACTCAGTGGTTTAAGCTGCTTTCTACTTAACATCTGTCTCTAGCCGTCATGGATTCGATCCTCATTAAGGGGACATAGGGAATGCATACCACTGACGATCCCCAACAGGGCGAAACGCGTCTGGTGCTTTTCTGGACTAAGCTGTCCTATGTAGCTTGTGAGCTACTGGAATGGAAGCCTTATCAAAATTAAAACCAGATATTTCTTTTCATTTCGTTTTTTTATTGCCGTCTCGAATGGTATTGTAGTACTATAGTTGAGGTGTTACTTGTGTTGGGTTGATATGCAAAGTGAATAATGAATCACTTATCACGTAGCATTCGCCAGTACCTTGTTTACTGTCCCATCTTGGCCACGTTGCTTACTTTACGCGTGTATTGTACCGTGCTACCTGTATGATAAATTTGACTACAATACGGTTATCCAAAACTACATGGAAACTGTCTAGTCGATGTCCAACTATTTTTGCACGGTGGTCAGCGATTTGCGAGCATTCGATCCTTCCACGTACAGATGCTTCGATACTGGTTGTTTACTTTGGCCATTCAGATCCTGTGTAACCCCGTCTTTACATCCCTATTAGAATACCTTTCTTATGTGCTGTTTTGTTCTTGCACAGCAGCTACATTTCGGCATTTTACTACTTTTTACTTTTGCTACTGCTGCCTTTTCACCGGTCTCTTTTTATCTCTGCCACCATTATGAACACATTTGGCTTGATACACTTGCTGACATGGCTAGGAGCCGACCTCAGTTCCGTTTGTGTTGCGAGTTTCTTTGTCCCCCCCCCCTCTCCAACCGCGCAATATGAATCTTCTTGCGGCACAATAACCGGCTGCTAACCTTACAGATCGTTGCCCATCTGTTACTGGTAGCTCAGCTGGCGTTCATCTGTTTCTTGTTTTTTTTTCATGCATTTCTTCACAATAGCTGAGGTGTTTTCCACCTCTAACTAACGTGTATAATAATGATGATGCCATCGGTTTGGTTACAAATCCGATGTATTTGCGGATTTTTCTCTTTTGATCGCTTTCCGTTTTCTTCCCTCAGATTCTTCCTATGAATGGTATTGGTTGACAATGCTAGTCCACTTCGCGATCCAGGAGAGGTCAGTAATGTATTGCTGCCATTCACAAACCGTAACTGGACGATAATTAAGCACGAACTTCGGTCCCTTATCAATGAAAATGGCGACATCATAAAGGTTATTCGACGTTTAGACCACATTGAACACTTGGCACATGTATATAATCCTACACACCATTCATTTGATTCCTGCCCCGTTCGCATGACTTTCGTTGGTCTCGGCAACTTTTTAATGTACTGTTTATCCGGTTCCGAGAGAAATCGTTTTCCTCCAGCGAGTGCTCCCATCCATTATCGACTTTGCAGTCAACGTGGAACTCGCTAACAAAACCCCCATGTATTACAGCTACGAACGTCGAGGTACCGTTTGCTTCGTTTCC
>OX104067.1:127287431-127314231 GCA_944474145.2 Dicrocoelium dendriticum | reverse complement strand
AAAGCACCAGACGTGTTTCACCTTATTGAGGTTCGTCAGTGGTGCGCATTCCCTCGCACCCCTACTGGGCGAAACACGTCTGGTGCTTTTCCGGATTAGACTGTGCTATGTAGCTTGTGAACCTTTAAAAAATTACAACTAAAATCCTGCTAATCGCGACTTAATATAAAACTTACAAATTACATCAAAGCTTTTAAGTGGTTGTAGCCACTACCCGCACGACCTTTAAATGCGATGTCGTACACATTTGGTATACCGGAAACAGTTGCTCTAAAAGCCAAACCTGTTGTCTGTAGAACATGATTACCTAATACAATCACTACTGTCTTTGGGATATGATAATTCTACTGACCCTGCATTTGTATCTCAATATCCATAAAATTGTCACTTCAACTTGTCCATCCCCCTTGAACAAATCTCATATTCCTTCATACTGACGAATTTCGCCTGGCATCATCGTTTTTTTCCGTAATGTACACAACACGAACTTTTCTGTAGTTCCCACCCCAAATGTATTTCGCCACAGATATAATCGATGGTTACGTACCTTCACTATCCATACTATCGATCCCTGGAGACGTCGTGTACCTGTTCGTTCGTGCGCTCAATGTTCCTTCGGTAACTCTGGACTCTACGACTGCTTGGTTCGAAACCTCAAGAAATGATCGTCGTCGATTTTTGTATTGCTTCTTGCTTTAGACGACGGGCATCGCCTTATGAAAGCTGTGTGAATCAACTCATCTCGTATTATGATCGGGCACTTTTAGGCCAGCGTTTAGTGAGCCGGTTTAGAAGTAGGCAGGCCACCTTGTGTTCGTCTCAATCAGACGTTCGAGTTATTATACCAAGTCTTTTCAAGTACACATCCATGACTCATATGTCCTTTTAACAATGTCTTTCTTCATAGCCAAACTCTACATTAGGTCCCCTGATCCTAAAGTTAATTAGGATTCTTACGTTAGATGCATTCAACCGCACTTTTACAAAATAAGAGGGAACTGTGGATTGCAACGATTCGTCTCACTTCTGTCAGTGACACATGTTCTCATGAATGCTACACTGCTTTGGATTCAGTAAGGAGGACGTTTGACTGTCTGCTGTTTCAACAGCTATCCCTAAAATGGTGGTACATCGTCTTCTACACGGTTGGAATCAACCAACCTTGGACCGGAGGGGACCTAGAGTCCTCTCCTATGGGGCTCCATTGGCTTAGTTTCCATTCAATAAGGAAACTGAACAATTTCACGAGTTGTTTGCAGTGAGCATGGGTTAAAGTGTTTGTGAGTTGGTAGAGGAAGTTTGCTTACTTTCACTGATAGGTCCTTTCGGATCCAGTTGTCTGAAAGAGGACACCGTCTTGACATCACATGGCATGGCAACGATCGGTCACCGATACACGTGCCATCGTAAAGCTATATTTGATGTGGTACGCTGTTTCTTTTACCGACATTCTCTCTGTCTTTTCCTCCCACTGGACTCAGCCGCAACTTGGACGACAGAGTTACATCGGGGCTGCGGGTCTGAGTTTCTTTCGAGGTTATCGTCTTCACTGCGGATCAGATTTGCGAGTCGGGTTGCCATGACCTCGACGTCTCAGTTGTGTGTGGTGTTCGGCCTACTCTCACTGTATATGTCCGGCAAAAGGTAAAATCTACCATTTGAACCAATAGTATTCGATAAACCTATCAAGTCGCTTAGCGGCAGTTTAACTTCCTCAAGCAATGCACGCACCTTGTCATTAGTCGGGGATCAGTTCTTCAACACTGTTTCTGAGGACAGGGTTGGACCCTAAAGACAAGGGCTCCATTAACAGTAGCTATATACGGTAGCATTTAAAAACTGTTAGAGCTGATATTTCAACATACTCATGAGTAAGGGATTTTTTGCAAATTAATTGTTTTTTGCAGTACCTTCAAAATCAGCTAGCCCTCTACATGTTCGGAAAAGCGCTAGACGTTTGTTTCGCCTCGTTTTGTCTCACCAGTTGTGCGTATCCATCAGGGTTCAAACCGATGGCTATTATCGGCTTGCACCGCCAGCACTCAGCTTATGCCATTGGGCCATCGGTGGACTGTCATTACGTGCAAGCTAATTGGGATATAGCACGTGTCATCCTCCACTGCTATTCTAGTTGCGTACTTTTCTCACAACTAGCCCTATTGTTCCTGGCCTAACCTTTAAATGTGCGTTAATTTTCTGGCTACTTGTGACATTTCAGTAGCTGTCTTGCTGCAACGCTCTTTTCTGTCGAGGCTGTTGATTTCGGATTTTGGTTGCCATTGAGGTTCAGTTCATTCAGCTCAATTAGTCAATTTTTGTCCGGGCACCGAAGTGCAGTTGCTTCCTTTTACAACGACTCTCATCTTCAGGATGGCCGGCCCGTAGTCTTAAAGATCACAAGCCTGCCTTGTAATTCGAGGGCGCGGTTTCGAGCCTGCTTAGGGACCGGGTGACACTCGCAGCATCCTTAGCTCACGCGCGACTGGTAGTGTTTGTGTACTAGCTAAGCGTCGGTACTGCGTACCGGCGTACTGCTGATACCTTCCTTTTCAGGATACGAATAAATCGCAATGGTAAGAATGTTAAACTCAACCAGAATACGAAATGAGTTAGGAAATAGGTACGTGAAATCAATCGGGATAAACTATTAGTATATTTTATTATAATTATCCACAAATCTGTAAACAGAAAATGTGCCATCCGAACCATGGTGGTAGGGAAAAGAGAGTATAATGTTCAACGCGGAGAGAGTAAAACGTTAGAGAAATGTTTTTTTCAGTTCCACACACGCTGTTTTGAATTTTTTTGTTTCCATGTTTTGTTCAGCATCGAAAATTACAGGATGAAGTGACGGTAGAACAGCATTGACGCCGTTGACTCCTATTGTGGGCCATGTCCTCTAACCATTGGGAATCCGCTTCAACTGGTCGCCAGCCTGGGAGACGCTCGGATCCAACTGACGCTAGACACGAAGTTAGAATCGTCTTACTCCTTTTACAGGTCATCGATTGTCCGCCGCGGCTCTATTTCCATTCGCGTCCAGGAAGTGCAAATAATGTGCGACGTGGAAGGCGGTGGGCCGGCATGCGCAGTACGTGACCGAGCCAACGCAATTGGTGCTGGAGACCAGGACTGTACGCTCCCATGATTCTGCTTCTAACTTCCGCGTTGCTTACATGGTGCTGCCACCATACGCGAGCAATCAAACGTAAGCAGCGATTGTCGAAAGTAGACAGTCGTCCCAAATCTTCCGATCGAACAGGCCAGGTTTCGCAGCCGTACAGTAGGACAGCACGAACTGTGGCATTGTACACTCGGTCTTTGATCTTGAGACTGACATTGCGACGACGGTACAAGTGTTTCAGGTTAGTAAATGCAAGGCGAGCTATGGCAGTTCCTTGTGAAACTCCATCGCCAATACTGCCACCAGCCGTAATGCAACTCTCCAAGTAAGTACAGCTGTTAACGAACTCCAGACTGACACCCGAAATGGTGAGCGTAGGCACACGATCCTACCAATCCTCGAGCAAAGCTTTACACTTGGATGAAGCAAAATGCAGACCGTAGTTAGATACCACTCTCTCTATGCGGTTCTGATTGTTTATGAACAGCTTGCGAGTTGTCCCCGAGCAAAGTGATGTCATCGGAATAGTCTAGGTCCGCAACTCTGCTCCCGGGTAGAAGCTCAACGCCGCAGCTCTGGGCTGCTTTCAATGCATGATGTAGAACATCTTTAATGGCATAGTTGAACAGGAACGGCGAGATAGGACAACCTTTGGTGCTCTCCACTGGTAACAGGAAAGAAGGAAGCCTGCAATAAACTCTAACTTTGCCAGAAGTGTGACTATACAACTCTTTCAAGAGTATGACAAACTTGTCGGGAATGCCGTTCCGTAGCAGACAGTTCCACAGTGACGACCTATCTGCTTAATTAAGAACGACTCGGATATCCGAAAACACCACCATTGTTAGTCTTCAGTGGACATGACGATGTTCAAGAATTTGGCGCTACGTGACCGAGTACTCGGTTCGTACGCCTTTCGTTTTGTCAAGTGTCAAACAGGAGCCCAATCCTCCCCGCGATGGCAGCATCTGGCAGCTGGAATACAATGCTCCACTAGAGTGAAGCAACGACTGTTAGCATCCAGACTCAAGATACGGAATACAAAGGTGCCATTTACCTAAATCCTGTACCATGTCCGGTATGGTCTCGAACCACTGATGTGATTTGCCCTAAAAACCCCATTCACGAAGACGGCATGGATCTCGGTCGTGATGTGACCGCCATAGGTGACTCAACTACTTAGGTGAATCATCACCTCCAATAGGGCTGTTCGGTGCTAGACAGAACTGGTTGTTTGCCCAACCACGTGCACTTTGCATTGGGAAAATCATACGCCGAAATATGCTCGCTTGGCACGTGCATACGCCTTCAGCTTACCAACGAATAGCGACTTGGAGACCAGTAGTTGCAACGTGCTTCTCAGGAAAGCGACCTCAGGGTGATCGTGCAGGATGATCTTGGCTGCTCGAGATAGGCTGAAATGGCGTCGGAAAGAGCCAGTCAACATCTTGGACTCTTACGAAGGGCTTTCGGAACTTTCGAGCCCTCAATCTTTCCGCAAATGCTGAACGCCTGCCTGTGGCCCAACGTGGAATATGTGATCCAGGCCTGGTACAATCGCGACATCGACCCTCTTAAAGTTCCGCAGCGTAAAACTATCAAATTCGTTAGAGGATTGTTTCACCTCCTTTACCAGCGCAAACTGCAGACCCTGGGACTGTACAATGGTGGATATCGACGTCAGCGAGGAGATCTAATCATGGTTTACTTAATACTGACGAGCCCAATTCGCCCTTGTTACAACCCGTTGCAACTGAGCCGAAATACCAATCTGACATGCCACTAACTCAAACTGGCCCCCGACTACAGTCGATTTGATTGTCGACAAAACGTTTACTCATTCCGAATGTTCCGAATCTGGAAAGGCCATCCAACTCACGTCATCTTTGCTCCTACATTGACGCTTTTCAAAAAATGCCTTCATGACACACATTCCCCCTTGCATTACTTGATATAGTCCTTTTCACTTAGCAGGCCATACGCTTAGCAGCCCTCTCCACTCCCCATCTTTGTTATTAGATGTCAATCTTTGTTACTTGTATATCTGCATTTTACGGCTTGTCAATTGACTGTCATTCCATACGAGCTCGATTTTCAAACTAGGACATTGAACAACGTGTTCGTAAGGGAATATTCCAGCTCTTTCACGGTACTATCCTTGTCACTTCAACAATGTAAAGCTTACTCCGCTAGATGTGTAGGGAGATTAGTCTACTGCTATTTCCGTTTCACTGGTGACTCGAGCGAAGGTGTGTGTTAGCCGGGACCGAACTGAATATAATCCACTAATCTGAGTAGTGAACTGATTATACGTTCGGATGAAATCCAACACCGTCGTAGACACACTTGCGTTGCCCACCGGCGAACTATGACTTACGGTCAATTAGGCTAATCAACAATGGGACGATGGTGTAGCATCTCCACGCCTGTTTTCAAGTGGTACGGACTAGCCTCCTACAGGGCAGGACAGAGGCTATCAGGCGGAATGAGGCGATCACCGTTGATTGGGCGAGTGGAGGTAAACCATGCGTAATCTGCTTAGTCACAGAACTGAACGAACAACCCCCGCCTACTGGAATAAACGGTTTTTTGTCCGATTCCGAGAACAGTTGAAGGAACAGCAAGAATTGTCATGCACTACTCCTTGTCTATCAAGTCTTGTAGCCTGATATTTTTCCATTCGAAGAGGCAGTCTGATAAATTCACTTGCTTTCCCACCCGTCCACTGATCTAACAAATCCCATCTAAGAGACTATAGGTCTCTAGTTTCGCTCTTCTCTACATCAACTCCTCGGGTTGCTACTCTTTCGCTTTTTCAGGCATCCGCATAGCAACATTTTGTTCCCGGTGCGCATGGATCACAGTGAAATGCTTCTTCGGATAGGTAGTACACCCGCTGATGTTAGACTCCATTAGGGCTGCATGGCCGTCCATTTTTCACTCCGGCATCTTGTAGTACCCGTTCGAATACATTTATGGTGACCAAGCTTTCTTGCCGTTAAATGTAATGTGATTACCTGTCCAGGCTGGTGACCGATTGATCTAGCGCGTCCATCTTGTGATCCAAAGGTCATCATTTCGAATCGGCATATGTTCAGCGATCTCGCAACTTCTTCATCCTGCGCACGACCGGTGTTGGCTGAGTAGCAGCGTAGCGTCTGGACTGATGGCTTTTTCTTTCGTCTTTCTGTCTTTTATCTATCTAAACCTCACATGTTTGATTGGACAATAACGCCCATCTGTCCTCTCCCTATTTATATTTGCATGTATATTTTTTCGGAGTTGGGTTACACCCTTCTTCTAGCTAACATCCAGGACGCGATCCCGCGTGAGTCGGTTCACTGACTCATAGTGCTCGGCCCGCTGCCTTTCGGATGCATACCTTATCGAAGACTTTGACTGAGGACCCGCGTTGTTCTCCTGTCAGGTGTGGATGTCCTGACAGTATCCTAGTCCAACGCCCAACTATGAACTGCGCCAATACTAATAAATCCATACTGCATCGGCCGTAGCGCAGTGATCTTAAGAAAAAGGTCACCTTATCTACTACATACAGCGGGGTGGATAAGCGAAAACATGCTACTGATGGCGCCTCCCTTCTTTCCTCTTCCCCTGCACATGCTCTCTCCGTCCCCGTTTTACCTAACCCAGTACTTCCTCCAATCCAGAACGTCACCCTTGCAGTTGCCTATCAGTGCAATCGTACGCCTCCGCTCAGAGCGCTCAACATTGGGTGCTGGAACGTGCACACTTTGCTCGACCGGAATATGAGTGAGCGTCCCGAGCGACGCACTGCACTATTCACCATGGAACTGGCGCACTACAACATCGATATTACGGCGCTCAGCGAGAACCGGCTCGCTGTTACATATTTACATTCTACTGGTTGAGTAACGCCACCTCAGCACCACGTGAACATGGGCTCGGATTTGCAATATCCGATCGCCTGCATGGCCAGCTGGTGGGTGAACCAACGTGCATCAGCGCGCGACTGATGACTGTTCGCCTACGACTCGGAAGAGGTACATTTGTCACTTTCGTAAACATCTACAGTCCCACCATGTGTTATCCCGATAACACGTGCTCAAGTCAACACTCAGTTATCCTCCCTGATACTGTCTGTGCCAAGGAGTGACCGACTATTTCTGCTGGGTGATTTCAACGCGCGCGTTGGATGTGATGCATCGGTGTAGACAAATGTCCTTGGTCCGCATGGCATTGGTTCAGCGAATGCAAACGGTGACAGGCTGCTCTCATTGTGTGCCACTCACGACTTGACGATCACACGCATTTGGTTTGCACTGAGTGCGAGTGATATAGCAACTTGGACGCACCTACGGAGTGGTCACACTCACCTGCTCGACTATGTCATCGTACGTCTGCGTGAAGTACGCATGACACGTGTACTGCGTGGAGCTGAGTGTGGCACTGATCACAAGTTGTTGCGGACCAAACTGTGCATACATTTTCATAAATCTATGTATTGCACTCCTGCCGTGAACCGGCGTACATTTAACATTCTCTCCCTCGGTACTATGGAGAAGTGTATTGAGCTGGAAATGGCAATGGCTGCGCGGTTGTGTGATGTGGACTGCATAGCCACAGTGGGCTGTCTGTGGCATCACATTCGCGATCACGTGACAGCTGCTGCCGAGGAGACCATCGGGCGCGCACACTGTAAGCAGTCCAATTGATTTGCTGAGAACAATGCGACGATTGGCGCATTGGTGTCGGAGAAGAATGCAGCATTTGCTGCACATGTGGCGGACCCCAGTGACTTGGGGAAGAGTCCGTTTCGCAGAAATCGACGACGATTGACTCGCGAGCTCCGTCGCACTCAAAATGCATGCTGGACTGTGAAGGCGAAGCAGATGAAATGCTACGCCGAACGCCGCCAACCCAGGGAATTTTTTGACTCCTTAAAGGCGTTGTATGGACGGAGGTTGCAGCCACTGAGGACGCGAAGCGATGGTAATTCGGGCGCTACCTACACACAGACTGCAGACATAATGCAGATCGGGCGAACTCACTTTAACCGTCTCTTAAACAACCGTTCAGAGATCGAGTGGCCTACATTGAACGACCTGAAGCAGCACAATCTGAAGGTGAGTTTGGGGGATACGCTAACACTGGATGAGACGCAGATGGCACTTGCTCAGCTGCGAAACGACGTGTGCCGGTGCCGACTGGATCCCGTCGGAAGTATTGAGACACGGTGGATCTGCGTTGGTGTCTGCGTTGCACCACAGTGCCACGCGTGTGGATTGAGGAGGAAATTGCTCCTGAGCTGAAGGATGCCTTTGTGCTACCACTGTGCAGGCGCAAAAGGAGCAAGCAATGTTGCACGAATTCTCGTGGCATCAACTTGCTGAGTTGTGTGGGGCAAAGTGGTTGCCCGAATCCGGCTCAACTGCCTCCTCAATCAGATTGTGCAACCGAACGTGGCGGAAGAGCAGTGTGGATTCCGTTCGGTTAGCAGCACCATAGAGAAGGTGTTTGCGGCTCGTCAGTTGCAGGATAGATACAGAGAACGACACCAGCCATTGTACTCGTCTTTTGTTGGTTACACCAAGGCAAGGAGAACCGTGAGGCATTGTGGCTGGTGTTGGGTAAGTTTGGCTGTCCGAGTAAGTCCGTAGTTTAAATTGAATGTCTGCACAGTGGTATCTGGGCGAGGATGCTGCTCAGTGGAGCGACCTCGGATGACTTTGCAGTTGTCGCCGATGTGAAACAAGTCTGTGTCTTAGCTCCTAGCCTGTTTAATATTTATTTTCATACCATAATGTCTTGTGCTTTTGAGGCTGCTTGTGCTTATGATGTTCGTGTGGAGCACAGTATTGATGATGGGTTGTTGAATATCCATCGTTTCGGTGCGAGAACCCTAGTCTGTGAGACAACTATCCGTAGGTTGCTGTTCGCTGACAACTGTGCGTTGTTTGCATACAGCGCAGATGAATCGCAGCACATAACTAGTGCTCTGGTTTCGATAGCGACCAAATTCGGGCTCACCATTAACAGAAGCAAAACTGTCTGTCTCTTACAGCCTTCACTGGCGGTGCACTCTGCAATGTTGCCGCAACTCAGCGTTGGTGCCGAAATATTGGAAACCATCCACTGCTTCAGCTACCTAGGAAGTGTGGTTGCGATTGACCAGCAGATACACAACGAACTGCGTATCCGAGTACCGAAGGCAGTCGTGGCATTCGTGAAGCTTGAGTACCGCGTGTGGAGAAACCACCAGCTTACCGTCGGCACGAAGTTATTAGCGTACAAATCCATGGTGCAGTCTGTTCTTTACGGCAGCGAAATGTGGACGGCATACCGACGAGATGTGAGATATCTCGTGCGGTTTCATCAAGTGTATTTGCGACTTACTCTGCGCATTGCTTGGTGCGACGTAGTTTGGGACATGAAGATGTTGCGCCGAAGTGGAATGTATGTAGTGTACTGCATACTTTTGCTGAGACGCTTGAGGTGGTTCGGTCATGTGTGGCGTACCGATTCGACACGCATACCGAAGCAACTATTATATTGTCAGCTAAGTATTGGGAAGCGGCATGCAGGGAAACCGAAGCTCCGTTACCAAGACACAATCAGTGTGAGCCTATCGCATCCTAATTTTAATTGCAAGTCATGGAAATCGAAGGCGGTTGATCGGTGTGCATGTCGCGGTCTGATCACGAAGACAGTTTGCGATGATCAAGCGAAGGCCCTCTTGCATGCACAGAGAAAGCGGCAAGTGCGGAAGCGATCGGTGCCTATCGGGTTTACTTTATCGACATCGAGCGCATGGTGCTGTAGCACATGCTGTCGCCGATGCATGAATCAGACAGCGTTGGTGAGCCACGAGCGAAGCCACTCGAGACCAGCATCGGAACGACGACGGATGCTACTGAGAAAGTAGGCACAACCGGCACAGCGTTGGTAGGTACGCTGTATTCGATTTACTAACCGCGCGCTTGCGTGCTGTTTCTTTATTTCCGGTGGTGGGTTTGTCATCGTGTCTCAATGCATAAGTTTACCTGAATTTGCACACGTCACTTAAGCTAAATGTGGTTAAGTGCGCTAACATTTTCGCGTTTATGACATTTTTCAAAAAGATATCCTTTTCAGACATCTTTAACTTGTCTCGGATCAGTTGGTAACTAATTTATTACGCATGCTCATTCCACGTAGATTTATGTCAGCACTTCTATATGTTTTATTCGATATATTATTTGTTATCCTCACTTCGAATGATTGGCTGTTGTTTGACATCCCCGATGTGGCTGCGCTTAATGTGCATGTTGAAAAGATGCCTACCTGTCTGTTACCCACTCCCTCGTCTATACTGGCTCCAGGAGGCAGTTGTTCGTTGCTGGGGCACGATTCTCATGGCCGTGCTAAGCTCGAAGGGTGGTTCTGTGCACTGTTTGGAGAGTGGACTATGGTCCAGCCACCGCCTTGTGTATACTTGATTCCCCAAATACAGCGTGTTTGTATTTGTCTGTGAAGGAGTGTGTGCCGTCTCCGTTAGTGAAATGTGGCTCCCATCCAACTGCTTCTCGGTCTTATTCCCTCGGGTTTACACTGAAACTTGGGCGTGTAGTTTGAGCTGTGGGTGATGCAGCATAAGCTATCATTGGTCCCTCTGTAGGTGCAGGCATCCTTTGGCTGTTGTAATTAGGTCGCAGTGACAAGCAGATCCGGAACCGGATGCCGCCAACCTTAATTTTTCTAGTCTACAAGTAGACGGAGAACCACAAGAATATTTAAAATCACAGCACGGAACGATTGTTGCCAAAAGATAACCCAACACAACACCGAGGAATTAATGCTTTCTTCCGAAGGCACGATGCTTTCCGGCTACCCAAGCCGAAGTGGGGTGTTGACTTTGATACACCACCCAGAATCTTCGGCTTACCAGGCTACCCGCAATGCAGCAAAGCGGAATTCAGGGAATCGCGCCCATTTGGAGCTGGTGAATAATAGCTTCGTGTATACGTTTTTCGTTTATTCGCTTACCAAAGAGTAGCCCACTCCTCTTCACAGTCTCAGCATTAGTTTGCTGAGTAAAGCAGTGGGTTTTACTTGATGGCGAGTCACATCCAGTATGTCGCAGTGCTGTCCAACACTGAACCCCTCAGCTGGCACCACAGGCGGGTTGTTCCGCAAGTCATAGGCAACAGCTCAGCATGCTACTGTATTAATGTTGTGTAATGTCTCAAGTGTGCATCTCCGGTCACGACACATTAGCTGAGGTGGGTTTCTCATCCTCGGCTAACATGATGATTGCGTTGAACGCGAGCAGCCCGCTGACACTTAACTAATTGGATAAACGTTCTACTTGTCCACAATGCAAGCGCCTTTCCTGCGTTAGGATTTCTCAACATATACTCGTTTATGAGAACAAGTAGACCGTTTGGTAAGCAATTGCTTTCAATGATTCATCATCAGATCAGTACTCTCATATATTGGGCTAAAAATGGAAAAAGTAAAATCGACCAGTTAGTACGAGTAACATAGAAGAAAAATCGAAACCAGTTAATTACATGTTACGGAGTTTGACCTCCTGTTGTTGATCTCAGTATCCTCCGTTTTCTCGGGCCAGGAAAGCTGTAAAGGCTGGAATAGCTGCTTTTGCGGGCATAAGGACTGTTGAAATAATCCAATACAAATTGCTTCGGCCGTCGCAAGTGTACGAAGACGTTGAGATTTCGATCGGTACGGTGGAACCTTGTATCCAACTTTAAAGGCACGTTTGAGATCCACCTGATACCCACTGTCGACGATATGTGCCAGAATGGAATTACTAATGGCCCCGGTGTCATCTTGATGCAACCAGCGTTTACTGTTGTTAATATGTGTGCAGACATCGGCAACTAACCTATTGTTCTCTCTGTCCTCCTATGTCACCCAAAGCGGGGTTAGAATGAGAGCACTTCAGCGGGCTGTTGACATGCGCATACGTTGATATGCGTGTTACACCACGAAGAAACCCCATAGGGAATTCCCATCACCAACACTTTATGATTATGCCTGAGGGCGGAGATTGTTTGGGCACCCACACACACGCAAGTTTTCGCAGCTCACCTTTCCTTCCTAGATGCGGATGTTTCACAGTAAACTCCTCGGTATGCAGTGTTTTCGGGCGGACAACACCCAATTTCCATCCACTTCGGCTACAGTCCCAGTAGATCGCAGTGACCAAGGTGCACTTCACTGTGAACCGCAATCTGCATTGAGATTCCGCGTTGCGATCCGTCCAAACATCGAGTACTTCCAGATAACCCTCCAAACTTTTTGGACTTTTATCTGGTTAGTATGTGTCAGTGCCACGACTGAAGGTAAACGGGGAATTATAATTATGAATAATAGATGTCCCAGTTGTTATTGTATCGGACTATTAATAATCCTATAGCTTTCTTCATTATGATAACAGAGAGTAACAGATGTCAGGAGGACGGTGATTGGGACTTGGGACTTCGTATTTTATCTGGATGAGAGCCACGACGTGGTATGGCTGATTGGAGGAAGAGAATCAGAGTGACTAAACAGTCAGCCCCAAACGGACCGAAGTTTTCTAGTAACATCACTATCCACTTTGAAGCTTCATGCCTCAACTCCTTCACGCGGTATCTACTCCAAAAAATCTAACTAATGAACGCTAATTTTTCAGCAAAACAACCGCACTCCTAAAACCACTCAAGTATCGGTACTAGGCATAGTCAAAAGAGACTCTTGCCCTCATTTATAACATACCGATTGTTCTGTTCTCTCACTGTAGTGCTTCACAAGAATTGCCACTTGCTTATTCGTTCCGTAGAGCATCGCTCCAGACCCGGTGACTTATTCAGTGCTCTTGTCTTTATTTTATTTTTAATAGGCATGTTATGTGACCACACAGTTTTTCTTCTCACATGATCAATGACTTTGTCTCGGCCTCTTCACCATTATCTGCCAGTGTCCCCTTGATCTGTGTAGAGTAGCGCTGCCCTCTGCGCTGCTAACCCAGCCGGGGGAAAAATCAAACACCGAAGCCCGCTAGACTGAAATATCTTAGGGACGTAACACGGTTAATTTTATAGCTCACCTGCTATTATCGGCCGCACGTTCTGCTCTGACTCACACCACTTGCCTGGACAGCTTCCATACTTACTAGCGTTCCACACTGGCCAGCTGTAGTCGCGCTCACTCACGCCTGTCGCGTAGCAACCTGTATCATGACGACGTGCAGATTTCATCAGCTTCCCGCGTGACAGCCTTGCTACCACCGGCCGGATAGCAACCCCGTGTGATGATGACGGACGTCTCGAAACCGTGTCACGTTCTGAGGCTGCAGCACATAATTACAGCGCTTCTTTTCTCGTGTTCCGTTACATCACATTTCTCTCTCCCCCTAGTTATCACATTGAATTGTTTAGCTGACAAAGGGTAATCTGTCTTCTGGGTGGATGTACTTAGGTGACCGTCTTACATCTCTTTTCCACATTATTTTACGTTTATTTACTGATTTCTTAGCTGCATCCGCGGTGATGCCTTAACTGCGATAGATGCGTACCCATGTTCTATGCAGAAAGCTTTCTTTGACTTGGTTATCTTGAAGTGTAATATACGTCCTATCCTCTACGGTAACGCCATAACAAATCAGCCGTACCATCTCCAAACACCGCAATGTCATATCCCATTTTAGCTACTTTCCGCTGTTTACCTCGATAAAGTCTTCCACGAAGATTTTCAATAAAAATCACCTGCCAAACTCAGACTCTTTGGATCCCCGATCGTTTATCAACAAGAATAACTCGATGACGCTTCAGTCTCTGGGAAACACTTGGGTCAATCAAATATTGAAGGAGGTATGTTACATGACCATTTGTGCCCAATACATAACTTCTTTCCGTCAATGTCCGTAACCGACACACTCGCATTTCTTCTCATCCGATTGAAAATGCTTAAAATCGTTTTCGTGACGCACGTGGCTTGCCGAACAACCTCTTCGTGGTGCCAGCAGGGTGCTTCGGGATTCTCACATTCTAGCAATTGGTTCAGCAACCGTTTTCCAGGACGTGGTGGGTTTTCGCCTGGCAAGCGTTCTCCCTATAAAAGCCACAATGTCCGTTGAACAACACTGTGACGTGGCGGACGTGACTCGCCACTAAATAAAGTCACAGCCCCTTGCTTCATCCTGGCGAAGCATTGTATTCCAGCAAGTTTATGCTGTAATTTTGGGGAGCATTGGGCCCCTGTTTGACAAAGGAACAAACGAGAGGCGTATGAACTGAGCCATCAGTCACCGGCTCTGAATGGGCACGATTCCCTAAATTTGCTCCGCTGCCTTGCGAGCAGGCTATTCGGCCAAAGGCTCGGGGTGGTGTCTCCTAAGTCAACACCTTACTTCGGTTTGGGCAACCGGGTAATATCTCGCCCTCTGACGAAACCATGGACTTTGATGTGTTTTGTTGTTTTCTTTTACTATTTCTGTACCTTCTTATGAGTCCCATGGTTTCTTATGACTCTATGTCTATTTGTAGACTATTGCAATATATATATATATATATATCCCCTAACTCCACTCGCGTCCCCGCTGTTAAACGTTCGTACAATCGTTCTACGTTGACGACGTTTTAAAGGCAACCTTGATAAATGAATTGAGCAGGTCTACGGCGTTCGCCGCTTAACATCAGAGAGCCCTTAGGTAATTTTGTGCATTCGTTATCACCCCTCTTTGCACTAGGGGAATGATCCAAACTAGCCATCATGGCTTCTAACTGTCTCCTGCAGTACACCGGTAGGCAATACCGATTCTTCGCTGCCGCGCAACCACCATCAGTGGCACTTGGGCTAAGGATACTGCGATGGTCGCCTGCTCCCTACGCAGGCTCAAACCCTCGCCCTCGGATTACAAAGCAGGCTTTTCATCCTTAAGGCTACTGGTCTGCTTACTCGACCTTCATCGTGTTCCCAAGATATTCACCTAGCCCCTTCACTCTAGCCTCCTTAATACCCATCTGCATACTGGCATTTAACTGGCTTAAGTGTATCTGAGTGCACAGAGATTCCAAACAGCTTAATATCCACCCCTGGGTGCTTAAAGCGCTTTGTTGAATTGAATTGCGTTAGTCGAGAACTGAGGCTTACAGCCTTCTCACTTTGTGTTTATCGGACTTCAGTCATTGTATGTGAAACATTTAATTTCAGCCTCCCTACAGATTAACGACTAATGGGTAGGGGGGATTTGGGTGTAATTTCAGATGTAGTTCGTCGCAGACTGAAAAACGCTAGACATCTATTTCGACTTTCTGGGTCTCGTCATTGGTACGACTTCGTCAGACCCCTGCCAGCGTCCTACCTCATAACTTTCGGAAGCCAACAGCTTGTGCCACTAACCCACGGGTGACGGCGGCGGATCTGTGTGACAGACAGTTGACTACGGTATAGCACGGCTCATCCTCTGCGTTAATAATTACTGCTGCACCTCGTAGTGTGTGTGCGAATGGGAGTTTTTCCACACCTCCGTTTCGTCATGGCTTTCGTTACCGTCATTTTGACAGCCCTTGACTCGTACATCACTGATCCAACCCCAATCCATGCTGCTTACTGCTGTATGGTTTTTTAGAGTCGATACGTGGCTGAAAGCATTGTCTACCTGTGTTGTAATCCCTCAATCGCCTATTCGCATTCACATACGTGCGGGAAACATCATGGTATATCCAGTCCTCGCACGGCGGCTAGTGGTCGCGTGGCAGCGAACTGTCCATACGGGGAGTCGGCGTGCTGCTAATGTGCCATGGTATTGTAGAACGCCGTTTACGGAGAAAGAACGTGTCAACTGGCACCTTTTTTACTTTTTCTTATGTCGCGCGTAGTTTATATCAATCAATAATCGTCGTTTACTTGCTCTGGGCGACCTGCGGTGTTTGAACGTTTTTTTGTCTTCTCTTTCAACCGTGTATCGTGTATACCATGACTCCGTTGGGCCGAGCATTGGTCCGCAGGGTGATATCCTTCGAATTCATCTCGACAGGTAGTGCACATTTTCATCCTATTTTCCCCATCCCTACAACTTTTCGCCCGAGAAAATAATGAATGACTTGTTCACTAAGAATATGTAGACGATTCGCTTCTTCTGGAGTTGAAACTAGCCCCTTAAGCAATTGACGTCGAATTATCTGACGCGGCATCCTGGACACTTCAGTATGCTCATGGCTACAGGAGACTTCAACAAACATTGGTTGAAGTACAACTCACGGAATATGCTTCTCTATCTATGGATAAGATCTACATTACGCTTCAAAGCGTCATTTGTGCTGGGTTTTCATTTAGGGACTTGAGAGCACAAAATGTTGATCATCTAAATTATTTGATGTCTGCGAACCACCACTTATGCTTGCTGGGCGGTTCGAGTGGGTGATACTGATATCCGCTGGTTCTTATTTTGCTCCAGATTCTCCTGGACTTAGTGGAATAATGGTCTTGTAAACTCCAACCGCATCCACTGTCTAATTCGTGCTCTCTTATGCTGTCGGGTGCCGTTGACCAATGTGCCGCCTCTAGTCATCTCCGAATGCATCTTGGTACTTTTGTCCCATGGTAAAGACGCACTTTCTTTTTATTTTACTGGTCCCGGAATCGGTTTCCTCAGTACGTGGAGGCCCCATCTGTCGAATGCCGTCACGAAGCTATTGGTGCTCTCTTGTCTGTAGCTGCTGACTTCTGTTCAATACTTATGATGCGCTCCTCCTATCATCTCTTTCCTGTTGACTCCACATCTTTTTTGACCTTTAGGTTATTTCCATTATTCGTCGAAATAAGATCTTATGGACGACGTATCGACTTGCAGTTGGATCCATTACATCTTATTACCAAAGTAAAATAAACCACCCAACTTATCTTTCTTCTGTCTCCAATACTGACTCGTCGTCACTGGTTCACATTTGTTTGATGGCAGTTGAACTGTTTGCTGAGCTTGGCAATTTGATTGCAAACGTTTCATCACCAAACGAGGTGACGTCATCATTGCGTATTCTCACCGACGCTCCTCTACGCCACTGCACGCCACTCAACTACGCACTGATGATGTCACCTCGATTGGTGACGAAACGTTTGCAACGAAATTGCCAAGGTCAGCGAACAGTTCAACTGTCATCTGCACAACCTGAACTACCAGTCTTCAATTCTACATTTGTTTGACTTATCTTGCTGATGTCGGTCACTCGCATCAAGGTTTTCTTTCAATTCTGGCGGCTAACATCACGAGTAGCACTTTTCGGACAGCACATTTGTGCCATCCTCGTTTGGCTATGAGGCCAAATGAGCCCCGTGAGCCACTCACATATCATGTACGCCATTCCCTCTGAGGGCCTCGTGTTCGTTCCCTCGTATCGAAGCATGCAGTACTCGTCTTTAAAAAGACTTTATGGTTATTTTACTTCACTGCCAACAACCATCACTTTGTTCCGTGTATTTCGCTTTCTGGTACCTGATCTAGCTGCATCCAAACCTCTTTCTTCAGGCTTCTGCTTTAGCTCTGAGCTACTTCTGTGTGGCTTCCAACTGTGCTCATCAAGCGAGTTCTTCCATTATCCAGCGCGTCATAAACGATCTGAGCACAATCAAGGATTTCACTCGAGCGACACAACTGGGTTGCTCTCCTTCGATCGATAAACCCTGCATCATCTATTCTGATCGCTCTTTTCAACGCGATTTTTCCTCCGCGTCTCCGCACACCTTAAATCGTGTCGATGTATCCAGGATGACTTCTCTGGATTTGCAGGGATTCGGCTGTTCACCTGGAGGTGAATTGTCGGCCTACTTATCCTATTTCTCTGCTAACCATCGACTGAGTTGCAACGCGCGAGAACGTGCAAGTCTCCTTCCCACTCAACCGAAACATTCAGGCAACTCACAGCACTGCACTCAAGTTATCTGTGGACGCGCCCAACTCGGATCAGAAGCAGTGAGTATTTTATGCTTTGCCACATAGGGAATAATCCCCGTTGCAATCACAAAAAGACTGGTTAGCAACTAAGCTGGTTGTCGATGGTTCTTCATTTGGCCAAATACAACACATTTATATGGGGTGGATTGAGTGACCACCAGCCATGCATTGTGCATCGACCCACTTTGTATTTATGCATCCCGACCTGTGGTCGGGTGGCTTAACATTCTAGCTCTTACTCTTGCGGTCGTCGGTTCGCACCGGCGTATGTGCAGCAGACTTCCTAGCATGCTTAACCCCCACGCGACGGAGCGTCGTCACCCCTACGAATCCGCTGTCAATTTTGCTTCCTTTTTATTATTAATATTTGCTACTTAAATGGCATCTCAGTAGCTGAATTAATCGCCACTTATCTTTGTAGCACTCAGACTATCACAAAAGGGTTTCTGAGAGATTTGTAATCGGTTAGTTTATTTGATTGACCATCACAAGAACTTTTCCCGGCGAATCGTCACAGCATCCATTAAAACAGAAACAATTGATCGCCATTGTTAGGCAAACTCTGCTGTAATGACTTTAATGGCGAATTTTTGACTGTTTTCTGACAGTTCAGTAATATATCCGTCTCCATTTTCGGCATACGGTACCCGGTAGATTGCAGCGCTGTAATAATTGCGTCGCGCTTGTCTTTCCGCTCCTTCTTCGTCTTTGCTCTTCATACAAATTTTGGTCACTATTTGTAGGACCACTTTTAACATCTTGAATATTTCCATCATCTCTAACATGTTCACGTCCGTTCTAAACCAATAAGTAGATTTTTTACTTTTCACATGGTTTAACTAGCGACTACGATCATGTAGAGTATGGATCACTAGTTGCACATTAGGCATTCTTCTGCATGTGGAGACTTAATAGAAAGTAAAGTAAGTAAGTAATCTCAGCAGTCTATCAACTAGACACAGAGCCAACATAAAACCATGGAGATCAGCGGATAGGGGACAGTCATCGCGTATAATCATCGTGGCATAGTAGTTGAAGGTGAGCAACACACTTCAGCTAATATGCCACAGGAAGAAAGGAACATTTTGACAAATAGTAGAACAAAACATTTCTAGTTAGCTTTTCACACGCCGATTTTTCTCTTTTTTGCCATTTTAATGTTTGAAGTATTAAACATGTTAGTCAATACAATACTGTGCACAATTCTTCTGCTGATTCCGGTTGCGGGCCATGTCTTCAAGAGTGTTAAGCCATTGGCACTCCTCATCTTTGGGTCCCAATCCTCGATCCAACAGCGGCTTGACACTATGTCAGCAATTTCATGTGCTGCAGCCAACTGGAAGGCTGACGACCACGCGGTCGCCTCCAGCCAGGTCCTTGACGAGCGAATAGAGCGCGACGCGGTAGACGCTCAGGTGCCATGCGTAGGACATGACCGAGCCGTCTCAACTAGCGCAACAAAACCAGTTTGTTGAATGGAATACTCGCATCTCCCAATATGCGACGTCGAATGTTATTATTGCTAACTCGATGTTGCCGGCAAACACGAGCAATCCTCCTTGAGCAACCGTTATCGAAAGCAGAAAGACGACGCATGTCTTCCACGCGAATCGGCCAGGACTCACTCCCATACAATAACACTGAGCAAACAGATGCGCTGTAAACGCGGCCCTTTAGCGAGAATGAGACGTTGCGACGACGCCACAAGTGCCCCAGATTGACAAATGCTGATCGAGCTTTAGCGATGCGAAGAGAAACTTCTTTGCTGATAGTGTCGTCAGCAGAAACACAGCACCCAAGATAGACGAAACTATCTACCTGTTCAAGTTGTGCGCCTTCGAGAGTGAGCACGGGAGCAGGTGAATGCCAATTCTTGAGCAGTACTTTACACTTCGATGGGGCGAAGCTCATGCCATACTTAGATGCTTCAACCGCCAAACGATCCAGAATGACTTGCATACCCTGAGGATCGTCACCAAGTAAGGCGATATCATCAGCATACTGTAAGTCGGTCGCGCGCTCACCCGGTGGAAGCTCTAGATCAAAATGTTGGAATCCTTCTAGAGCACTCAACAGAACGTCTTCGATTGCGAAGTTGAAGAGGAATGGGGACATAGGGCAGCCCTATCGCACACCACTATTGACAGCGAATTGCGTGGAAAGCTTGCCATAGACTCTCACTCTGCCGGATGTATGAAGGTAAAGTGATCGCCATAAAAAGAGTTGGATTGCGCACTTTTGCAGTCAGAAATACGCATATTCAAGAACTCAATGGACGGTCACTTGTCGTTTTTGATTTCTACGCCCGTTCATGGTGTTTTTGGAATTAGTGTCCTCTTCCTGATTAGCAGCAGAAATTTAATTCACCATTTAATTTTTCCTTTATGTTCTCACTGAAGACCGCGTCCTACTCCCTAGTGAAGGCAGGATGGAGTGTTGATGGAGTTGGAGCGGAAAACGTCGCTTTATTACGGGACTGAAATTACGCATGTTAACTGGAGCGTTTTAATGAGGAAAGTATTACTTTTTCTACATTTATGTAATACAAACTAATCAGTACTAGAAACGAGGGTTGGAAGAATCTATCTGCTTCCATTTTTAGTTCCGTTATCAGTGACAACGTATTGTATGTCCAAATGGGTATGAAGGAGTAATAAGTTGGAGAAATGCGAGCCACAACGTAGGTTTGGCACTGTGAACACTTACTTGTTAGATGCAAATAGAGAAGAACTTGAAAACGATGGCTCTAAGATTTTTCAGTGGGTGCGTTTTTATATGGGCGCATTGCACATCGTCCATGTAGGGGAGATACGCTCGGGGAGTTGGAGTTGGATTGGATGAAAGGATCGGTGATTAGTTTTGACTGTTTAAGTTACGATTGTGCGGATGCTTCTCATAGGCACACGACGAGTCTTGGAGCAGAGAAATGAAAAAGACAGCGGGAAGTGAATGCAGCTCCAGGGTTTTCACCTATAACATCACTCGGGTTTTCACAGACTCCTTGTGCTTCATTGGGCCAGAAGAGAAAGTAAGCAGGGGATGTGGTAGAGGTGGAATGATTCTTCGAATCAGTAAACATTATTGTCCACTATATGCGTCTAAGTTGTGTATAACTCTATGTTTAGTAGAATACGGTAAATCTCCTTTGGATCCCATGTTCCCAGTCTGTGCTAACTTGTTCCATACAGATGCGTATCGATTACAAAGGAAGTTTGCTCTTAGGCTAATTCGTGTATTTTCTGTTTTTAAATACGTTTTGTCAATTCTTCATATTTTACCTAATGGGAGGTTGAAATATCACCTCGACCTCTGTAATAACGGATCGTTTGTAGATCAAATCAAACATAAAGCCCAAATTAAGTTCTCTCCTCCTTAATCAGGTGTGGGTTCGATTTACATCTCGCAACAACGATCATAGTGCTCAAGATTACCACAGTTTGTCATCTGATGCCTTGTGAATTAACGCTGCACTTTTTCTAAACCAGTGCTGTCGTTTTTTGGGTTGAACTATACTATACCCGAATAATCTTCCAAAAAAGACTTAAGTGTGTTTTACATAGGCCGATTTTGGGCTCATTCCCGACGAGGAATTTCAGTACTAGCCCTGGTAGTTTCCTAATTGTTGCGACTGCACCTCTTCGGCGAAATTGCCGGAGCTTGAGTAAAATGCTTCGCGCCGGATCACGACTTATGGAACAGGAGGACACTGCGTCACCACTGTGCAACGCCAATGAGTTGGGTGCACTACTGCATTGATGATGTATGCAGTTGCATTTCCCTGGTAAGAATACTATTGTCCAGTTGTTGTTGTTGTTGTTGTTGTTGTTGTGTCAGGTTTCCAGCTCATGCAGATCAGTTTGTCTGTCGACCAGGCCTGTTATCCAATTCAAATCGATAGGCTATTTTGATGTCATCGGTGAATCCATTTGGTTGTTCATATTTTTTGATGACATCGAAGACATCGTAGGTGTGCCTAAAAATACAAAAGAAGACTTGAAGCACTTCATTTACCAGCTACTGCTACTTACCTGCTATCTATCCCGCACTGAAGATGCCACCTCGAATGGTGGCGAAACGTCTGCAACCAAGTTGCCCAGCTCGGGGAACTCCACAACAACTGATCATTAGATCATGTAGCTTGCTTCCTTTTGAAAGCATGGGTTAATATTTTTCCTGCATTATACCGGGCAGCAAATAACCGTGAAATCCAAGCATGTTCATTGCTAGCTATACCGAAGGAATGTACCTTCGATTAAAGCTCTCCATGTGGTGCCCGATCGAATGCTTCATTCATATTAAAGAATATGGTAGCTAAGTGATTACCACAGTCAGTCGTGGTATGTGTAACATAGTTTAGGAAATGTGCCTAACGCTTCCGTTCAGTTAGGCAACTGTGATCCGAGCATCATCATCATTGTACACGTTAGTTGCAGGTGGAAAACACCTCAGCTATGGGTGCCGCAATACAAAAGACAAGAAGTAAGCAACAACAGAGGCACTGAGGTATGGTTTTGATTCCGTTGCAACGACTCACATCGCCAGAATAACAATGACTAACAACTGTAAGAAAGTAAGGTCGAATACACATAGAATGTTAAAGAATGGAATCAAGTAGGAAGTGTATTAAACTAATCAGGATGCACCTGACAGGTTATAGGAGATCATCTTTTTAAAAACCTGTGCTGTGAAGTGTTGACCAACTTCCTAGACGATGGAGACTCGACCATTTCGGCTTCTATTGCGCTTTCCATCTTCGAATCCCGAATAAATCTATGGCTCACGCGGGCCACTTTTGTATCTCGGTGTAACCATTTCGTATTTCCAAATATATAGAACCACTTAAAAATCCATGGATTAAGTAAAAATAGTTTGCAGCAGTATTTGCGTATCAGGGCTCCAAATTCGAGCACAGTAGACGTGTCTATTGCCATCCCATGGTCGGAATGCCTGTTTCAAGTGTGTTTGGGGCCGAGTTACCTGTGGGGTAATGGCTGATTACGACGCGGGGAAGTGAAGGCTGCAAGGAAGCCGTCTCACTGATACCCCCTTATCTTTCTACGATAACTAGCTATTTGTGACGGTATGTTGTTAACACAAGGTATCGGCTCTTTGAACCTGAATGTTTGCTTAGGGCATTAAGGCTTTCCGGTAAATCCCTCTTCTCTTCCTCTTATTATTCTTTATTTCGGAGGTCATCTTGATTGTATGGCAGCGAAGCATCAGTTCCAACGGCTAATGTACTGCTGTTCATGGTGATGATGATGATGATGATGATGATGATGATGATGATGATGATGATGATGATGATGATGATGATGATGATGATGATGATGATGATGATGATGATGATGATGATGATGATGATGATGATGATGATGATGATGATGATGATGATGATGATGATGATGATGATGATGATGATGATGATGATGATGATGATGATGATGATGATGATGATGATGATGATGATGATGATGATGATGATGATGATGATGATGATGATGATGATGATGATGATGATGATGATGATGATGATGATGATGATGATGATGATGATGATGATGATGATGATGATGATGATGATGATGATGATGATCCGCACGTTACTGTTTTGATCAAAGTCGTCAGTATGTGAATCTTGCGCTTCGACTTCTTCTTTGATTACTTCAGAACTCTTACGCTTTAGATGGAAATTCCCGGTTGAGTTAACGTAAGTGTTTCAGGCGCTGTTCGTCATTATCGCGAACGCCACGCTCATGCTTCAAATGAGTATATTTTTAATCTTTCGGCGTTGTATCCCACAAATCCGATGGAGTGCTGCAAGCGCCCTTGCTGCTTTGGTTTTAACGCGCAGCTCATCTACCTAACCTATTCAGCTGACTCTAATCATTCTTCGTTCCCTTTGTCCTTAGGATTGCGGTCGTTCGGTTTATCAAGCTGGACCCGACTTCTCAACTGATCCTAAGACACCCATCGCGTCTACTTCGAATCCTAAGGCCCAGTCGCATTGCGGTTCGTGGTTACAGATCTTTCCCGAACGGGTGCTTTCATGCGCAGACAACATTGCTATGGACTGTTGTATTGAAGCGATGCAACTTGCAAGGCTCCAACGTCTGCAGGTGAGCAAGTGCACTTAGTATTCGTTTTTTTGGAATGTTTCCTGAGCTATACATGCTGTTCGAACCGCGATTTGTCAGTTCTGTTCGAACCGATTCCCAACTCAGCTGTGTGGGTCCTGTGTGCTATTCAATCTCATTTCGTCACTGAACCGACTTGCTTTACAGTGTGGTGTATATTGTTTTATTCATACTCAACAACGCTGGATCTGAAGTGGGTTGCAATGCTCATTGTTACTTTTCTCAGTTTTTATTAACTTTATTTTTATTATTGTGTAGTGGGAGCTTTGTTGTGGTCTGGCGAAGATTCCTCGCATCTTGACTCAATCAGACAGCCATTATACATCTAGGAAAGCACTGGACGGCTGTTTCGCCCTATTGGAACTCGTTTGTAATGCGCACCCGCCGGATTCGAACCCATGACCTTACTCTTACGAGCCAGCGACTTACACCACTGAGCCATGGGCGACGGCAGCGAACCGCCACAATTGATATCTAACTGCGATAAAGCGCGGCTCATTCTCCACTGTCATGCATGTTATAGGCGTGCGGAGGACAGGGCTGGCACCCAGTGCTGCGATTTTCTTTGCAAGCCGCTACCAATCGAGGTGGCACGTAGACTGCTAAGGCAATTGCTGCTAATTAATGAGTACTAGGAGAATTTGTTGTGTTTCGGTGAAGATTCGTTGCATCTAGACTTTGCCCGACAGCCACGACACATTTAGGAAAGCACTAGGCAGTCGTTTCGTATTGTCGGGACTCCTCAGTCACACTCATCTTCTAATACTGGGAACTCTGCCCACCCTTATCACCGACGGCACTTTCAGCTCACTTGTTTGTACTTTTCGAAATCGTTTAGAATTCATACCAGGTTGGATTTCTGTTCCGTTCTCAAATCCATTGTATTGAAAATTCTTTGCAATAGCTTCCATGTTAACTAGCCGTCCACACGCACCTGAGCAGGCACTAGACGACCGTTTCGACCTGTTGGATCAGGTCCGTGATGCGCATTCCTCAACTCCATACGAATCCGAACACATGACCACACTAGCGGATCGCGTCACTATCCAGCAGCTTGTGCCGGTAGACGATGACGGATGGACGGCGGCGAACCGTTATGAAGTAAATGCCAACTGCGAGGATATAACGCAACACATGCTCCGCTGCCATGCAAGTTACCTAGGTTGCAGAGCACAATATTGTTGGCCCCGTGAGTCATGTGATACCACGAACCAAATCTATCCACCGTAGCATTTGGAATTTGTTGGAGCGATTGTTTCGATCTACTCGTGCATCTCTCCAGATCACCATCAGTGAACCAGTAGTACACGCCGTATAATATGCCTAATTTGGCATTCAGGCTTGCTTCTGGATAATCGCCACGTCGTTTTATCCTTCTTGCACTGCTCACCCTATCACTATGCGGCTTGCGAGCAACAGTTGTACAGGTGACGGCAATCGTATTCTCCTTTTTACTTTTTCGAAGTTCTCTTTCTTCGTCCTGCATTTTCGGGTTTGGTTTTTGTCATTCACGTGAGTTGTGGCGTTACGTATGCCTGCCACATATCACATTTATCACCGGCAACTTAGCTCTCTTCTGGTTGCAGTCAGCTGCTATTCAAGCACCATCGAATGTGCAAACGCTGCTGTGCTGTGTACACCTAGACATATTCTTCACACCTTCGAAGCGCAGGGTACTTTTGCAGGACCGGTTCGGTAACTCGCCAGTTTTCATAATCACCTAGGCATTATCCAGGCAATTGATCGGTCTATCTAATTCGATGCGCCTTTGTCACCATTCGCGGCCACCTGTGGAGTCATTGTATACGCCGGATAATGTTCGTGTACCTTGTTAAGACCTCAGTCACTTATGGTGGTAGTGGTGGTTTGCATACCTTTGGGTCATGGAACAGCAGCAGTGTGACGAACGTTAACCTGCATGCGTCAGTGACGTGGCCATTGCGTGACGAAGCCATCTAAAGGCTTTTAATCCTCCAAAGTCTGTGCACTGTGTGTTACTCACACTTGATGGGACCACCAACTTTGTAGTAATGAAGTCAACCAATCGGTGTTTGATAGCAGATCAAATTTTTAATGTTTTCACCCCAGCAACTCACAAGATCAGCCACAATCCGGAAAAGCACCAGACACGTTTCGCTCTATTGGGGCTCCTCTGTGGTAAGCTGCTAGGATGAAAACATTAAAAACTACAGTTAAAATTCTCCTGTCCATAAGCAGATGTAATGGTTTGTTAAATTTGAACTGCCCTGGATGACTATATCGTTCTCTTCATTGCATACGACCCCTAAGGGGTCTATCGATCGCGTGACTGTACACTCTGTGTTTCATAGTTTCCTGCAGATTCCGCCATAGGTAACTTTCTCTGTTTGGAAATAGGCCCTCCATATAGATGCATACCATACAACAACGCTGTACAAATTCTCTGTTCTTTTCCTTTACGAGGACCCGACTCTGCGTACCGCGGTCTTTATGTATTCTACTGATTACTGGTGGGAAGCAGCAAGAAGTGGTATCTCTGTTTAGCTGCATCTAATGTCACTCAGGGACAGAGACCCGTTGGGTTAGGGTGCGATCGATATATTTCATATCGGCAAAGTGTTTGTCCAGAAATTTCTTAAATTC
>OX104067.1:127220074-127287413 GCA_944474145.2 Dicrocoelium dendriticum | reverse complement strand
ATCGGTGTGCATTGTACGCTGTTGCTGTACCAAATTGGACGAAATCTCGAGATGGCCAGTCGATGATGTTGCATACAGACGCGAAGGAGTTTGCATAAGATATTTGTCCGGTTTGGTGCGGTTTTCGTTAAAGGGGACCCCGGGATAGTCCACACCAGTGCATGGAGACTACCAGATATTGCACAATCTCGCAGTCAGTGCGGTTCCAGCATTCGGTTTCTTGCATTCTAACTGTTAACCTTCATCCCATGCCAATTCGTTTCGCGCCCTTTTTGTTTCCGTTTTCTTCATATCCCATTTGTGTATAACCTCCTTTTCTCACCTTTCTGGCGACGTGAGTTGTCACAACTCGATCCACCGCAATTCGATACCCGAATCATAGTTGTTCTCCTTATCTGAATTCTCTCAACGGCTGCATCTTCTGTTCCTCGCACTAGTCTACCTAGTTTCGGTCCACCGATACTTTCTTAATTCTTTCGATCCATCTGTTATTTTAGTAAACTTTTGATAACCATCCAGCCTATGGTATCATCTCTTACATGCTACCAGTGGTGATCATGGTACTTTCTCTCTGGTAATCGCTCCATCTCTTTCTCTCGGGATCATCGATCACACCATCGGTTAAAGACCTTTTCTGCCATGCCACAACCACGTGTTCAGTGGCACTCTTTCATTCGGTTCCATGCATCTGTCAGCACTCTAACGCGGTTCATTTTGGAAACGATTCATCACAGCTAGACTCAGCCACACATTCAGGAAAGCACTGGACGGCTGTTTCGTCCAATTGGGACTCGTTTGTGGCGTGCACCCACTAAATTCCACCGGGTTCGAACCCATGGCCTTACTGTTACTAGTCAACGACTTATGCCACTGAGCCGTGGGCGATGACAGCAGACCACCATGACTGGTACCTAACTGCGATATAGCATGGCTCACCCTCCACTGTCATGCATGTTATGAATGTGCAGAGGACAGGGCTGGCCCCCAGAGCCACAGCTTCCTTTGCAAGCCGCCACCAATCGAGGTGGCATACAAGCAGCTATGGCGACTGCTGATTCTTCGTAGGTAGCAGTCGGTTTATCGGGTGTCTTGTGAAGCTTCGTCGCAGTTAGACTGAGATAGACAGCCAAAGCGCTAGACGGTCGTTTCATCCTATTGCAACTCGCCTGTAGCGCGCAACCTCTAACTCTCACCGGATTCGAACCCATAGCCTTACACTTAGAAGTTAGCGACTCTGATTCATCATGGGTGATGTCGGTGGACCGCCATAACTGGCATTCAACTGCGATGTACTGCGGCTCATCATCCACTGTCATGCGGTTACTTTTGCTCACTACTTTATTTACCCCCTCTACTTTAATTGCCGGCGTCCTGTTTCCTTTTTCTCACCATGGTTAGTTATTTTTATTCTAGAGACGCTAGTCGAGGCAGTTGAATCCATCGCACATCATTGCTGGAATCCTCACTGGTTGACTGAGCTGAAGTGGACTAAATTGTCCTTTCTCTTGCTTTCCACTCGGATGATGGCACCAACACGGCTTTTTTTGGTCACCGGTAATTTCGAAATCATCCGGGTGCTTCCTCTCCGTCAGATCGTTGGTTGGTATCTTGATCTATATCTAAAGTTTTCAGTGTAACCTGTTGTTTCATGCGATTCACGGAATTCGTCTTCACTTCTCGATAATTAGCTTTATTGACTCTCGTCAAGCCGCAGTTTCGGTTTTTTCTTGTAAACTACCGCGAAATTCCTCATCGCTAACATTTGTTCAAAGATGCGCCGTAGATTATATTGTATTGAGCTGTACCTTGCCAGGGACAATGAATGATCAACGATCATTTCTGTGACTTGCATTCTATTGCACTGTGCAGCGTTCTCCGTTCCCATTGACCGCTCTATTTCCTTTCACATCCTCATCTGCACGTTTTTTTCCACAGTTGCAGGAGGTTGTCGATCTCATCAATTCCTCGGGATGCACTGCCAGCGCCTTACTATCCGCGGTATCCGACTACAGCACATATCGTCTTCGCTGCGCGGATTCTACCGTTCGAACTGACTTGCCTGAAACCGCGCCGGGCGCAGAAATCATGTCCTTATTTGACTTTCTCCTCAGTCGTTTCTCATCGACTGTGAATAACCCCTAGGGCATATATTGTGATAAGATGTAACAAATACATGACACTTGTTTTATCGGACTATATATATAAACCGTTTTTTAGTCACTTTGTGTTTTGGTCGAATCACATGCATCCTTCTGCAACGATTCGCATCGGGTTTCTCCTCTCTATATACGCTCATCATCATCAGTAGTGGCAGTAGCAATACATCAGCCATTTAAACGGATGCCTTGCTGCCACTTAACCAAGGTAACCTATGGAACGACGAATAATAACAGGGAAAGGGGACCTAACGTAAAACATTAATCATCTGAGCAAACATCCAAGGGTATGGCAACTACATCTTGTGATAACAACATGTCATCACAAACAGCTGACTACCGTGCAAGGATAAGGTGGCATCGATGAGACAGCTTCCTTGCTGTTTTCACTGCCCCGCGTCATATGCAGCCATTACCCCTCAGATAACTCAACATTAAACACACTTAAAATAGGCAGTCCGACTACGAGACGGCAGCAGACGGGCCACTGATGCCGGCTGCGAGCCAATCACTAGGCGAGTCACGTGGACTCCAGCCTGAAGGGCGAGACGCACCGACGGCACCTAGTTTGATCGTCAATAACTTCATTTCCCGCTGCCAAGTCAACTTTTGTCCACCTCGAGCCTTGTGCTACCCTACATCTGGCAGACAAAACAATGCCCTTTTCGAGAAATGGTGACAGGACATACGTGGTTGGTGCCTAAGTCCATGCAAGTTATTCTGTGCTATCTGTTGTTCTAAAGAGCTAGGTTGGTTATCACTGCCTAGTACTCGCCTACCCACACCATAATTGGGGACATGTTGGTGCCACCCGACAGCAGCTCTACTTCGCAGGCGGCGATGATCAAATATTTGAAGGCGCTTCAGATCGGAGCGACCAAGTATCACCCCCAAATAAGTAGGAGCAGTCTCACTGTGATGTTGGATACGTGACCTTTTTCGACTGAGGGAAACCCTCTTCTGACGCCGCAGATTCACGAAGATAGTTCTAGCATTTGCAATGTGTGAAGTGACCTCGGTGCTTATTGCCCATCGTTGTTGATGCAACTGCCAACTAACTCGAGTTCACCAAGTGTTACCATGTTGTCAACATTTGCGCGAAAAACATTCTTTTCGGTAGATCACATGTAAAACAAAATGCTAACGTAACTAAACTCATGAAAGCTTTGTCTGGGTTGAATACATGCACAGGAGAAATACCAATTGTGAACAGCTGGTTATCTAAGCGGTATGAAATATCTGTCATCCTGCTCGCTCTCTCCTAATCCGGGATTCCTGTTCCGCAATGAGGCGACGAACGAGAATTGAAGTTAGTAATTTTGTCACCACTGGCGTTAGTCATACTTCTGTGCTTGGCGCATCTATACGTCTACCGTTCTCGTATATGGCCACTATAATAGATTCACTCCAGCTAGCTGGGATGATCTTTTTCCGGACCTGTTCGAACAGGAAGGTCAGTGTTTTTCAGATGACCCCACCACTATTCTTAAGTAGGGAGGGTCGAGGGAATCCGAGCCAGCAGCTCGAAAACAATTAAGGCATGTGATTGCGTTTCAGACCGCAGCTTCTGATTGAACCACTATACTAACCGATCAGGCTCATCTTGCATCACCTGACTGGGAAGTGGTCCGGAAGCGAGAGGCCAACCGAACGTCCTCCGCCCACGAACCATGCAGCGCGCTTTGTTGGGAATCAGAGATCCCGCACTGTCTCTGATCGTCTCACTGGCGCGGGTTTTCTAGGACCAGTGGTGCGAATCAGTTTGAAGAGCTCACGATGGTTCCCTGCTACTCCCGCCTCCATTTCTTGAAGCCTTCTGGTCCACCGGACTTCCTTGTCGGCGTACAGGCTCCCCTTTAGTTCGCGCTTAGTAATCCATCTGGTTAGATTGCCCTCAGAGCCAGCCTGGAGTTTTCTTCTGTATTCAGTGACTGGTGCGGTGACGGTCGATATCGCCGTAAGCAGGGGCTCCGGCGTTGTGCTTAGCAGTTGACATACTAAGTTAGTGAAGCCAAATGTCATTAGGACGAGGGAACGAAAGCATGGTGCGCAGAACATCATAGTAGGTTGCTGGACCGAGGGCTGGGATAACTTTTCAGTTGCCAATCAAAGGAGACGCTTGGTACGTCTCCCGGTAAATTTCATGGAGAAACGACAGCGTACCAAGGCATGATCGGGGTCGACGCAAGTACTCCAGTATGGACGACAATTCAGGATGGAACCACGCCACATAGTTTATGGCAACGTCGTCTATTTGAGTCCATCGCCTTGACCATCTGTAGGGGAACGCCAGTGGGTGCCGAAGCGCCACCTGCCTAACAGTGATGTTACTAAGCTACAGCGGGTGATCGCCACACAGCTGAAACAGACGCACGCCATTGTCCGCACGGTCGAATTTAACTCCATCACTAGTACCTAGGTGAACTGAAGAGCTCAGACGACTTAATTGGACATTCATATCTCCTGCAACAACAACAATACCTAAGCTGATAGCACTTCGATGCATCGTGTTCAGTTCGTGGTAGAGGGTGTCCGTGATAGCATCAGAACTGTGGTCGGTAGGTATATAAGCGGAAACCACTAACAAACAGCGTCTTCCACTACTTCTTCACCCAACCTCAGTCGAGATCACCAAACGGGCTCCTCACGGGTGTCCAATCAAGCAGCGATGACTCAATCTTGGAGTTGGGAACGATGCTAACACCAGTCTGACCAGTGTTTGCCGCATCAGCGTCTCCGCTTGCGTACGGCTGCAGTTAATCCGGCCACTCCCAGTTTAGGACACATCATGTCAATAACTAGGATGTAAAACGTGCAGCCTGTTGACCTATTTACCTTAGAGTGCAAATCTTGGACGCCGCAAGGGAAACGGGACAGCGTTTCCTTCGAAAGGACTGTTGCCGTTAGATATCCAATGGGTGGCACAGGAAGGTAGCTGCAGATGGTTTGACACCAGTGGCATTACCGCTGCTGTGCATTAAACTGAGATTTATGGAACGAAACTTAGTAACCTGATCAACGCTGCACAATTAATATTGGAACGATTTCATGGTCAAGGCAAACTCAAAGCTTGTACTTGAGTTCGCTGTCTACGCAGCTCTAAGTTCGACACCATGATCGCGATGGTTTCAGCGAAGACCAATAGATGTTTCCTAAGCTTCTATTTGGCATCTGCAATAAGGAGGGTGATAAACACAACTTATAGTCACATTCTCATTATTGGCGATTGCAACATCCACTCTCTGCAGTCCCATGCATCCGGAAAACAGTTTAAGGTGGATCTAAAAGAGTTTGTCTCCAATTACCCGCGGTATGGCCAAGTCAACACCCCACCCGATTCCGAGAAACAGATAAGCCGTCAATACTGAATCGGATATTCACCAACGAATAGTCAATATTCGAGAGCGTGATCGTCAACGTCCCACTGGGCTGCAACAATCATGTAGTCCTACTCTTCTAATACATTTGCAATGCAGAATATCCCGTGGAAATCGCCGACACAACAGAAACGATTATGCGCTGCGATGTTTTAATTCGACTAGGTGAGATAGCCAACTGGACCCTTCTGGAAAACGAGGCACCAACTAGTGCATGGGAGCATTTCCGTATCCAGTTTAACTCTGGGTGTCAAAGCGTCAGCGAATAAGACCTACCGTAAGAGAAACGTAGTCTCATTTCTGCGAAGCAGGACACACAAGTGTACAACAGCGAGAAACTCCGCCTGGCATATCTACAAACTCTTCCGGAGCACCGAGAACTGGATGGCCTATACAACTCACGTTATTCTTGCCCCTACATTAACGCTTTTCAAAAAGTGCCTTGATATAACCCTTTCAAACTTGTAGTACTTGATTTAGTCCGTTCTACTTGGAGGACGAAGTAACGCAAACCTAAACATGTGCTTAGCGGCCCTCTCCGTAACGTGGCGGTGATGATACATGCAGAAGTGCCTAGATGATTAGCTTGGATGTAGCTAAACTGGTTTAACACGCCACATTTGTCAAATGAAGAAACATACGAGTGAGCGTTGTCGATTTCTTTTTTATTTCTCACCCACTTACCGGTCCGGACCGGTAATCCGTATGTCCGGGGTTCAATTCCCCGTCAAGGCAGATTATTGTGCAAAGTTTACTCGCAGCTGCTACTTTCTACAAAAATTACATATTCACGAAACCACCAATGCCTCTATTTTCAGCAAGATGCTCAACGGTTATGTGCGCCCCCATGTCGAATACGCAATTCAAGCTTGGCAGCTATGGCTGAAGCACGATCTCACTGCATTAGACCAACCTCAACGTCGGGATTCTAAATACGTCCTTGGAATGTGCCACGTTCCATATGAGCGGGAGGTGACATTTCTGGTAGCATTCAGCGGGCGCTGTCACCGATTACGAGATCACTAGCTTATGACGTACTTGTTTTATCTAATTCAAACCATGTGTGCCGCTCTTTACTGCAACTCAACAGTAACACCAACCTGAGTGATCACTCCTTGAAATAAAACAGCACAGCACAGCCGTTTGGAGTGCCGTAGCAAATTTGTTCCATTCACATGTGTCAGCCATGGAACGCTCTCCCCGAATCGGTTATTTCTGCTTGGCCACTAATAATATTTAAAAGACCAATGGATGACGCACTCCAACGCTTATTTGTTGTTACTTGAAACTACTCTCCATCCTACTCCCAGGAAGTACATTGGAGTTATTCTTTTCGCTTATTGTAGCCATGGCAACACTCGAAGTGCATGGCTACTGCAATAAATTCGATAAATCCATCCTTTTGACATTAAAACTACTAACTGCAATCCTTTCATTACCGTTTTCCGCTTACCCACCAGACGACCAAACGTGTCTTATAAAGCAATGCATCTTAACCCGTATAAAATCATTGTTAATTGTGCAGTCAATGGAACAATGGTTTAATCTGAGTAAAATTGGATGTTTAACCGGCCCCGTTGGGTGATCATGGTGAATTTTGAAAAACTAGAGGGAAAGTGTCAGCAAAACTAGGTTCAAACCGGGGACTCACTGAGGTATATGCACCAAAAACTGTAAATCCACCGTACATCCATAAGAAAGGATGATACACGCGAGGTTAATGAACGCCTGTCATCTTCTGGTGTACACGTGCAGGTGGAAAATGTGCAACGTGTTCTGGGAGCTGACCGTCGGTGAAATTTCTAACAGACTCTCGTGGTTGTCCATTGCCAATGGGGTCATGTGAGATGTTGAGGCGGAGCGTGTGTATCATGAACTCGAGCTTTGGAATTAACCAGAATCAGGTGTTGCTGTCAAGTCCGTTAAATGGATTTCATTATCTCGATCAAGGATGGAAAGTTTGCTCAATTCTTCCTCGTAATTGAATACTCTGAGACTGCTCTCCACTTGATCGTAGCGTAGAAATTCAACTGGAACTACCGATGGTGCAACTGGACAGTTTGGTCCACCAGATGTGTACTTATAGTGGATGAAAGCGCCTCAATCGGGCTAGTTTACTCGATCATGTGAGCTTAAATAACCATCCGCACCAGATAAAAATTAAGTCTTGCCTACCCAAAGACACTGCACACCACGACGCGTTTCGACAACATTCGATCTCATCAGGTGGAGATAGCAAACCTCGAACCCAGGACTCTTGAGATTTTACTCGCAACCGGTACTCCTAAGCCACCTGGTCAAGACGTGCAATGCTTCTCACAACGGTTCATGACTGAGTGGTGGGTCATTTTATAGTACTCGTTGTGTGAGTGCATCGCGACGCGCTATTTCAATGGAAACCGCGATTCACATTCTAGCGAATTTTGCTCAATGCGATCACTGGGATTGTAGCAATAGACATATGGAACAATGTTATAATACTGATAAAAGGTCAAGGATTGACAGGTTTCTGTAGGTTGGTTTGTGGGAATAACGTTAGTTCCATTAAGTTGCACAAAAGTGAAAAATACATTTACGGACTCACCATATTATCCAAGTTAACATACAGGTATATCCGTCTAACCCGATTTCTTGCGGTTGATGAGCACAATGTTTGTCTGCGTCTTGTCGTCACGCAATGAATAGAAATCGGCTCAAGTAGTGGAAATGGTGTAAAATATCGTTGAGTAGTCTTTTTTAAATGGATAGCGTGGCGCGGAAATGACAAAGGTCGAAAGAGCGTTCCACGGTTGACAAACTCGAAGCGAAAACTAATTCCGACGGCACTCAAGCCGACTGTATTGAGTGGCAAGTTTTAATTATGGACATCTCAATTCTGTGCTGCAGCTAAACTTCTGGAGGTAGCGGTAAGCGTCACGGGGATTTTTCAAAATCAGGAACGCCAGGATGAGGTCACCCCGTAGGTGGCGATATCTCCCGCTCTACACTCCTAGGGCTTTCAGTCGTTTATGGTATTGCAGTTGGGTCAATCCCTCCACATTTTTCGTTGCCCCTCGCTGTGCGGTCTCCAGTGTAACCAGGTCGCGTTTTAACCATTGTTGCCAAGACTGGATCCCGTACTCTGTAGCAGGCCTTATATATGCACTGAGGATTTGGGTGGAAGATGGAGAAATCGAACCTCCCGAACGCCCTCTGTAACAGACCAACCTGTTGGTTAGCAGTTGTGAACTCCTTCAAGAATTACGCCGAACAGCCGAGGTTGTCTTGGATTACCACTTCGCTCTTGCGAGGCAGTTTTCAGAATGTCGTCTCCAAGTGTATTTGCGTACGTGGCCTTGTGGCGGACATGCACGGTTTTGCACTTGCCCGTGTTAAACCGAAGTAGATGTAGCTTTGACCATTCAAAAGCGCAGTCTGTCTCGTTGCAAGATATCATGATTTTTCTGACAATCTAGTGCCCACCATATATTGTTTTCATCGGCAAAATTAAGAAATTTGACTTGATGACACTCGCAAGGTCGTCAGTGAAGAACAAGAATAACCGCGGCCTAAACACCAACCCTTGTGGAACACCGCAATCCACACCAATTGGATCAGAAAATGAACCTCGAACTGGAACCTAAATGCGACGGTGAAAGAACAAGTTTCCGATCCATCCAAAGACAGGGTTTCCAACTCCATGTGCCTGCAGATTTTGGAGAAGGATGCGGTGATCCATGCGGTCGAATGCTTTGAAAACGTCTAGGTAGATGACATCAATGCCATTCTCACTGTCAGCCATCTCGGTCCAACTGCCACGGCCAGCAGTAGGTTAGTAGCACATGACCGATGCTGATGGAATCCGTGTTGCTCTGGTGCTATAATGTTAGAGCTTTCGAATTAAGCCATTACAGCCTAAACTACAATCGATTGCAGCACATTTGCGAATACCGGGAGCAGAATCACTTGGCGATAGTTGGCTGGCTCTGAACGGCTACCACTTTCGAAAATCGGAGTAATGATGCCTTGCTTCCACATGTTAGGGCCCTGCTGTTCGTCCAGGCATCTTTTGAAAAATCTCGTTAATGGTTCAGCTATCCACGTAGCTGCCACCTGCAGTGCTTTCGGGGGAATGTTGTCAACTCCGGGGGAACTATGAGTGTGCAACGATACTAGCTTCTTCAGAATCGTCGCCGAACTACAGGTGACGTGTGCAAATACTAGCGTCTGGGAGATTGGGACTGATATGTTACGCATACAGGTAGCACGTCGGAAAACTGAAACATATTGTAGTCAGAGATCGTTAGCTGCATTCACGGCGGTTTGAGCACATCTATCGACTGATATTAGTGTGGAAACACTAGGTTTCACATTCCGGAAGCTGTTCACATGTCTGTACAGTATCTTTTTGTTAACAGCAAGCTTTTCCGCTAAACTCTAATGGTATAATAATTTGTTCTCACGCGTAATATTGGTACGGTGAGTACGATGCATAACAAAGTGACTCCAGTAGTCAGAGCTAGGGTTCGCTCTATACACATGAAACGCAGCGTCTCTTACAGTAAGGTGTTTGTGTTCTGCTTCGAATGCGTATATGTGATCTTGCGGAACGAAGGGGCCTGTTGACTGATGCTGATTTAATCAGATCACTGAACTTTGCCTTTAAACTCCATCCAAGCACTGTCAATGTAGCAGTCGTCCGGAAACTCCCAGCTGGGATCTCCCACTAGTTCCGCCAGTAGGTAGTAGTGGGTGATTGTTGTAAACGAGTTAATTTGTTCTTGTGCATACTTCGCATAACACACGAATTCGTAAATTATAGGTACGTGGTCGCTCCGCCCCAGAGAGCTCTGTAGTCTTGGTTTCTCCACCATGAACTCTTCGTTTGTGAGCGCTAAATCAAGCACACGTGTTTTATTTCCGTCTCTGCATTTGAATGAATACCTTACAGAACTTACAACTAAAATCCTGCCACTTACGAGTAAAATAAAGTAAATAGTCTCTCCTACTTTCCAAATGCTATGGATACAGTGTCAATTGAGATGACCTCATCACCTTGCAGGCTAACCACTCAGTGACAGTGGAAGATGGGTGGTGCTATACTCCAGTTACTTTGCAAATTATCTATCCACGCTAATGTCCCCCATGGTTCAGTGACTTAAGCGACTGGCTAACTGGCATTTGCCTCTAGCGGTCAAGGGTACGATCCCCAGTAAGGGACCGATGGAATGCGCACCACTGACGAGCCCCAACAGGGCGAAACGCGTCTAGTGCCTTTCCGGACCACGCTGTGCTATGTAGCTTGTGAACTAAGGGGATGAATACCTCACAAACATTACAGCTAAAACCTTGCTACTTACGAGTAATATAATTAATATGTCGCCGGCTGTTCGCCGCATCGGCGCTTCGCTACCACGCGACCACCACCAGCCTCGCACGGGCAGAGCACAACGCGAGGACGCTCGCCCGTACGCCGATTCGAACTAATGACCTTATGATTGCAAGCCAGGCGGGCAGACCACTAAGTTAAAGTAAGCTAAGAGGAACAACTCTAACTGGCAATGGACGAAAGTACTATACTTGTGAGGTCAAGAAACTTTCTTCACTGTGGGCAGGATAACTAGAAAAGCTGAGTGGCGCAGGCGGGATTACGGGAAACATGACTGACGCAGACCGCATAAACAACAAAATAATTAACGCGAGCCCCATAATCACTATGCAAAGTAGTTGGGAGTCAGTATGAAAATGAGGAACATGACCTGAAAATGCGATACGGTATATACTTTTCTTTTCTCCGCAACTCTAGTAAAGTCTGATCATCGCAATGAGGCTGGATCTTGCCGTGGAGCGATGATATACGTGTTGCAGAAGTCCACTGAGCTATGCTGGGTGATGCTTTTTTCGCACCTTCACAGCCACTCATACCAGATTGGTCAATGGTTAGAGGCCAGACAAACTCAGCCTCCTGGTCCTTCAGGTTAGGGGTTGGAATGAGAGTAGCCCATTATTCCTTAAAGCCGAATCCTTACAGCCCACCGCCAAACCCACGGCCTTGCGGTCAGGTTTTTGAACCAAAGGCTTTGGTTGAGAACCCTAATCGTTCTCCTGTCTAGGCCTGGGCAACCTGACAGTATCCTGCCCACGCAATACTATGCATTTTTCTTCACACAGTTTGCTGATACTCTGGTCGTCGCAGAGTATAATAAACGGTGACCTATCTGCTGCAGCGAGCAGGGTGGATAGGGGTTTGGATGCTATTGCTTAAGCCTTCCCATCTTCTTATTCCCCCTCTTACGCTTTTCCACTCTTTTCGTCCTGTTCCACTCATTTTTATCCTCCCCTGTTTTCAATCACCAAAATCCTGGCCCTCCCCACCTTGCTTTCATAGGCTTTTACCTTCTAGTTTCAACGCATATGTGAACGTGGAACGTCATTCCAGCCCTGTCGATAAGTCTATGTCCAAGCAAGCGGCCAAGCCCAGTTCATTGTTGTTCATTTGGAGTCCTCGATCCTCCTTTAGATTGGCATGCCTCAATATACACACATTGCTAAGGATCGGTCAACAGGCAGCGCTTGCCCGAACATTAGAGACCCTCTCCATCGACATCTGCTGCTTATCGGAGACCCACCTGCAAGACTCGAGCTCTGTGATCCCCCTTCAGGAGACACACGTAATATTTTCTCATTGCACCTATCAGATGACGATGCAACTTCGAGCACTGGCCAAGCCGGTGTTGGCATTGCCCTGAATCCCCGGACTGAAGCTGCTCTGGTTGGCTGGAGCCCAATCAGTAGCCGGCTGTATGCAGTCCGATTGGCTGGCTCGTTCGAAGCTTCGAGGTTGCGAGGGACTAATAGGTGTCTGTTCATCATCGCTGCCTACGCGCCCACAAACCATCGTTAATTCGGTAAACAACGACTTCTATCGTCAACTGAACGAGCTCCTTCGCCACAGACGAAGCACGGACACTGTTGTGCTGGCGGGGGATCTGAACGCACAAGTTGGAAAGTTGTCCACTGATGAACTGCATCCGGGCTGTTGACACGGTGTAGGCTTCCGTAATGATAATGACACTCGCTTATTTCTTGCGAGCACTAACTTCCGACATAGCACCCGCTGGAGGGTGACAAGGAGCGCACCAGCTTCAAAACGGCTATGGACGCAAATGCTGACACATCGCAATCAGTTACCGATGGAGAGATTGTGTCCAGAAGTGTGGCTCGATTTGGAACACGTGTGTGGACACCGATCATGCACTTGTATGTGCTAACATGCATATATGTTTTTGCGGACGCCCAAGACGATGCTGTGAGCACGCTGACACCAATATAGCGACGAAGCCACATGTTCTGAATGCGTATCGAAATACGCTGATATGCGGGTTGAGTAAGCGCTCACTGGAGACAATTGAAGCTCACTGGTCACATGTTCACCAAACTTTACCAGCAACAGACAAATCCTCATGTGGTATGTCTAATAGCCAACATGGACTTTGGGTCTCTTCGCGGTCTCTAGACCTTATCAATGCTCGCCGGCATATCCCGGCTGGAAGCGAACACAATGAAACTCGCAAAGAGCTCCGGGCAAAATTCCGTGCTAGCCTGAATAGAAATCGCGAATCCTGGTGGTCTCTTTGTGCGTCATAAATGGAAGCGGCCGCTGCCCTTGGAAACGGTCGTAAGTTATTCCGTCTAATACGGTAAACGAGCAGCGGGAAACATGGTGTTAGTGAAACAAATTGTGACGGGAGTGGACAGCCTACACACAACTTGACAAAACGTTTGGAGCTTTGGGCTGATATTAGGAGAACAGCTATTAGACATTCATTTTTGTGAACCAGCCTTATAGCTATTCCTTACTCTTCCTATTTTCTCCTTCTTGGCTGTTGTTTAAACGCACTGCTGGGTTAGCCCGATTGGTACACTCACGTCATTGTTAATGGACGCTCTTCGTCATGTCCTTTTCAGCAGTGTCATTTGCAAGAACACATTCCAATGGTTCTTCTCCGCATCACTGTTCTACTTGGTTATGTTACAAGAATATTTAATTGTCACACGATTATTGTACTAGTTTTCAATTTTCGGTTCTGCATTTCTTATTCTCGTTTGTTTCGTGACATTTGTTTAAACGCTACCTTTCGTTATTCTGATTGGCCAGTGCCCGTCACTGTAAATGGATGTTCGATTTACGCTTGGAGTCCCATTCTGCTATTTTTAAGGACATTTCCGATTCGCTTCTGAGTGCACTGTTACTTATTCGCCCGTTGCATTTGAGGTTTTTCCTTCTGTTGGTTGGCTCAAGTGTACTTTAGTAGCTTCCCTTCATTTTGCCTTCAAAACTATATAAGCAACTGTGATTTCATGTATACAAGTCACTTTCTGGCTTGTCTTTGGACTTCTTCTTGCGGTCGTGGGGTGAAGGCTTCAACGGCGACACAACAGATTTTCTGGCGACGGAGGTTCCGGTAATCATGTCGATTTTGTTCGAGCAATTGCAGACGCTTCTTCAACAGCAACAACTGCAGTTTGAAAAGTCGCAACAACAGTTGATCGAGTTGTTATCTCAGAAGCCGAACATCTAAAGCGAATGCCCGACGACAACCGCATGGCCATCTGTGAACGCTCTTGCGGCTTCAGCCATAGAATATTTTCAACGCATTGAATGGGTTGACCTTTGAATTCTGGTTCCTAAGGTATGAAGATATTTTTCGAGTGGAAATTGCAGACCAAGACAATGCCTGGAAAGTCCGTTTGTTGTTGAGGAAACTTGACGCAGTCGAGCATGAACGTGCACAAATTTCGTGTTGCCGAAGAATGCAAGAGACTTCAGCTTCGATGAGACAGTGAAAACGCTGCTGCAGATATTCGGTGAGCAGGCCTCTCTGTTCAGTGTTCGCTGCAATCGCTTGAAGTTAGTCAAACGCGATGCCGTTGATTTTGTCTTACATATCGGAATCATAAATCGCGAATGTGAACGATTCAAAGTGGGTATGATGACATCTGATCAATTCAAGAGTCTTATTTTCGTGTGCAGTCTTCAGTCCCACGCTGATGCCGATATTCGAACAAATCTTCTCCACAAGCTCGAACAAGAACCACAGTTGACGCTGCAAGAGATTACAGCCGAATGCCAGCGACTTATTAACCTGAAGCACGACACAAAAATGATTGAAACTGCTGATCACAGGACAGAACCCCAGATTTGTCGCACAGCTATCCGTGGTAAAGTGATGAACCGGAGTCGGTCAACTCAGAAGCCCCCGACCGCATGCTGGAATTGTGGCCCTTGACATTTTGTGGGAGACTGTATCTACAAAGGGCATCAATGTCACAAGTGCAAGCGCGTTGGTCATAAGATAACTCACTGTCGAGTTGCGCACAACTTCAGATGTTCATTTCCCTCGAGGTTGCATACAAACATCAACTTCAAAAGGGCTAAATTTCATGGACCGACCACAAAGGTAATTCTCGCTGTGTTGCGCACGGAATTCGCTGGCAAGAGAAAGTATTTAACAGTAAGTCAATGATATTCCAATCACCTTGCAACTAGATACATCACAATCATTTCGCGATCCACATGGAGGAAGCTTGGGAGACCATCATTCAAGCGCCCAACTCTGACGGCTCAGAACGCAACCGGGGAACCGGTGAGATTGGGTGGAGAGATTGAATGTGAGGTCAGCTTCAAGGAACTACAACTCCGTGGCAAGATCTACCTAGTCTCATGCACCAAAGTCAATCTTCTCGGAATCGATTGGATTGAGAAGCTGAACTTGTTCAATGTACTACTTAATCGTGTCTGTGCTGAAGGGAATGTCACGGTGCACCATACAGCCATACCGACTCCTCCGGGTCAAAGTATAGCTGAACAGCTTCAAAGGAAGTACGCGTGTGTCTTTCAGTCGGAATTTGGACACTGTAAGAAAATGCAGGTAAAACTTACTCTGCTTCAGGATGCCAGACCAGTGTTTCGACCGGCTTGAATGCCGTAGAAATTTCTTTTCTCTCCGCGTGTGCCAACCTTGGAACGCCCTCCCTAATTATGTCGTCTCTGCTCCCAATCTGGCTACATTTAAAAAACGTGTTGACGATGCATTGTCTCACTTACATTTCATTTTATGACTTGTTAGCCAGGGGCTACAAAACGCAATCAAACGGTGTCTTGCCAAACGCCTACCCAATGGATTTATGGATTTATACCTTTAATACGCGAACATCTCCGTTATTCCACATAAGTCTATGGTGAGTCCACCACAACGCTTTTCACTTTATTTTGCAATTGATTTTCGCAATAATTTCCATCCCACGGGACTTGTTAAGCGATGCTTTTTTGCCCGTAATAAACCATTGTTCCATGGTTCCATCTCGTTCTAGTTTACGACATTATACATTCCCGGGGATACACGATCGGAGTATAACATTGCGAAATTCCTCTACCTGCCCTGCGCGAAATAGCGGTTACTCACGGATCTTTACAAATGGTGAAACTAAAATTCCATTCAAATCTCTACCTCATAAGTTGTGCTCTTTTAAGGAATACGTTATTACAAGTTCGGACAAGTGAGAGCCTAGCGAAATGTAAAACGAATATGGAGGCTTTTCTCACCAAGAAGAATGTACGCAAGAATCTTTTAGACAACCTACAGTTATATTATTGGAAGTTGCTCCACTCGGAAGTGCCAAACATGCACCTCAAGCTGCAGTAACAGAGAACTGATTAGCTTTGGATCTCTTAATTCTCACATATTGCGTACGCATTCGAAATTCTGCTCGGCCATGCCAACCTGGCAGTTCACACTTTTAAATGTGTTCTGAAAGGAGAACTCAGTCGAAACAATGTATCTTCTCCTCAGATTCTCCTTGCTATTGCATGTACTCGGTGAAGTCAACCTATCAGCTTCACTCTCAGGTGATACTTAGAAGGAAACCCACACTGTATACATCTTACCTCTCATTCAATCTACGACACATTGAACGTTTTGCGCGGCCATACAGTTAGACGGATCACACTTAAGTGTACCTTACCTCTCACGTTACCATTACCCTTTCCGTTACACTGTCAGACAAACCCTAATTCCCTACTTGCTAGGGAAGGTTGAAGGGAAACCTGAGCCTACATAACCCTTCAGCCATTCCCTAAAACACAACATACCTTGCCCGATCAGATTAATTTAACAGAGACTTAGAAACGATCAGGTACTTCACCTTGCCTAAACGCTCCCACTGTGTATACTGCCTCAAATTATTCGACTAACGCACCTGAAGCATAGGTGATTCATAGGACACCACATTTTCGTATTAACCTCAGCTTTCTCCTTTTTTTCTTCAAAGTAGGCTTTTTGCCACACATAAATAAACTGCCCCATGTCACTTGCGTCCATTATGCTAATATTCATACGCGATTGTGTATTACCCAACTGATTTTGGTTGACGGTTCCAACTGTTTCGTCATCTTTCACGAATCCACTATCATCATGGTTCTCCCGATATGAACGTTTACTGTGCAACGGAGGATGTCTGTGAACTGGCAAAAAATGTTGAAATCCCTAAGGAAAATATTCACAAAAACATCCCAATTTTGACCTTAGATAAACCCAGGCTATTGAGAGCGTTGTCTTTACAACCACGCCTACCTAGTATCAAGTTGTTTGGCCGACAAGTTGTACCTTCTCTCTGATGACCAATCGTAGTATGCTCAGAAACCTTTCATCTTATACCTGATCCGTTAGGCTGTATATAGCCATGTTTTCACTCCGGAAATCGCTCCTTATTCTTGAAAATATACTCTGTGACCGACTAGGAACGTGTTTCGACAAATGCAATTGTAAACGTATGTCAGACCATGCTCTCTTTCTAATCTCATCTGCACGGAAGACTTCTGTTATGGCTTAAAGTTGGCAACTGTACGCGTGCCTGTATCTTGCGTCTTCTCCACATGAACAAGTCTGATGAGGATGCTTGATGAGTGCCACTCTGTCGCTTACAAATCCTGGAGATTTAGTCGCTACATTTGGTCAGTTCCAGCTCAGACTGGACGCTTGTTTGTGTGCCGTTCACAGCAGGTGGACATGGCCTGGTGGTGTTAGTCTGCCCCCTGGACTTGTGGACAGCCAATTGGTTACACCATCTGCTTCCTATATGGTCTATTGTGCAACCGGCAATTCCATATCTGTCCTCTGCAAATGGTCCAGTAGAGCCATTCCTTAGTTTAAGGGGACATTGTTCGTTTTAAGGACACTGGAAAGATGATAACGCCCGGAGGCATTTTCCGTAATTCCATCACTCGATAACCTTCATAGAAGGACCCTAGCGCTGTTATGCGAAGTTGTCGGGTTTGTTCACGGGCTTTTGGTGGTGTGGAAGGGGATGACGATAATGACACTGAGCACAGTAGAAGGTTAATTAGCTCACAATCGTTACGCTCCTTACTTCCATCTGTGGGGGGAGATTGACGTCCTACTTTATGCACCCGAGAAGAGACCACTGTTAAATATGTACTCTTTGGCCGATATTCTTGCTTCTCGGGAGGCAACACCCTTAATGATGCCTTGCGCCATCAAACTGGAGAGAACTTTAGCAAATACTTCATCACCATTTCGCACCTTTTCCTGCTGTATTTTGTCAGAAGTTGTTCACCGATCGGATAGCCTCAGTCGAAGATTGTTCTGACAACAAAAGGCTTTCGTTTAATCAAGCGCCTTTATCTATTCGACACCGACAGCCAATATATCAATGTTGCATCGCATCGAAGAAGGAAGCACATCAGAACTGGAACCGAAAACATGGGAGCTTGTTATATGGCTAGGGAACAACAATTCTCTGCAGAAGATCATTTTCTCGGTAACCTTTCGCTGCATTGATTTGTCTGAGATAGAGTTAGTCAACACGGCTGGTTCTAACTATTAGCGCCTCTGTTACAGTGCCTTGGTCTTGACATCTTCCTATCAGCCAGGTCACAGTTTTGTTGCGAATGACTGGTTGATACAAATACGTAAAGTGGATGAACTTTCATCCTCAGCGGTGGATACCCCAGCCTAAATCAAGATAACTGGATTCTTCGCTGTATCACTGACCGCAACTGTAACCAGACAGTTTGGATGATAATTTGATATGTTGATCTGTCTGTTTGAAATACTCCCACACACCACGTCTCTCGGTACTATATTAACTATATATACAATTTTCATCTTCGTGGCTACTTCGCTGATGCTGAATTCCTGGTCCATTGGAAATCAAATACAGTCGATCTAATTGGATGCAACATACCACCTGCGAGGTGGGCATTCTGGGGGTTGTGCTTGTATTTTTGCTTTGAGCAGCTTTGTACGCTACTTAGTGCACTTAACAAAGTGCTTCACCCAACTGCCCTCTGTCCACGGTGCCCTGGGTGCTTCGGTACATAAATAAGGCTATGGATTATTTCTCGATCTAACAAGAGACTGCGTCTATGAAGGTTACAGCTCGAGGGGTTTCGGTGTTTCGCCTCCCAACACTGACCGGCTTCTTCTTCGTTTGGACTCCTCAGACAAGCTGAGCTGGGAGTGGAACGCAGAGCCTAGTGGTTAACGCCTTAATCACCAGGCGACTAGAATCCGTGCGCAACGCTTGGCATAGCTGCTATGAATCCAAAGTGAACCGAGGCCTCAATAAAGATCGCGTGTCGCACCCCAACCCTACACAGCAGGTATTCCAAACCCAAATTTGTGTTTTACAGGTGCTAGCAAGTAGCCGTTCACAAGAAGAAGTTAATTGTTGTGGTCGCTATCGTAGAAATCCAAGGGTCCGATAAACTGCCAGTTAACATTTCTCAATGACATAGTGCTCGTTTCCCACGTCTCTTAAGAGAATAATGGAATATTTGACTAGTAGTGAGGAGTTATACCATGCGGTTTTGGAAGCAGTGATACATTACTAATCCGTAGCATAACGGTGATTCGTTCTCCGATCTACTTCATTCCATTTGTCACTGAAGACCGCGTAATACACTACAATAGATCGTGTGGGAGCCGAGATCGGGCTGGAACGAGAAATGCGACTTATTATATAGCTGGGGCTTGCGAAAGGATAGTTTGTTTAAGCTAACGCGCAAATGGAAGGGACTGAATCTAATGTGTCAATCTGTTCCTGATTTTCTGTCTTCAATGATAACATGCACTGAGTGCGACTGAACATGTTAAATCACAAGTGTAAAATTTAGAAGAAAGTGGATTTCCCTCACGTTTTCAACTCGCAACTGGATATGTGAGCAATAAGGTAGGCATGGAAGTGTGGGAGGGTAAGTATTAGATGAAAGTAGTGAGAGAGGAGAAAGAAACGATTAAATGAGAATAAACCACAAATATATGTTCGTGTACGCGTATTGCTAGGAACGCATGGTATATCAGTAAACCAGGCAAACTGACCGCGGGAGCAAGAGCTGTGGTCCGAAGAAGTTGTCATAAACGTTCCCTGTCGTAACGCTGATCCCTCTTTGCTCAGTGCTTAGTACCGTGTCCAAGCCAGCCGAGGAAAAATCAGAAGAGACGCAATTTGGCTGATCAGAGAGGATTAATCGGAAGTATACATGATCAGAGGTATGGATCAAACACATGCCGACATTCTGATATTTTGGCTGTAAGTTTCCGCCCCCGTATGTTTGATGTCTGCAGCTCTGGCATCCTGGCTGACACGTAGACTCAGCCTGGCTTGATGTCTCCGGCCCCCTTGGGAGTTTGACTCCCGAAACGTTTTCTCATATGTCATCATCATCATCATACACGTTAGCTAGAGGTGGGAAAAACCTAAGCCACGGTGCCTCAATACATAGAAAAAAGAAAAAAATGCAACTGGCGCAAGCCGGCTGAGCTAACGGTAGCGGATGGCCATCGTTCCGGTAAGCTAACAGCCGGCGACTAACCGGCAAAAAAGCTGACTATGCAAAATTATATAAGGCTAACTAGTGAAATCGTGGCTGGAGGGGGAGGCTAAGAAGCATGGGGTGGGAAAAAGAAACTCAAAGCACGAACGTCAGTGAGGTCGGCTGTTAGCCATGTCAGCAAGTGTATTCAGCCAAATGGGTTCATCGTATTTTGGACCCCAACCAGAGAGCCGTGACGCTCCAACCGAGGCCAGCTTCGAAATGAGGGCCTTCATTCCCCTCGACGAAGTCATCATTTGACCAAATCTTCTCTTCTTCCATCCACACCCCCGGTGCGCAAACAACGCACGTCGCGGAAGTCGGTTCGCTGGCATGCGTAACACTTGGCCGAGCCATCAGTGCCTGGTGCGTGAAATGACGGTGTTGAGCGGTTCAGTTCCATTTCCTGTGCCGTAAACAAGGCATCCAATACGCTCGTTACTTACGCGGTGTTCCCACCAGACGTGAGCCAAACTGCGAAAGCACCGATGGTCGAACGTAACTAGCCTCTATGTCTGTTGACCTTAGAGGCCAGGTTTCACAACCGTACAGGAGGGTCGAACGTACTGCTGCATTGTACACTACCCTTCGGGGCGTGAGTGATGTCGCGCCGCCGCTATAGGTAGTGAAGACTAGTAAAAGCACCTCGAGATTTCGCTATACGGTTGTTAGCTCATCTTCGATCCCAAGGGCACTGATACAACTGCCCAGGTAGTTGAATTTCTAAACGACTTTTAGAGGATCCACAGCAAGGCTCAGCGCAGGAAGTGCTCCCTGTCAATGTTGGAGGAAAGCTTTACACTTCGATGGTGCAAAGCAAAGCTCGAAGCGGCGGACAACTAGTGTTAATCTGTCCAATGCAGCTTGACACGTGTGGGAGCTGTCAAAATTTAGGGCAATGTCGTCTACATACTCCAAGTCAAGAAGTCGTTCATTTGGGAGCAGCTCCACACGTACTTAGTCGTGTCGTATAAATTCAATCTCCAGGACTTCGTCAATAGCGAAGTTGAAGAGGAAAGGTGACAGCGAGCATCCTTGTCTCACCCCGGTGGAGAGATTAAAGGGCGACGACAGCTTTCCGTAAGCTTTCACTCTGCCTGAGCTACGTGTGTATATTGCTCAGATAATATTTACATATTTCTCGGGCACACCTTTTTTGACTAGACAGTTCCAAAGTGCACGTCTATCCACCGAATCGAATGCACATTTGATATCGAGGAACACGACAACGGTGTGCCGCCAATATGTGTGACGGTGCTCCAAAAACTGACGCAAGGTGAAGATGTGCTCAATGCAACCACGACCTCTACGAAATCCGGCTTTGTTTGAAGAGGCAATGAATCTCTCTTCAAACAAATTTCTCATATATCTCGGCTCAGGAATCTTGGCACGGCTCGCATGAGGCCTACGCGTATGACTGGGTATTTAGTTCGACCACTAACGCATGCGAGACTTCACTGGGCTAACCGCTTTGTTCGCAGGCCTTAGCATATCGCCGAGTAAGTGCATCCCAGCAACATAAGTCAAGGCTGCGATTCGGTAGTCCAGCTTACCGACATGCACATGCTACTTACAAACACGCAACCAGTGATTGAAGGGTCATGTTGAAGCGACACACAAGCTCCACGTGGTCTGCGAGTTGAATCGAGGCGAACCTTTGTCAGTTCGACCACAGGGACCGTAATAATAAAGCACATGAATATTTGATGTTGCCCACTCGAAAACACTACACTTTCCATTTGGCTTTAAAGTTATTTGATTGCATCAGATTGGGATACCAGACACTCGCACCGAGACCTTTGGGATGTCAGTCGAGACCACTAATTCTATGCCAACGAGTCACGGCTGGTAACGCCTCTCACAACGATTACTGACTGTTTGGCGGTGTTCTTCTGAAACACTCACTGTGTGCATGGGCTTCTACACGCAATCTCAGTGAAGGCGAGCGGAGGAGGAACGATACTGATAGGCAATCTCAAGTATTGGATTTGTTTCTCAAACTTACAGACATGCATATACTACTCATAACTACGCAGTGTGTCTTGGATCTGTACAAAGAGAAGGGCAGAGCGAAATAAATTGCAGACAACATCAAAATTTTCATGTGGGACAGTACACGCGTGCTGCCACCAGCTCATTGGTCTTCCGATCATGGCATCGGTTTTTGACAATGAGCACCTCTAATACAAGTAGGTGGCCAACCTCGAGATACTCTTAGTGAACGCTAGCATGGCTTCCGGTTTTATCTGATCAAACGTCTCGACAACCACCTTTTTATTGCCTCATTCCTTGCTCCATTTGTTTCACAACAGAGATTCAAATCATAGCTGCTGCCAATCAAGCTCCTTCTTATGCGGTTTTACTCCTTTCCAACTTAATTCATGCCAACTGTCTTCCGTTTAAAACCGAGAGCAAAATTATTTATGGGTGTAGCGTCAGGAACTATTTTCGTAATTTTCCCCACAAATAGATTAACTCGTATTATTGTTCTTCGGTCCCCTTCTCTACATTTGTTCTGCAGTGCTAATCACTTCCCCTTCTTTTCTGGAGTTAACAGTCCAGAAACATATACTTGAATTCAATCATGACAATAACGGATTCCCTATGTGACTTTTGCCTATGGACAACTCGTACAGTTATCTGTCTCCGGCTGTCACGCCACACAATTTAATCGTATGATCGGCTCGATCCATTTGTACACTGATTTGTACATTGTACATTAACCATATAGTACCTCTTTCACATAATTCTTCTTTTCTACATTCTTCCTCATTTCATTGTTGGCCACGACTGGGCTGATCTCCTGTGGTGACGGATTATAGAGGACTTTACTTATGCAAGGCACATTGCCACAAATTGACTGGCGTATAAAAAATGCCATAATTGAATGATCCGCATGACGGACTGGGCTAAGGCTTCATCGCTCATAATACATGTATAAAACAGCCCTAAAAAGAACAGAACATATGATAAACTGGTGATGGCTTATATGCTACTATGCCACACCGGCACACGGCCAGTTATTGCATGGAAGTGCGGGCGAAACCTTTCGAGGGAATACCTTGCATGGAAGCAGATCCCCTGGGGACGGTTCCACGAGTGGCCATATTACTTTAACTGGACATCTGTTTAAATCTGCATATGTTACTGTTCCTGCTGTTTTAATTTCTTTACTGACTTAATCTTGCCAATTACTTTATTACCTGTTTTTGATCCATTGTAAAAAAGTGAAGAAACTGCTTATTTTTGCGATCCTGTTGTACACACTGATCAGACCACATAGTTGGACTGCACCTCGAATCACCGAGGAATATACCGTTCATTTATTTATTTATTTATTCTGGATGACCAGCGCGGTGCACTGTTCATCATGCCGGCAATTTGAGCGTCAACCACCCCACTGAACAAATGGCTAGAACAGCAGGCAAGTAGCTATGGCCGACGGATCGGCCGACCTTGTAAAAAACCGAGTAGTATGTTCCTCCAATAAACTAGGCATTTCACCGCCATATGGTCACATGTCTGTTATGGATAACGCAATGCTCGTTAATCAAATATTTAAGAACGAAATAACAAGGTATGTGAAAAACCAAGGGTAAATGATTTCTAGACACCGTGTCAATGTGTGTAGTGGATATATTAAGTAGCCCAAAGTTGATAGGCTCATCATTTGCAAGCAACAGCCAGGTTTTGCTTAGTATGGGATACTCCGAACCTGGTGGAGAGTTACATTATGCAAGGTCATTCTGAGACCCTGAACTTTGTGAGGTAAACGCGATCTTCCAAATGCGGAACGAAAAGCTCGCTCTACTTCCATTTTTGCTTTTATTTTCTCGATCGATAGCCTCAGATTAGGTTGCCATACATTTTTGGAGAAGGGTTGCACTGAATGATAACAATATTTGGCTCTTGACTGGTTCATCCCAGATGCGCACAAGTCAGCTTGGGCCGACCAGATGATCGTTTCGCCCTATTAGGGCTCATCAGTGGTGCGCATTCTCTCGATCCCCTGCTATTGATCGAATCCACGGACGTTAGTAGCCTACGCCAACTAACCAGCTGCTTATATCTTTGAGCCATGGGGGGCCAAAACAGACCGTCTGAATTTACAAGCTAACTTGCATATAACGCAGCCTATCCTCTACGCTCATGCTTGTTCCTATCATTGCAGAATGCAGTAGCTGCCCGCCGAGGATACAACTTACTATACACAGTAGCTATTTCTGCACAGTATTTGAAGACTGTGAGGGCGAATGTTTGATTCATGCTTATGCATCCTAACGGAAGCAAATTATTCGGGAAAGTACCGCTGAATCCACTTGTTGTTAATTTAGCCTCAGTAAAATGTAAGTTAAGGAATGCGGTTGGTAATTCGTTTAGTTCCTGTCTTCCGCAAAATATACGGTGGGCGTTATCGGCGTCTAAGGAGCGATCTCATGATGGTGTACCAGATCCTGAGAAACCCCAACCACCCATGTCATTCCCTTCTAATACTCAGTCAAAACACCCGCAAAGAGGTCACCAGTTTAAGTTGGTCACTCAGTACAGCCGACTGCAATGTCGGCGAAATTTTTTCTCCCTTCGAGTGGCACAGCCTTAGAACGCCCTCCCGGAACATGTAATCAATGTTCCCCCCTATCCCTTATCAAAAACAACCTTGACGATGCTCTGTCACATTTACACTACATGCTAGAGCCCATGACCAGCCGATACTTGCACCAATGCACAACAGACAGTGGATGGTGCCATAACCCTACTCGATAATTAGTCACTCCAAACCCCTTTGCACACAATTTGATAAACGCTACTACTGTAGAAACTGGATTTCTGTATCCTGTGGACCCGAGATAGGTGCACACGAGTAAGTGTTGTCCTTGCTATTTTTTATTTGTGCTCGATTATGACGTGATCAATAGCCAAGTCCCTTATTGCTTTGTGTGCGCACAGTATGATTTCAAACTGCCTTTATACGGCAGTGCAATTAAATCTGTAATCGCCCGAACTGACGACTCCAGTATCCCTTGATTTATCTTTTTTTCACTCTAAACACCCTTCGGGACATGTCAAGCACCTGCTTTTTTACCCGTTATAAACCATTGTTCATTGTTCATTTCTGTTTTCTGAGTGCAATGAAGTGGGTATACCAAAGTGCAACCGAGTTGTATGCGAACGATGGATGAGATTATGGAGCCAGTTTCGTTTCCCTCTTCCAATGTGGACATGAGAGCCACAGTGTAAGCTTAGTCCTGAGGACAAGTTGGAGCCGCTCCTCTAAAGCATGCCGGAGCGTATGTGCTCTAACTGACATAGGACGCTTCGGAGATAGGACGAAACATTTGCAAACAAGTTGCCCAGTTCGATGAAACACCGCAGCAACTGGGTCACTGACGAACCAGGCAAAAATAATACCATGAACAAGGATTTATCACAGGATAAAAGCAAGTGCTTGATACGTCCCGTAGGATGGTTGGGGTGAATACGATGAAATCAAAATATATCTGGGTCATCTAATGAACGTCTGCCTAGATGAATACTTTGATAAATTACATCAGTGTACAAATAAAAACAATCGAGCGTAAACGTTCAGAACTACACTGGGGTGCAGTGATCGTTGATATAAATCTTGAGAAAAGAAAAATATGGTCGTTCACTTGGGTCCATTTGATACATAAATCCTGTAGAAAAGTATGCTTGGCGTAATCACCAATTGAGGAGTTTAGGTAACAAAATGCTAGGAGCTAAGAGCAACATCTAATCGTTGTTTGAAAACATCCAAGGTAAGAGAGGATACAACTGAGTCTGAGAGTGCGTTCCATGGTTGAAAAGCCCGAAGGGAAAAGTAATTCCGTCGACACCCTAGACGGCTATATTTTGCCCTCTATTTCAAGCAGTTCCCGCTGAGCTGGGTGTTGTGGCTAGGTTTCAGCGACTGGCGGCATACGTGGTTGGGGTCACTCAGTATCTGGTAAGCTAATATGAGATCACCGCGCAGCCTTCGATAGCATCCGCTGAAAATTCCCAGCAACTTCAGCCTTGGGTGGTAAGAGTGATTGCGCAGGCCCTTCACGTGCTTTGTTGTTCTTCGTTGGGGTGCCTCTAGCACTTATAGGTCGCGCTTCAACCAAGGTTGTCAAGCTTGGATAGCCTATTCAACATGCCGGCGCACGTGAGAATTGTGCATCATTGGGAAGATTGATGGGTCAAATCTCCCGAGTGCCCTTCGCAGCATGCCGACTTGCTGGTTGCCTTTTTCTCAGCTACCTCAGCCTGTTTCGAATAGTTGAGGTAGAAGAAGCATTGGTAAAAGGCAACGCCCTGGATGGACGGGGCTCGCCTTTTCAGTGTCAGTGAACCATGCTCCCTAACGTTCACGGAACATCTCTGATCCAAATTAGGGTAAACACTTTATCGTGCTACATTTTGGTGAAACTTCTTCGCAATTAGACTCAGGCAGACGACCAGCACACATCCAGGAAAGCGTTAGACGGCGGTTTCGTCCTATTGGGACTCGTCAGTAGCGCGCACCCGCCGAATCCTGCCGGATTCGAATCCACGCCCTTACGCTTGCGAGTCAGTGAGTTATGCCACCGAGTCATGGGTGACGGCAGCGAACCGCAATGATTGATATCCAACTGCAGTATAGCGCTGCTCATGCTCCACTCTCATGCGTGTCATGAACGTGCAGAGCCCCGCTGTCTAAACGGTTGGCTAGCGGTTTCCTGGGTGTGTGGTGGCTGTCTACCTGCATCTAACTGCGACGAATCTTCACAGAAACCCAATAAATCCCCCTTCAACTTACAAATCGTGCTTCTTGATTCATTGGAGTTTTTGCTTCACTCCAGAATTCCAGACCCGGAGTGGATAAAAGACGATTTTCTTTGTCAGTGGAGGATGAGTTGTGCTATATCGCTGTTAGATAGCAGTCATTGCGGTCCGCTACCGTCACCCACGGGTCAGTTGCATAAGTCACTGGCTCCAAAGACTAAGATCGTTCGTTCGAATCCGGAAAGATTCAGTTGTGACGCTCTACTGACGACTCCCAACAGGAGAAAACGAACGTCTAGCACCTTCCTGGATGTGTGGTGGCTGTCTGTCTGTGTCTAACTGCGACAAATCTACACAAAAACTTAACAAATCCCCCTACTACTTACAACTAGGTGTGTTCGGCATCCTCTAGGCCCCAACCCGGGAGTCGGGAAGGCTCGATAACAGCCAGCTTCAACGGTTGTGCCTTAACGCATTGGATCCAAGTTTTACATTGCCCTCCTTTTCTTCGCTGGCTTGCCGAACTACCTCCTCGTGGTGCCAGCTGGGTGTTTCTCGATTATCCCGTTCCAGCGAAAGGTTCGGCGTCGGTGTTCCCGTATGTGCTGGGTTTTCGACTGGCAAGCGTTCTCCCTATAAAATGCAACATATGTCCGTTTAACAACACTGCGACGCGGCGGACGTGACTAGCCATTAAATAAAATCATGGCCCCTTGCTTCATCTCGCTGGAGCATTGTATTCAGCTTGAAGCTGAATTACTGAGAGTTTTGGGCCCCTATTTGACACCTAGCCAAACGAAAAGCGTATGGACCAAGCAATCGGTCACCGGGCTTCCTTTGGGCGCGATTCCCTGAATTTGGCCCGCTGCCTTACGTGTCAGGTCCCCATGACCAAAGGCTCCGGGTGGGGCCCCCTAAGTCAACCCCCATCCTCGGCCCAGGGCAACTGCGAAGCTGTATGCCCACACAACACATGAAATGATGGATTTACAACTCGCTGCTCACGTCACTCGCTCTCTGAACTCTCTCATTTTGGCCGCGGTGCTGGCGGCCGTGCATGCTAAATCATGGCACACTGTCAGAATGAGTGACACCATTGTGGAGTCACACTTAGGCAACTCATAGGTGCACTCCACCATCAATTCACGTGACTGTGAGCTGAGATCAGACGCCGGATGGCAAACATGCATCAGACGCAAGGAACGCGACTGTGATATGAGCGCAAAAGTTTGGGAATTGGCATATGCAGCCGACTTGCGCGTTCATCGGAAGATACGAGTCTGATGCAATCAATGGTTGTCCACTACTGGCGAGACCCAACGGGTCGAAACGGTCGTCTAGTGCTTTTCATGTAGGTGGAGTACTATCTGATTTGTAGGTTGTTGCTGTGAAGTTTTAATTAATTGCATCAAAAATCCCCTACTCATAAGTAAATACAAGACTGCCTTTGTTAGATACCAGCGATTTTCTTTCAACGCTGTCTAAAGGCGACGCACGCCCCTATAATGTGGAAGCACGGAATCATCACGCCTATCTACAAAAGTGGCAGCCGTGCTGAACCAACAAATTATCGCCCAATAAAACTACTTCTTGTGATTTACAAGGTTACGGAGTCCATTGTAGCTGTGGCTTTAATGGGGTACCTGGAGGACAACCAAATTCTCGTTCCGGAACAGCATGCATTTCGTCAAAATCACTCCTGTACAACTGATCTGTTGATTGCTCGTGCCTACTGGTCGGAATCTGTGGACGCTGGTGTAGGAGTCGACGCAGCCTACCTGGATTTCTCGAAGTCATTCGACCGTCTAGATCATCGCATTCTACTTCACAAAACCCAGAAATATTGTATCGGCGATCCTGTTCTGGGCTGGATAGGAGACTTTCTCGTGCAACGTCACCTGAATGTGATGGTTCGAAGCAACCTATCAGGATGCATCGAAGTCCAGTGCGAAGTACCTCAGGGCTCTGTACTTGGACCCCGCCTGTTTTTGGTTTTCATAAATGATCGCGCGAGCGTGCTATCTTCTAACTGTTTGCTATTTGCTGATGATCTAAAGGTATGGCGTACTATAGCTGCAATCGAGGATCACGCAGCGTTACAGCAGGACCTGGACAAAGTGTACATATGGTCCATAGAGAACATGCTGCATTTCAACCTCGCCAAGTGCAGTTCTTAGCATACAGCACAAGAGTATGCACAAGTACCACCTAGGAGCACAGATTCTACAGCGGGCTTTCACGACTGCTATCTCGGCGTGATAGTTCAAGACGACCTCGGTTGCTCGAGACAGACTGAAAAGGCATCTAAAGCAAACCAGTACCTGGGCCTTCTTCGCAGAGCTTTCGGGAAGTTTGACCCTTCAGTCTTTCCAAAAATGCTTAGTGCGTACTTGAGGCCGCACGCGGAATACGCTATTCAAGCGTGGCAACCCTGGCTCAAGCACCATCTCACCGCGCTCGATACTGCACAACGTAGGGCAGCGAAGAGCGTCAGAGTTTTGACCAGCCTCCCCTACCCACACAGGCTGAAGACTCTCAAAATATACAGTGGTTATCGGCGTCTAAGGGGCGCTCATAATGGTGTACGAGATCCTGAGAAACCCAAACCACCCATGCCATTCCCTTCTGATACTCAGTCAAAACACCCCGCTAAGAGGTCATCAGTTTAAGCTGGGCACGCAATACAGCCGCCTGGAATGTCGGCGAAACTATCTTTCCCTTCGAGTGTCACAGCATTAAAACGCCCTCCTGGAACATGTCATTAATGTTTCCACCCTATCGCTTTTCATGCTATAGCCCATGACCACCAGATGTTGGCACTAATGCACAACAGACAGTGGATAGTGCCATAACCCTACTCGCGGATGAGTCACTCCAAACCCCTTGTACACAATTTGATAAAAGCTAGTAATTTAGAAACTGGATTTCTGGATCCCGTCGACCCGAGATAGCTGCACATGAGTAAGTGTTGTCCTTGCTACTTTTTTATTTTTTCTTGCTTATTACGTGATCAATAACAACTCCCCTTATTGCTTGGTGTGCGTACATTCTCATTTCAAACTCCCTTTATACGGCAGTGCAGTTAAACCTGTAATCGCCCGGACCGACTATTCCATTATCCTTTGGTCTATCTTTTCTCACTCTAACCACCCTACGGTATATGTCAAGCACCTGCTTTTTTACTTTTTCTAAATCATTGTTCATTGTTCCAAGTTTGTCCCTTATTAGGTTCTTACTTGGTAGACTGGTTGAAATTGTCCAAAGGTTACACCATAACAGACTTAACCACTTCACGAATCCGAGTTGTTTTTAGAGACAGTATAGAATGGCAACATTTCGGCTCAACCCTAGCCCAACAGTTCGTACTGTGAAATTACGACTCAAGGGAAACAACGCTGTAGTGAATACAGCTATGAGAGTAACACAATCCCACAGGGAGTCCCAGTGTAGATTTCCGAAGGAAAGAATCACCCCTGGCACACTCTTCATGGAAAGACAAAGTTAGAATTAGGTGCGTGCAAATAAATGGACGAAACTCTTCAAGTCAGAATAAGCCCCGTTGCGTACAGCTGGTGTGTGTGTGTGACGATGTTCAAACACTTAGCAAGATGGAGACACTGGAGCAACAAATCTACAAGCACCAGTGATCCCACGGGGTATGATACTTGGAAAGCGTCATGGGCTTCGGAATACCGTCCTTAGGTAATTTTGAAGTGTGTGGGTAGCAGTAGAAACAATCGTGCAGGTTCTCCAACGGATTCTACATTGAGACCATTTTCAAGTTTTTTCCGATTGCCTTACGGGATGTTGACTAATCTTAAATGTGCTCCTTTTTGCACAAATAAAACAAAAGTCCATTAAGGCGGGAAAAGAAATGCCTGTAAGCTCACTCGTTGTATAACCGAACAATACATCATGGTAAATTCGTCCGACCTTGATTCACATTAGTAGTTCATACTCCGTTGTCTGCTAACCGATCGACACTTACGGTTCCGTTCCGCAACAAACGGCACGATTGAATCTGAAGCTCCGATCTCTTATGATGTCCCAACCGACTGCAGCCGCTCCGTTATTGTTCCCATCTTCAAAAGAGGCTCACGTTCGGAATGCGGCAACCATAGAGGAATCAGTCTGATCTCCATCGCCTCCAAATTACTCTCCTCTATAATCCTTCACAGACTGACTGGCGCTCGTGAAAGCCAGATTCGTGAGGAGCAAGCCGGGTTTCGTCGTGGTCGTGGCTACATCGACCACATCTTCACCTTGCGTCAGTTGTTGGCGCACCGTCATATTTATTGGCTGCCCACCGTAGTCGTGTTCCTCGACATCAAATGTGCCTTCGATTCGGTTAATTGATGTGCCCTTTGGAATTGTCTACTCATGAAAGGTGTGACAAATATGTAAATATTATCCGATAATTATACGCGCGTAGCATGGGCAGAGTGAGCGTTTACGGCAAACTGTCGTCGCCCTTCAATATCTCCAGTGGTGTGAGATAAAGGTGCCCGCTCTCACCTTTCCTCTTCAACTTCGCTATTGATGAAGTCGTGGAGATTGCATTTACACGACACGACTTAGTACGTGTGGAGATGAGCCCAAATGAACGACTTCTTGACTTGGAGTATGCAGACGACATTGCACTAAATTTTGACAGCTCCCACACGTGTCAAGCTGCATTGGACAGATTAACACTAGTTGTCCGCCGCTTCGGGCTTTGCTTTGCACCATCGAAGTGTAAAGCTTTCCTCCAACATTGACAGGGAGCACTTCCTGCGCTGAGCCTTGCTGTGGATCCTCTAAAAGTCGTTTAGAAATTCAACTACCTGGGCAGTTGTATCAGTGCCCTTGGGATCGAAGATGAGATAACGAACCGTATAGCAAAAGCTCGAGGTGCTTTTACTAGTCTTCACTACCTATGGCGGCGGCGCGACATCACTCACGCCCCGAAGAGTAGAGTGTACAATGCAGCGGTACGTTCGACCCTCCTGTACGGTTGTGAAACCTGGCCTCTTAGGTCAACAGACATAGAGGCTAGTTACGTTCGACCATCGGTGCCTTCGCAATTTGGCTCAGGTCTGGTGGGAACACCGCGTGAGCAACCAGCGTATTGGATGCCTTGTTTACGGCATAGGAAATGGAACTGAACCGCTCAACACCGTCATTTTACGCACCAGGCACTGATGGCTCGGCCAAGTGTTGCGCATGCCAGTGAACCGACTTCCGCGACGTGCGTTGTTTGCGCACCGGGGGTGTGGATGGAAGAAGAGGAGAATTGGTCAACAGATGACTTGGTCGAGGGGAATGAAGGCCCTCATTTCGAAGCTGGCCTCGGTTGGAGCGTCACGGCTCTCTGGTTGGGGTCCAAAAGACGATGAACACATTTGGCTGAATACACTTGCTGACATGGCTAACAGCCGACCTCATTGTCGTTCATGCTGTGAATTTCTTTGTCCCTCCCCATCCCTTTTAGCCTCCCCTCCAACCACGATCTCATTTCGTAGCGCAATATAATTTTACATAATAATTTTTCTTGTTGTCTAGTAGCCGGCTGCTAGCTTTCCGGAACGATGCTCATCCGTTGCTGGTGGCTCATCTGGCATCCAACGGTTGTATTTATTTTCTTTTTTATTTTATGGATTGCGGCTGAGTAGCTTAGGTGTTTTACACCTCAGCTGACGTGTATAATGATATGAGGAATGAATGATGATGGAATATGTGATACTAATGACATAACAATAATTGTAGTCAGTTCGGATAAGTATAGATTAGCTACTGGATTCAGCTGACTGTCCTACCTCTCCGGATCGCCAGTTATTCAGTCATCGCTAACTTTCTTTACCGGAAAATCGTGTGGGTGACCCGTCATATTCATTTAGCTCAGTGGCTTCGTTACATCGCCCTCGGCGATATGTTTGTTTGATGCTTACTTGTCTGGAATAGGTGCATCACACAAATTTAGTTCCTTTTGATGAAATGCCTGGTTGCCGGGTCTTTCTGTCTAATGTTGTTTTCTACGAGAATCGAAGTCCTCAATTTGGATTAGCCACGCTTGCACCCATATTGTCACTGTGTCCAACTTGTGTGAGCCTTCAGGGCGAGGAGGTTTGTCCCAGAATGGTCAGTTAGTAACAATGGTCAGTCGTTTGTGCGCCGGACAAGGAGAGTTGACTAAAGCAGATGACTCTACAAACGTCGTGACACAAGCAACTGCACGCTTCCCGAGTGCCGCAGGAAATCTAAATCTTACGGTACTGGTGCCGGTCCCTGTGTTTCTAATTGGTTACGCATTTTAAGATTCAGTTTGGGATAATGACTTACGGTGAATCACAAGGTTGATCCACACCACATTTTACTATATCTTATCAGTGGTAAATTCACTAAATGTTAAGCATTAACCCCCGCCTATATATATATATATATATATATCCTTGTGCACATTAATTGAAACAAACTACGATTGTGTCTCTTTTTCTATGAATATCATGTTTTATACACAAAAGCTGCCGTTTTTCATTTATTTTTTTATTTTATTTTGGGAATAGATATTTCATCATTGTTTGTGAATCAGACGATGTAATAACTGCTCATGTCTAGTCGTTACATCACCCAAGATTGCGTCATAGTTTTTATGGTTAGTAAGGTTTTTGTTTCAACTTCTTGTTTTTTGTGATTCAGTCATTGTTTGAGATGGACGTGACTCCCAGAAGGCGCATGAAGATCGTGACCTTGCACGAACACACAGACAAGACCTACAGGGACATAGCAAGAATAGTAGGCATCAGTCCGGCAACCGTCAGCCGTGTGGTCAAAAATAAAAAGGAAACGGGATGCATTTCGCCAAAAGGCAAAGGGAAATGTGGTCCTAAGCGGAAAACCACTGCCATGGATGTCGATTACCTAATACGGGAAAGTGTTAAAGATCCTCGAAAGACTAGTGACGTATTAAAACGTGATTTGGGGGAGAAAGGAATGGAGATCAGTTCTTCAACGGGATCTGGCCCCGTGTCACACATCAAAAATGGTCAAGACTTTTTTCAATATTAATCAAATAACCATCTTGGACTGGTCTGGGAATGCACCAGATTTAAACCCCATTGAAAATATGTGGTCTATTTGCAAGCAACGCCTTCGTGGCATGGACTATACGACAAAGGAGAAACTTATTCAAGCTTTAATTCAAGTTTGGTACAGGGACCCAAGATGTTGAAATACGCCAGATCCGTCAGGAAATGTCTTTTTTAGTTCTGTAACAGTTCTTCTTTGGAGAACTTCTATATATTGTGGAGAGCGCATCATGCCCTGGACTGGATGCAAGGCGCCGACGCCGTAATAACTAAAGCACCCCCAAAACATCTGCTTTTGTGGGTGTTTCACAAAGTGGTCAATGTGGGAATCACGAACCTTTTCTCCCTCTGACCTCCGAACATACTGACTTCTCTGACCATGAACATAGAAATGGCTTTCATTGCTGAATAGGACTTTTCTCCAATCTTCTTTTGTCCAGTTTTTGTATTTTAGTCCCCATTTGTAACGCTTAACTTTCATTACTTTTGTCAGAAGTGGTTTTTTCACAGGCTGTCTGGCTTTCCGACCAACTTCCAGGAGTCGCCTGCGAACCGTTGAAGAACTGATTTCTATTCCTTTCTCCCCCAAATCACGTTTTAATGCGTCACTAGTCTTTCGAGGATCTTTAACACTTTCCCGTATTAGGTAAGCGTCATCCCTGGCAGTGGTTTTCCTCTTAGGACCACATTTCCCTTTGCGTTTTGGCGAAATGCATCCCGTTTCCTTTTTCTTTTTGACCACACGGCTGACGGTTGCCGGACTGACGCCTACTATTCTTGCTATGTCCCTGTAGGTCTTGTCTGTGTGTTCGTGCAAGGTCACGATCTTCATGCGCCTTCTGGGAGTCACGTCCATCTCAAACAATGACTGAATCACAAAAAACCGTTGGAGCTGTTACTCACTGGAGCGTTTGTGAGTAATGGAACCGTAAGAGATCGGCTGCTTCCGTTGCTGATTGCCTACACTCGGCAGTCGTGATCAGTGCTGGGATTCCGCGCTGCAACTTACGAAGGCCATTAACATGCCTATACAAGAGTTTGCGGTCCATGCAATCTCTTCATTAGCTCCTGCTGATGCGTCAGCTTGTCCTCGGGGATCAACCTGACACAGAAGTTACGCTGTGCCACATAGGCAGTCCAGGTTTCTGAATTCAGGGAATACTTCAGAGCTCTCCATGCCAAAGATATGCATTTGCATGTTCTGATCCTCAGAAATGACTTTCTTCTTCTTTGCTGATGGAAAGATTTCTGCTCAGATGCATGTGTTACCAGTGTGGTAAATGTCTTGTGAAAGTGTCCCAGGCGATTTCTGGGAGTATTCTGTTAAGATACCTACTTAACAAGCGCGGATAACACGCTGTAGTGCGTGGCCGTACACACTTTATCATCCTCTTTCTCAGGATATTCCGCATAACATACACAGGTAAACGGTAGAGTCACACGGTCACTGCGACCCAGTGGTGTGCTTTTAATTATTCCGTCTACTATGAGTTCTTCGTTGGTGAGTACAAGATCAAATACCGACGGCCCGTTACCAGTTCGAAATCTGATGGGAGAGATCACGTGGTTGTACAGAGGGTAGCTGGAAATTACCTCTTGTAAACAGGCTTTGAACTGCATGCTATCGGTCACTGCTATTTGAAGATCAAGCACATTAAAGTCGCCTGCGATAAGAATGTGATTGGATGTCTTGCTCAAAGCAAACTGAAGAATGTGGTTTAGTTTGGAGTCCATTTCACACACAGCGTTTGGTGGACGATAAATCACAGCTATAAGACATATGTCTTTGTTCCGTAACCATAGTCGTCATCAAAGCGAATCTGGGGCACGGATCTCTGGGTGGTCAATAACTTCACATCGGAGGTTAGCCTAGTAATACAGAATTACGCAACCACCACTTCCAGCTCCGTCATTCCGAAGCAGTGACATATCAGGTAAATTGACTTCAGAATCTGCCATCTCAAGGCTTAACCAGGTCTCCTTAATTATAATGAGATCCCGCGGTTGTGACGCCTGGCGTTCTTTAAGTTCGGCAAATTCACTAAGATGATCTTTGGAGTTAGTATACAAACTTAATCGCTTTTTGATGTTGGCAGTGTGTGGGTGGACAACAAATTTCGTGCTTAGTTTTAAGCCGACCGTTCGTCGATCGTCTGCCAATCGTTTTTGCGTAGGTCATTGGTTCGTGTATTTCAAACAGGCTGCATGGTAGCACAGAGCATCCCAGATCGAGAAGTTCTCTTTTGTCTTCTTGTCCCGTCAGGTGTCGCTACTGCTATATTGTCTACAAGTTCGCAGGATTTTGGAGGTAAATATTTTATTGTGGTTGCATGCTGAAAACTAGTGGCCGTGCACCTGCAATCTTTAGCCCAATATTGGTAGGCAACCTGAAGCGATGCTTCAACCAGCTATCCAATAGAACTTCTGTCATTCCGCGGCCCTTGTAGTGTGAAGATGAAGGAATTCTCGTTAGTGATTTAGCGATAACGTGGTCCACAGAGAGTGCTTCGCGGGTGTAGCACCACTGCGGTCGGTCATGTTTTTCGCTTCGTGATCAGGACAGTCGTAGTTTAGAATCATCATGAAGAAATACGCTTTTCGCTTTCGTTCCTAGAAGGGCCGTCATGGTTTTCTTTTCCTTTTGCTCCTCATTTCCAAGGAAGCTCGGTTGTATGCGTACCCCGCTGGATTAGGTGCGAAGATGTACTGCTGAGCGTAGGACTACCTCCGTATCCCCAGTTGAATTCAAGGTTACTCGATGAAATCTGGGTTCGCTGTAGTGCACAGAATTTGAGTGACGCGCTACGCGTCATAGCCCAGTTAGCTCCACCCGATGACCAATTGCATCGCAGATGAAATGCCACGATTTGTGAGCATCTAACAACTTGCACTTTATTGTGCCAGCTTTGAACTCAGGAACGTTAGTGCACACGACTTTTAAGGCACTAGCGGTTCTGCTTAGCGGATGTCGGTTCAAATGTTGTGTATGGTAAATTGGATTGTTTGGCGGGCATTAAAGAACGCTGTGAAAACAGCGTCGCATCGTTCGTGCTTGTTCCAGAAAACGGACTTACAGGTGTCTATTTAGGCGTTTCTTTCGAAGCGATCGATGCATATGTTACCCGGCACTGGCCTGTCGGTGTCGGTGTTGTGAACAACACGTGAGATGTAGCATTTAGGGATGAGTCAAAAGCAGTCACGCCGGATGTGGCTTGCCAACTTAAAGGGTTAGTAATTGTCCGAGTAGGGGTTGCAGATGCCCTTGGGCGGTTAGCAAGCCTGACTTCGGCCTTCAACTTGGGGATAGAGCTCTGAGGGGGTTGCTGTAGAGTGAGATCGATCTCGTTAGATTCCAGTGGAAAACCACTGAAGCTCGCCATCTGCTGGACTGTTTCTGTCCGTTTTTCGCACTTTTTCACGAGCGCTATTATGCGTTTGTCTATTGGGATTGTTCGATATGTTTGGCAAAACCAGAGCGAATCAGTCAGGTTGATTTGTCGCTTGTATTTTAGTTGACTTAAACCAGCACAGTGAGTGTGGAACGGAAGGCCGCGAAATTCACAAATGTCTCGGTTAACTGGGCGTGTACACTGTTGGTTACCACGTTTGCGGTTATGAGGATTCAGTTCCATTGAGATCCGTTGTTGCAAGTGACGCATCCCTCGACTGGTCACGGGAGGTAGAGGGCAAGTGCCGCTTGCGTTCTTTATCCCAGTAACACTCTCGACTTCGGGTTACCGTGGGTGAGTGTGCACGACGGTTTGGCTAGCCTATTGATCCACGCTGGCTTCTGTAGGAAAGAGCCGTTGGATATGGCTTGTAGTGGTTAGATGCCAGCGAAAAGTGTCGGTGATGGGTGAATACAATTGAAACCGCAGATTGAGTCGGAGCTCCGTTAGGATTTATCCTACGGACGTAATTCTAGGACCACCAGATAGCGCGGAGAATCCTTGATCGACCACAGTGTCACAGCATGGAAAACCGTTAACAACAGAGTGACGCGTCTGGAGAGAAGCAAGAATCGCGATAAAACAACTTGGGTAGCCCAAAGCACTTTCCCTAGGAAATAATTCCGTAAAAATATGCCCACTGAACACTGGGAGTTAATCCGATGAGAATGAGTGTGTGATGACTGTGCTAGGTGACAGGAGAGCACGTTTACTATGCGACCAGTCAGGTGCATGACGTATGCGCTGTGTTGCATCGCGTAGGCATACTGGACAATAGATTGGAACATACGGCATACGACATTAAGCACCTAAGGCATAGCTTCTCATAAACAACGCGCGAGCTCACCTAACAAGAACTGCATCTGCAGCATGACGGTAGGTCGTGCTGATGCTTGGCTACCACAGATCACCGCTAGCCGTCCATGCGATATGTATACCTGTTTGTCCGCTTTTACGCCAATTCCAGTCGTCAACCTGTGGATCACAAGACAAACACCTTACCAAAATCGGTCACCGACCTTACAACCTATCACGGTTCTGGTGAACAGTTCGTCGCGTACGGGGTACACACACCGACTGCAGATCGAATGCAGGTGTGGTGTAAATTACTGAACATTCTTATGGGAATTCTTTCTGAGGCTAAGACGGAGGCAACGTAAAGACTGCAGCAATACTTTGAATGGGAGGCACTAGGTGCCCGGGGGAACCGCAGTGCAAAACGCAAAGTGTAAAGACCGAGAGAACTACGATCGATGCGCGTTACTGCCTGGAAACATCATTGTGGAAGTACAGAACTGAATGATACACTAAAGCTACCATTCCATCATGGTACAAGCAATAAGTAGAGTGATACGTAATGTGCTGTGTAGGGTGCCGATCTGGTCCAACTAGACTTTGCTAAAGCTCTCAACTGCCGAGATCATTAGGTCCTCATTCCCGATCTACAGTTTTACGGCTAGGGTATCCCAGCTTAGCAAATTTGTTTGAATCACGACCACGAGGTGCTAGGGACACCATAACACAGGGCAACGACGAATGTCAACGGTCTGTGCAACATCTCAACAGCAAAGCTTGATGACACTGGGTGTTTTAAGTGGATGCTACCGACGGCTACGCGGCAATCTCATGTTAGCGTTCCAAATAGTGTGTGGCCCCAATCACGTATGCCACCATTTGTTGAAGCTCAGTCACAACACCAAGCCCGGAGGCAATCGCCAGAAACACACCGAATATTACAGTCGTCTAGCATGCCGATGGAATTAGTTAACTTTCGGGTTTGTCTATGCTGTAACTCTCAAAAACTCAGTTGTCTCCTCCTTACATTTGAATTTCTACAAAAAACACGATTGGATGTTGCCTTTAGCTCCTAGTATTAAGTTATCTATGCCACCGTAAAATATCGTTGTGATACATGCACATTAGATGTATACACCATACGGATGGCAAAATGTCCTCTATGGGGAAGTGTTTTCATTTTTTTTATTTTCTCAGATGTTACGTTAAGTAGGAATACTTTGTGTGTTCTTTTATGGGCTAACTTGGCCGTTTCACGAAATCGCCTTAAAGTAGCTCATCTAATCCGGAAGGAGCCTCATATTCTCAGGCTCCAGGAGACCAATGTTATTGATCGACAGCGCTCACTACTGTGTTAGTAAACAGCTGACAGTCACCATAAGGCTGCCATGATAGCGAATAACGCACCAATCAGAATACCACCAATCGATTTCATGTTGTCTTATTTTAGTTCCGTTGCTATTTGCATGTATGTGACCGACGAGAATGCACGAAATCACTGTGTCACCCCACAGCCTAAGGTCTTCTGATATTCTTATTTTGGACACATGTACCGTCTGATTGGTTGTTTTCAACGTACTCGTCCAACAACACTTGTTAGGCGACTGAATTTGCTTACCCGTGATAAAACATAGTCCCTTGTTTTACCTTACAGGCAAGTTAGCACTTCGCTTTCTGTATACAGCTACAGTGTTTACAGCAAGTAAGTGCCACCACTTCAGCCGAGATGTCAGCAACTCGGTTCTGTCTTCGGCAAGCTTAAGTCACCTACCAAGCCATTAAGCTCTGATTGTTCAATAACGTGTGGGTTGACATCATCATCTTCCATGCTGCACAAATATCAGAATCAGGGGAAGTTGACGATGGGGGAATAACTACTCGTCATCAGTGACTGGTTCACTGGTGGCAGTGAAATGACTAAGGTGCAATCCTGAGGAACTGGTCGAAAAGCTGTTGGAAGATCGGGGTAACACCTTGCACTCTTGCTGCGGTTGGAGATTCCGATCATACCGGTGTGATGAAGGCTGGAAATGCTGGTGTTTGGAAACGCTATAATGCCCATCGAGCGCTATGGGCCAGACGGCTAAGGAGTGAGCATGTTGTCGGAAGCAGACTGGTCAGCCAAGCAGGAAATAGTTGGCCCGCAAAAGCGACCACCATGCAACTATCTACTGAACGTGCAAGTGCCCAATCAAGCACCAGGATACGAAGGAGCGCATACTCGTGGACCCTTGAGCCAAGGCTTGTGGCATTGGACCGAGAGAGAAAGCGCGCGGGCCCAATCCCACCAATCGTACATCCACTACAAAAGTCAAGGTGATTTTAGACAGAGTGAACGTCGCGAGCAAGTATAAACCAATAGCAAGGGAGCCAGCGATACAATGCAAATAACAGGGATGAGCCATTGAGACGGACTGTTGTAAATAGTGTATAATCTATAAATATTCAAGCCTAATTCTAATAAATGACTTCGTGATCGCGGCCCAGTCTTCTTGATTCCCGGAGGGCTACAGGACAACTGGTTAGGAAGAAGTAGCACTTTGCCGTACGATCCTTCGGCTCCCACTACACCACGGGGATTGCAAAGGACATCTTACCTTTGCCTTTGAGCCACTGAATCGGATGATGATCGTACGACACATAAACAAAATGTGGCGCTCGTTTCTTATCCTGATCCCCAGTTTTATCCCGAAATAGTGTAGTAATGGGTCCTCACTGCGCCTTTGTACTAAACTGTCCACAGAAGTAGCAAAACTGATTTTGGTCATTGACACAGTAGTATGTTTAAGCCAGGATCAAAATACCAATTACGGTGACACAATCACCCAACAACTTTGAGTATCAGGTGGATACCATGGCCAAGATCACTTCTTTTAAACGGTTACAGGGAGCCAATTGACCAATCACAGGCGAGCATTCGATGCCTGAAACGCACTGTTTAGCTGAAATGTAAGGCTGAAATCAAAAATCTCCACATTCGAGAAACATTTGGTTTACATATCCGTAATCAGCTCACTTGATACTACTATAAACATCCTATCACATTTCTGTTATAATGATCTCGCACATTGTTATGGGAAGAACACTTGCCAGGCAAAAACATCAAATCTTTGAACATTGCCACCGAACTAGTTTCTGGAACGGGCTAAAACCGGGCCACTCCTTTGGCACCACGAGGGGAAACTTCGGCAAACCAGCCAAGTGCATCTGATACGCCTCAACGCCGTGTCCTCCTGCGTCACCACTCTGCTGCAAAAATACGCCAGAAACTCCGGCATAATGGCTATGGAAAGCAGGGTCCAATTCCTCACCCACAAGGCAGCAGCGTTCAGTCACTCCGAGACTAGGCCCGACTATGTACCTACTGACAATGTTCTTTTAAAAACTACCACCCCGTCGTGGTAACAGCTTTCCCTAACTCAATTCCCCATAACATTGGCTGTGCTTCGCCATCTGTTGATCATAAGGGAGCATTCAGAGGACCAGCTACCTTGCTTCCTCTTCGCCTTAGTTGGGAGTCGGTCAATCACGTGATTTTGTGTGAGTTGTTAGCCGGACAGCCTTCGCGTCTAAGTCACTTTCGCGCGTCTACCGTAACCCCCTCTCGTGTGCGTCCTTTCCGAAGGCTCAGCGTCTACATGCGGCTAGGATCGTTCTCACGCTCGCTCAATTTCCGTAACATCAGCGTGTACCCCGGGCTAAGCTAACGCTATTAGGTCAGCGCAAGTCCGTTCGATTGGCCAGCTTTCCAAGCCGTTATCGTAGGTGCGCTCCAACCATGCCAGTGACAATCTTATCAGACATCTACGCAATCATAACAGATGCGTCATCGCAATTATAACACACTCCCTATGTGGTTTGGGCGAAAATCCGTCATTTCAGACCGAGAATTTCAATGCGCTGTTACCTGTTGACAGCCCCATATACTTGTTGTGCGTCGATGAGTCATAATGCATGACGATGAAAGGCGCGTTGACAATGAACCAATTCGTACTCGTGGTGAGCGGTTAATTCCGCATGCTTTAATGTTGGGTTTGGAATACCCACCGTTTGATTGGACTGGGACACAGAATATATATCTGGACCACGGTTCACTTTGAAGTCAACTTCGCTAACTCCGATCAACAGTACGGTATCCGAAATGGGAATATTCCAGTGTTGCTCCTTCCAACACCGACACTCCACGATCGATGGTTTCGTCCTGCTTTAGACTCATCAGGTAGAGATAGCCTGAGTGTGCGTGGAACTCGAAGCCTAGATGCTTACGAGTGACACCTTGTTTACTACGCCGCTGAGCTCCGTGGCCAACGCTTGGCATAACGTCAAGTAATTCAAATTTCAATCTGGAATACCCACCGTTTGGTTCGATTACGACGGATAATCTCTATTGAAACTTCAGTTTATTTTGAAGTAGACCTCAGCCATTCTAAACAAAAGGACTGTATCCATTTTGTCATCATTTGAATTCATTTAATTCTGAATGCATTTTTTCTAGTAGCCACTATGAATGGGGTCAAATCCCTATCCAAGTGTGTGCTGTCGTTCCGCATAGCTTGGATTTGTGTGAAGCTTTTCGCAAAGGTAAACGGATGTGCGGGACCCTCCTCAGTGGATGGTGGGGCCTGAAGTGCTGCATAAATTTCTTTACAATTCATGGCTGCCGCTCCCGTGGAACGGCCTCTCCGAATCGCTGATTTCGCTAGCTCTGTAAGACTGCTGGACGACATAATAAGCTTAGCTCTATCTTTCCGTCCTATTCTTGAGAAATGTCTTGCGGATGCTAGTTGTCACCTATTGGTGCAATGAAACTACGCAGAGTACGGGACTACTGCATCACAAACACAAAGTCTTTCTTTTGATGGTAGAAGTACCAACTGTTTTCTATGAACGTTTGCCGATAACCTTGTAAACCAGTGCTTTTTAGCCCGACTAAAATCATGTTGTGCGTTGGGGCTCTCAATCTGCACATTATCAAAGCTGCAGCTATAGCATTAAGAGAACAGCTATTAGACATTCATTTATCGTGAAGGAGCTTGATAGCTATTGTTTACTCTTCCTATTTTCTATTTCTTGACTGTTGTTTAAACGCTCTACTGGGTTAGCCCCATTGGTACACCCACGTCATTAGTAGTGGACGCTCGTCATCACGTCCTTTTCATCAGCGACATTTGCAAGAACCTGTTCCATTGGGTTTTTCTCACCACTGTTCTACTTGGTTATGTTAGAGGAATATTTAGTTGGCACACAATTATTGTACTAGTGTTCAACTTTTGGGTCTGCATTCCTTATTCTCGATTGTCTCGTGACTTTTGTTTAAACGTTTCACTTCGTCATTCTGATTGGCCAGTGCCCGTCACTGCAAATGGACGTTCGCTTTACGCTTGGAGTCCCATGATGCTATTTTTAAGGACATATGCGATTCCCTCTTGAGTAGACGGTTGCTTATTCGCCGTTGCATTTGACATTTTTCCCTCTGTTGGTTGGCTCAAGTGTACTTTAGCAGCTTCCCTTCATTTTGCCCTCAAAACTATATAAGCAACTGTGATTTCGTGTATGCAAGTCTCTTTCTGGATCGTTTTTGGACGTCTTCTTGCGGTCTTGGGGTGAAGGCGTCAGCGGCGACACAACATATAGGAGATGAAAAGATTGCAGAAACATTACCTATGGTGATGGGAAAGTTGTGTCCGACACTGCTCCGCTCATATGGAGCTGCATATGCGATACTGGCTGCGCAGTTTTGCTGCAACGCTCTGAATGACAGTTACGTCAACCAAATGAATGAAACTTGGTTACCGAAGTATTTACAATGCGCTCAATTAAATTATGATAAACGAAGTTTATGCATGGGGACTCTGCGTTGGGTTTGTCATGAAAGTAGCTTGAAGTGGATAATCGACAAGTTGGTAACCAGAGTAACAATATCTTCGCACAGGTGCAAAAAGAGGATTTGATGTGTCACGATCGAAGGTACCTGATACGATGGTGGCAAGGGAGGATGGAGACAAGCCCAACTTCACCATCACTATGGTACTACAGTATATCTGGTCGTGTGTGCCTAACTCAAGCTAGCCAGGTAAGTCACCACCTTGGTCGTAAAGGTACTTAGCTGAGAAGTTGGTTGGATTCAAGCTGTTTTTGGCACTGGTTATTAGCCGCTCTGAAGCTAAGGTCGATGTGGAAGTTAAGCTGCATCGTAAAGATTGCTAGGTTATACATAAGTAGTTGACTAGTCGTTACATGCCCAGAGTCTCCACTTGTTATACCCACTCAGTATACCAGACAAGGTCGCACTCGGTACCAAGGTGCAAGAGGTGCCTGCAAACCTGATAGTATCGCTAAGTTCGATAGCCATAGTGTGTAACTCTCGATTAGTAGTAAGAACGCAAAAGTGCTACTGCTTGTAAACGTCTACTTGTAGAACTGAAGTTACAGCCAACTGTCAGAAATGACATTCACCACACACTTGGTCGAAACCAATCGATCCTCACGTGCCACGTGGTTGGCTGAAAGTTTCAAGCTCACATACAAACACGCTCGTTGGAAATCGAGCGATTCTCACACGCTGTCTGTCTAGCTGACATACCTGATCTCTCTAACATCTACCCCAGTTATAAATAAAAAGTCACACGTAAGATCTGTTGTTTGGAATGACGCTGCGTCGCTGAATTGGGGGGGAGGGCGCGTGCGCGTGGAAGCGCTTCGTTCCACTCCCACTTCTGTGCTCACACTAACTCGTTGCTTTGGTTGTGATTCCATGGGCTTAGGCAAGGCAAATGTATCTACATTAATGTGCAACGGAATCTCTATAGTGTCATAGTGCTGAACTTGTTCGGGTACATGACGATGTTTGACGTGATTCACATGTACTCAACCGGTCTTGACATTCCACTTCATACAGGACATTTCCTTTCTTGCTTTGACAATTCCTGGAATCCAAGGTTTATGTGTATCCCTGAAGTTATCCACAAAGACTGGGTCACCTAAATGAAAATATCTCATGCCAGTACCATGGTTACGATTGAACTTATCTGTCATTTTCTGGTCACGTTCGTTAGTCTGTGTTGCTGGAAACAGAACATCTAACAGTATGCGCAATCGTCGACCAATGGAAACTTCCGACGGTGATTGGTGATTTGGGCGGACATGATTTGATGTTGAACGATACATGCGTAAGAGTACATCCAAGTTTGTAGTCATATCTTCCTCTCCTTTAAGTGTAACCTGAGCAGGTTTGCATATATTCACAAACCTCTCAGCCTGGCCATTGGACTGTGGATGATAGATGAGACTGCGTGGATGTTTTACACCCATGGATTGACAAAACTAGTTGATTCAGGTAATCCATCATTGTCACTCCCAATAAGCAGGCTTAGGCTAGTCTGGAAAAGCACCAGACACCGGCGTTTCGACCTTCTGGGCCTCGTCAGTGGTGCGCCTTCACCAGTAAACTCGGTTGAACTCGTTCAATGTGAATTGTGGATCATTATCAGTGACGAGTGTTTCTTGAGGACCAAAGTGTACGAAATAACGAAGAGGCACCGTGATCATTAAAGCTGTCGTTGGTTGAATGACACAAACTGTTTCTGGCCATTTCGAGTATGAATCAACAATAATCAGGAAATATTGATTGTTCAGTGGGCCTGCATAATCCACAGGAATCCACACATACCGGGGGCAGATGATTTCGGCCAAGGGTAAAGGTCAACTTTGATGGGGGCTTTTGTAGCCTGTGCACATTTGGAACAACTACGAACAACGCCTTCAATATATTTAGCAATAGTTGGTCAATACGTATAACATCTGGCAAGTGATTTCATTCCCATAATTCCCTGGTGTCTGGCCTGAAGCATTTGCAGCACTTTTACTCTGAGATATTTTTGAGGATCACAATGCGATCTGCCTGCATTAGTCGTCCACTAATGTTAGGGCATGTTTACACACAAAATATGGTTTAATTTCAGCGTCCGATAGAATTCTTAGTCAACCGTTGAGAAGATTAAAAAGAATGACTCGTTGTAAACAGCAGTCTAATTGCGTAGACTCAAAAATGTCAGTGTATATAACTGATAAGTTTCATATGGACGCCTCAAAGATGGATTTTATGTCAGGATCAACTTTTACTGATGAAAAAACTGTGTCTTCATGTGACTGCGAAATTGATGTGCCAGCAATCAGGCGCGATAAGGTCGTCCACATTGCGAAAACATTCCGAAAGAATGTAGTTAATGGTAAAATCGTATCCTAGAGGCATAGTTGACCAACGTTAAAATGATTTGCGGTGTGAAAAGCGGAACTTTTGCTGATACATCCCATACCGTCGACAATAAAAACATCCTCATACCTCTTGTCATCAACATTAACAACCACAGCTGTACATCAGCCATTTGAAGTGATGCTTCGCTGCCATACAACCATGAGGACCTATGAAATAAAGAATAAGAAGAGGGAGAGAAGGGGGAGTTACCTGAAAACCTTAATGCCCTAAGCAAACATTCAGGGTCAAGGCGTCTACACCGTGTGTAGGCAACATATCGTCACAAACAGCTGGCTATGGTGCAAAGATAAGGCGGCATCGGCGAGACAGCTTCCTTGCGGCTTTCCCTGCCACACGTCATAATCAATCACTACCCCGCAGATAACTCAGCACCAGACACACTTTAAACAGGCAATGCGATTAGAAGGCGGCAGCAGACGCGCCACTGGTGTCGGTTGCGAGCCATGTCCTGTTACGTCTTGAGCCAATCACAAGGCGAGTCCCGTAGACTACATCCTGCAAGGCGAGGCGAACCAACGGCACCCAGTTTGGTCGTCAATGGCTTCATTTCCCGCTGCCATGTCAACTTCTGTTCACCTCGAGCCTTGCGCCATCCTACACCAGGGAGACTGAACAAGGCCCTCCTAGGCAAGCGGTGACCATGCATACTTAGCACTTGCCCAATCCAATGCAACGTATTCAGTGCCATGTGTTGGTGTAGGGAAATAGCATGCTTATCACTATCTGGTACTCGCCTACGCATGTCATGGTTGCGGACACCCTGGTGGTATCCGACACCAGCACTGCTTCGCAGACAACGATGATCAAAGACTTGAAGGCGCGTCAGATTTTCAGACTGAAAGGTCAAGTCTCACTACCACAGAGCAGAACGGCCCTCACTGTGGCCTTGTCTACACGACTTTTCAGATGGAGGGAAACTCCCTTCTGTCGATAAATATGCCGCAGGTTCAAGAAGACAGCTCCGGTCTTTGCAGTGCGTGAGCTGACGTCAGTTTCTATGCGCCCATCATTGCTGATGCAGCTGCCAAGATTAGTGAATTGATCAACCACCTCGAGTTCCTCGTTCGCAGGCGTCAAAGGCTCATCAAGTGGCTGCTGGTCTTGCAGCAACACTTTGCACTTTGAAGGTGCGAAGTGCATACCAAATAACGGGATCACTCTAGACAGGCTATCCAGGGTTGATTGTGCCTTCGCAACATGGTCGAAAAGCAAGACGATATCGTCGTCATAGTCAAGATCAACGGATTTTTCACCAGGCAGCAGTTCAACGCCTACATCCTGATGTTCCTCAAGGGAACACTCCGTGATAGAATCCACGACAAAATTGACGAAATTGGGGAAATCGGACAATTCTGACGAACGCCACTTGTGATCGGAAGGCTATCCAATAGGTCACCGTGGAGTCTGACGCGGCCTGTAGTGTTCGAGTATAGAGCACGAAGGATGTTCACATATTTCGTGGGAACACCTTTCCGCGTAAGTATTTCGAACAGCATCGATCGATCGACTGAATCGAACGCACACTTGAAATCGAGGAACACAGCTATAGTCGATCTGCGGTATGCGTGGCGCTGCTCTAGCACCTGTCGCATAATGAAGATATGGTCTATACAGCCACGTCCTGGACGGAAAGCTGTCTGCTCCTCTCTAATCCGAGATTCGCATTCCACAGTGGGGGGACAAAAGAGAATCGAAGCCAGCAATTTTGGCACAACTGGCGTTAGGGTAATACCCCTGTGGTTAGAACAGTCTGTGCAACTGCGCTTCTTGCATATTGCCACTATAATCGATTCGCTCCAATCAGCCAGGACCCTCCCTTCCTTCCAAATATGTTCGAATAGGAAGGTCAATGCTTTACAGAGGACCTCACCTCAATCATTAAATAGTGCAGATGGGAAGGAATCCGGGCCAGTGGCGGGAAAACGATTGATGGCTGTGATGGCGTTTCGAACCTCCGCCTCCGACGGAGGCTTTAAACTAACTGTCCATGGCTCGTCCTGCATCACCTGAGTGGGAAGAGGTCCAGGAGCAGGGGGCCAGCCGAACTGATCTTGAAAGTGTTCCGCCTAACGAGCCGTACGACGCTCCTTATTGTGTATCAGCGCATCCGCGCTGTCTCTTACTGTCTCACTGACGCTTGGTTTCCTGGGACCAGTGGAGCGGATTAGCTGGAAGAGTTTGCGGTAATTGCATACTGCTCGTGCCTCCTCCATTTCTTGTGTCCGACTGTTTCACCAGGTTTCCTTGTCGGCACGTAAGCTCCGCTTTAGTTCGCGTTTAATAGTCCGAGTGGTCACATTGTGTTCAGAGCCAGCCGAGAGTTTTCTTCTATATTCCAACAGATTCACGGACCTCTCGGATATCCAGTGACTGGTGCGGTGACGACTGATAGTGCCACAAGCAGATGCTCCTGCGTCGTGCATGGTGGCCGAGATCCTATTCCACTGAAGCTCAGTGTCATTAGGACAAGACAGCGAAAGTTCGGTATGCAGTGCGTCTCGATAAGCTTGCCTGACCGAGGGATGAGACAATTTCTCACTTGCCAATTGGAGGAGAAGCTTGGTGCGCATCCCGGTCAAGTTCATGGAGAAACCACAGCGCACCAAGACATGAGCAGAGTCGACACAGGTACTCCAGTACGAGCGGCAATCCAGAATGGAACCGCGCCACCTGTAACTTATGGCTATGTGGTCAATTTGGGTCCATCGCTGGCCAGCTACAGGAGGACGCCAAGTGGCACTTCGGCGCCCACTGTGTCTAAAAGCAGTGCTACTGAGAAACAACTGGTGCTCCGCACACAGTTGCAGCAGAGGCTCACCGTTGCCAGTCCGTTCGGAGTTAAGCCTACATTTACAACCTAGCTGAGCTTCTGAAGAGCTCAGACGCCCTACTTGTGCGTTCATATCCCCTGCAAGTACTATAATATCTGAACTAGTAGCACTGCGTAACAGCGCGTTCAGTTCGTGATAGAATGTGTCCTTGACAGAATTTGGACTGCAGTCGGTGGGAGCGTAAGCGGGAATCACAAACAAACAGCGTTTTGTACTACTTCGTGAATCAACCTTATCTGATGTCGTCAAACGGGCTGCACAAATCGGCTGCTAAAGGGAATTCAACCAACCAACAATGGCTCATCCTTGGAGCTTAGAATGATACCTACACCAGCTTGACCCGTGAGTGCTGCATCGGCGTCTCCGGATGCGTGCAACCAATTACGAGAGGATAAGCCGGGTGCAGTTAATTCAATAACCCCGGTAGGGTCATTGATCCTAGTTTCGGACACACAACACACATCAATACCCAGTGTGTCCAAGGTGCGTGCGAGTGCAGTCTGTTGATCTGTTGAGTGCAAACGTTGAATGTCGCCATGGAAACGAGATAGCGTGGCCTTATAAGCGAGCTTTGCCGATAGTTGTCCGATAAGTGCTGTGGGATGATGGCTGCCGATGGTTCTACTCCAGTGACACTTCGGTTGCTGTCAATTAAGCTTGGAATTATAGAAGAATGGTTGGTAATGGGGGTTGGGATGGGAGTAAGAGAAACAAATGGAAAAGAAAGAAGGGAGGCGCCAGCAGTTGCATGTTTTCGCTTATCGCCCCGCTGTACGCTGCAGATAAGGCGATCCTTTGTAATTTGCGCGACGGACGATGTTTATGTTTGAAAAAAGTTATAATTTTATGTGGGCTGAGATACTGCCAGGGTGCCCAGACCTAGACAGGAGGACGATTAGGGTCCTCGTCCAAAGCCTTTGGCTCAAAAGCCTGTCCACAAGGCAGCGGGGAGGTGGCAATGATTTAGTTTTACAGAAATGGACGCCATCCCATTTCAAACCCCCAACCTGGAGGACCAGGAGACTGAGTTTGTCTGATCTCTCACCATTGACCAACCTGGTAGGAGTAGCTCTCAAGGTGCCCAGAGGCGTCACCCATTATAACTCAAGAGGTCGAGTAGGTACGGAAACCGTTGCACCACGTTAAGGTCCAGTCTCGTTGCCAGTCTCTTGTATCAAGCTACAAATGTATTGTTACTGTCTTGGTCGTAACCGGATGCTTGAATCCCATTGGTCAATCCAACCTTGAGTTGAGTATCACTGCGGCCCTCTAGAACCACTGATTTGTGCACTGAAACATTTCGTGCCAAAACTTCAAATAATGTCTGTTGTTGATTCAATGGACTTTTCTGATTTGGTAACATTTGCATGCTAATATTTTGATCAACCATCTCCGTTGCCAGACTGTTATAACTTCGGAGTATTGTAAGGAACACGGAAGTGACGCTGTTTGAAAACGCTTAGTAGAGCAAATGAAATTACCACCAGACGTCAGCAAAAGACCTTCATTACACTTTTGGGTGAAACCAATAAATTCTCATGTGTCAGGTGCTTGGCTGCAAGTTTCAAGCGAACATCCAAACATGCTTGGAAATTGTGAGGAGCAGGTTTAGTTTTAATTCAAAAGTATTCATCCTAATAGTTCACAAGCTACATAGCACTGCCTAGTCCGGAAAAGCACCAAACGCGTTTCGTCTATTGGAGTTGTCAGTGGTGCCCATTCCCTCGGAGTTTGCGAGACTTCACGAATCGGAACGTGATAGCCCCACGGAAGATGTTGCCTAGTTTGGTAACGAAACGTCTGCAACAGAAATACCCGGATCGAAAAACAGGACAACCCTCTCATACGAACACGCCAACTGGAAACCGATCGAGTTTCATATGCTGCCTGTCTGGCTGCATACGTGACCTCTCTAACACGTAAGTACCGGGTAATCGTTGGGGAAGAAACCAAGGTGTATAGCCTACGTGATAGTGCTAGGCCCAATGATGGTACCCCATCCATTAGCCTGTTTAAACAGACTCGTTCGTCACCTGTTTTTTACATCATCAATAAGGAAAATGAAGGAGCGTAGGAGAGTTCTTTGTCAGACGTGGCCCCCAATTCACGTGGACTGCAGGTCCAAATCCTCCGGTATTACTTTAGACGTGCGGTGTATGTGCGGAACTGAGCATCATTCAGCGCAAGCTACCTCAGCGCAGGGGTTCTTTTGTGACCCCCAATCATATTAGCAGGCGAATCCTACAACGGATGCCATCAGCCACCCCTCTCGATGAACAACACATTCCATGAAGGGAAATGAATGGTTTGGGCTTAAGCGTACGTTCACTGACACCCAGTTTCACCCTTCGTATGCGTACCATTCCCCGACAGCAAGGCTAATGTGACCATACGAATGTTCACGCGTCAAGAACAAATTTCGTGGTTGGTGAATAAGAAGTCTACTGAAGATCCTTATTTAGTTTTGCCCATCCTGCTAGCCCAATGGACATGACACTCACGTTTGACCAGGTTAACCACCGTCTTTTGCCCTAGTTATTAGTAACGAATCCATCGTCATATCAAGAACGCATTACGTGTCGGTAACGATTGAAGATTATGCTCAAGGACATCGGCGTATTCCCCAAACCAAAGTGGAGGACTTGTACCTACAGCCGTCTGCGTCATCATTAGCTGCAGACGAAAATTTTTTTAAAATAATCAACCTTTAAATTAACTATTGGGAACTCTCTTATTACATTGGTCTGTTGATGCGCTATCTAGGGTCTATATTTTACTGGACTTAACCAGTTTGCATTGATCGGTTTAAGCGTTTGCCCTCACAACCAATTTGCCTACCTGTGTGTCGACGCGAATGAAATAATCCTCCTCTGCTATTCCATTGGTAGCCAGCCACCTATCTTTCTTTTCGTGATTTGTACAATCCCCTTCCTTAGCTCTTCAGCAGATAGCGTCCATACTCCATATTCTCGCATCCACACGGCCAGCTAGACGCAGTTTAAGAGTTAGGATAACAGGTTTCATCCTCCACACATTTCCTATTGGTAGCTTGTTAGACATCAGCGAAGGGGATGGGTAGGCTGTTCACATTCGCAGCCAATCAGATTCGCGGTAGTTGTCAGTTTTACCGCTTCCCACAGTACCAGGTAGAGGGCGCGAAGCTGCACGCGCGTGTGTGCGTGCGTGCGAGCGAACAAGTGAGCGAGCGAGACTATCCAAAAAGACATCGTTTTTGGGTGTATCTCAGTGATGATCACTGATTCGATTGTTCGGTCATCGGCGAAGTGTGAACATTAGATTAGTGTCATAAACCTATCGGCTCCTTGGAGCACGTAATCAGATCAGTTGGCAAAATCAACTACAGCATTGGTGCAGCCCCTTTTGGCCCAAAATTTTATTAGATCAAATCGGAGGACGGAGAACAAGAAGGCCAGCGTTGTCACTTGAGGTATGTCATCAACCGGTTGTTCTGTCTTTTGTTCCACTGTCCTTATGGCTTGTGGATAAATTAGATTTTCTCAGTGTTACCAATTCAGCACCGCTCTTTATGTCTACTGCCTTGGTTGACCCCCACCCCCCAGTTCATCAGTGTATCTGATGTGTTGAATGCTTGTTTGAGCATGGATATGGAGGTAATTATATTTTACTCGATGCTAGCTGCTACGGAGCTTGATGCGATCCATCCGTTATACACTTTCCTCGTGCTTCAACGCTTCATGGCGTTATTGAATTTGATATTGGTGTCCATTTAATTGTGTTGCGATAAAACTTTTTATTTACTTGGTCACTGAGTCTAGCCATGTACATCATTTTGTGCACTAAAGGAAATCACACTTCACTGATGGCTAGTGCATGCTAACTGAAATAAGGGTTCACTGGTCTATTACGATGACGGAGAAGCAATCCCCGAATTAAACCCATTAGAACTCTCGTTGAATTCCAAAGTACCTTAGGCAGTAAACTCGTCTTTACGAGTTCCGTCCTGTATACGAACAAACGAGCAGATCACGTATGGGGATTCCTACGGGAACAGCCAAACAGACCGTTCACACCCGAACCCTGATGGAGGCTAAACTCATGCGGAGTGCTTTAAACACTGTTTAATGTACGCTACAACTACGTTCTGTAGTACCACTAGTGGACGTCAAACAACATTTGGTACTGATCAGACCTCTCTGACACGCTAAATAACCATAAAGTCCAGGGGACGGAGTATATTTGCTATGTAGGTTGCAAGTTAAAGCTATTGTTTGGGAATCCATTAGAAGGCATTTCTTCCAAATTCCTTCACCTAAAATCGCAACGGATGATGAGCGAGTAGTTCACTTTAATAAGTGTAGTGTCCAGATTGAGTTTATCACAATCGGGTTCATTTCCAAAAAAAATATATTCGTGACAGTTTCGCTGAGTCGGTTCCTCATCAAATCCACTACAGTACTGGACCCGTGTTAATTCCCCAGAATCCGTTAGTTCTTTCTATGTTATCTCCCAGGCAAGCAGTTAGGACCTTCTGTCCCACTAGCTCAAGTTAATTAGAAAGGTCACTGAACCAAAACGGACGCTGATAGTGCTCGTGACAGCATAACTAAACAAAATATATCACAACATCCGTTCATAAATTGTTTCAAGTAGATGACCACAGAAAGTTTTTTTTTACGCAAAGGACGGACCCCAAGAACAACACGAATTCTCAACAGTAAATGGAAACTGAATCGCACGACACCCCAGCCCCGCGGTGGCAGTTATAATAATAATAATAATAATAATAATAATAATAATATACGTATATTTCTCTTGATGAGAGAAACTGTGTCTATAGCGGCACAGATCAATTTGTACAGAAGAATCCATGCTCTTGCATGGGTCACATGCATAGGTGGAGTATTGGGATATGCGTTTCATGTATTAACATTCTGGCGGTTGGATGAGGTCAAGGCCTAGTTTTGAAAACATTGGTATTTATATGTTTTTTGGGCCCCTCTTGGAATAGCTCATCGAGGGATTTTTCCCATGTGAATATAGAGCTTAGGGTAGTTAGATCAAGGTTATTGGCATGCCTACTTCTAAATGTTGCCACATTGTCACATGACCTGTATGTTATTGGTAGTTTATTCCACAGATAGCTGTATCTGACCAGGAGGAAATGAGAGCGGACGTTCGTTCTGGCCTTCGGTATATCCAGTGTAACATCTTTGTTGCGCAGCGCTCGAGTTGAGCAATGTTGTAAATTGAGTGTAGGCAGGTTGGAATAGGTCTTTTTGTGTAACAGGTTGAAAAGCAGCAACAAGTTGTGCTTCAATCGTCGAATCCAAAGTGGTTCGAGATGAAGTTCATTGCAACGTTCTCGATAACTCATAGCAGAGTGTTTACCAAACAGATGTTTAGTAAATGATCTCTGCAGGTTCTCTACAGTAATTCTGTCACTCTTTCTCATATTTCCGTATATTATGCTGCAGTATTCGAGGAGGGGCGAGTGAGTAGTTTGAAAAATTCAACTCTAGCACGAGTTGTGTGTATTTTGTTTGATATATTGAACATAGACTGTCTGGCACGTGATACTTGGTATTGGGCTTTTTCGGAGAAGTTGAATGTAGACGAGTACCTACTGAGAAGTTCCCGCGTAGACAACTGTGGAGGGATGCGCTCAATAATTAGGGTGATAGATCCTTCGGGGATGCAGCAGCCGTAAGACATGATGCTTGATTTCCTAGCCGAGAGGTTCATTACCCATGTGCAGCACCATGACTCAAGGGAATGTAAATCATCTTGAGTGAGCAGTAATGTCTCGTGAAAGCTCGTCACGCCGAAACTTATAGACTAGTTTAATATCGGAGGTTTGTTACTGTGAGCTCTGTGCACACAGGCACCGGGTCAGGTTCGCGACTCATACTAGTGGCAAGAAGTCGCTGAATGCTTCACAGATTTCAGCTGAGTCATGGAAGAAGTGACCCACACCATCAACAATTTCGGTAATTAGAGGAGAGCGATCATTGGTTCTACGACGCAGTATTTTGACAAGCTCCCTAGTTTTGCAGATTGTCCGTAGGGCTGTATGTTCTTCAAATTTTCGTCGTGTTAATTGCATGTGTTTGACTCTGGTGCTAATTTCATGTCTTTGTAAGACAAGTGAAAAGTCATGGGTCGCTTTGTATTCTGCAGCTAACATTTTGGTTTTCTTGCTGATTAAGTGCTCGACGGGATTTTTAGAGACATGAGGGGTATGAATACATTGTGGAAACCGTTGGATAACAGCAGACGTCAGTAGCCACCCCAAATCCTGTAGGGTGAACGCACTTTTGACCCCAACCGGACTTCACTATTTACCATTTTACTATGGCGATTACATCTATTTTTATGCAGAAAATCTATTTATTACCTTTACGGTCAATCACCTCGTTCCTCTTTTCTTACCTTCGTCCTGTATAATATGCATGTGATACATTTCCCTCCGATTAGTTACATACTACCAAACTGTTATGTCAGAACACGGTGAGAAATTTCAGCTAGTCTGCCTTATTCTATGCATATCCATGGCATGAGCTGTGTCAAACCAAATGCATACAGCCTGCGGATTACTGATTACCCTTTGGAAGTAGCAAGTAGAATTTGCTCTGTGTAGCTGCATCAGTCTTCACTCATGGACAAATACCCGTTATGTTGCGTTCCGCTCAATATATTTTGCGTTGGCAAAGTGTTTGTCAAGGAACTTCTTAAATTCTGACACTGAGTTTGCTTCAACTACCTGCTGCGGCAGGTCGTTTCATACGTTCCCCACTCTGCGTTCGAAACAGAGTTGGTGAGTGACCCGTTTCGAATCCGGTACGACAAGCTTATACCAGTGTCCTCGTGTGTCGCTTGGTATGCACAGATGAAGCAGTGGTCTCAACATAGGGTAATCACCCGGGTGTAATAATCGGTGCGTCTTGATGAGGTCAATCCGCAGTCGACGATAAGCTAGGGTGTACAGCCCTAGTTACTTACACCGGTCTTCGTACAGCACACCTCGTAAGTTGGGAATCAGCCTGGTGGCTACATGCTGCACTCGCTCAAGCTTTTCTACCGCACCCCGGGTGATAGGACAATACGCGGGAGAGTCATACTCTAGCATTGGTCGTATTATTGAGACGAAGAGAAGAGTGGCAATCTCTTCGGGCCAAGTGTTGAAGCCGCGCCTGAGCAACCAAACCATATGAAGGCTGTTTTGGTAAATCCTATTCGTATTGTCCATGGACTTTAGATCGTAAGGTGAGAATACACCGAGGTCTCGCACGAAAGGCGCGGGATGCAACGGTTGACCAGCCACTGTGTACGTTCGGCTGTGCTCACACTTACCCAACCTCATAAATTGCGACTTGGCAGGGTTGATCGGAAGGTTAACCTCTGCAGACCATGTCGAGAGGCGGTCGAGGTCCTGCTGAAGTAAATCACAATCATTGAGTGTGTGGATTAATCTCCACACCTTCAATTTATCTGCGAACATCGTACAAGGTGGCCGGAGTAGCTGAGGCACATCGTTTACATGGATGAGAAACAAAATCTGCCCCGGTACAGTGCCTCGGGGCACGCCGCTGCTAAATGGATACCAGTCAGTTAAATGGTTGTCCACCTGGACGCTCCACTTTCGATCAACAAGGAAATTCCTGATCCCTTAGTACAGCGAACCACCAACACCGCACATTCTCAGCCTGTCGAGGAGCACTGCATGATTTACCTTGTCAAAAGCCTTACTGAAGTCAATGTAAATGACGTCGACTGAATTGCCTTTGTTCAGTTGGTTGGTGATGCACCAGCGACCTTTCACGACCGAAGTTCTACCGCAGTATACTGATCGTGTGTAATGTGCGAATAAATTTAGAATAATCTATCCCCGCCATTCTCATGCAGTATGCTAATTTCCTTAATGTTATCCTGTTAAGACATTTATCATACGCAGCCGTTATGATTACTTTTGAATTGCGCCACTTAAATTTTAATCATGGAAAGATCAGTGTTTATGTACTGAAACATAAAGGAAAGATAGTTACGCTCGCACATATCCGTAGCAAAACCTGGAAATCAGTCAGTAATCTCTCAAGAGGACGCAAGTTAGATTTCAGTGACGAACAGACCTGTGATCAATGGTGTTGGCCACTGGTAGACTTGATGTCCTGTGGCAAGTAACGGTAACAACTCCCTTGACATTCTGGTGAGAGGTGAAGGAAGAGCCTAAACATTTTAGTCACCAGGGCACGCATACATGCTGAAATGTTTTAAATCATTCATTTGCTAGGTCAGTCAAGCATGATTAAGGTAACCCACAAGTTATTGGCGGTGGACAACTTAAACGTCACAGAAAGCTTTTTCAAATATACTGGTCTAAATGATGACCTTGGTTGTACCTGAGGACGTTATCATGTTACAGGCTGCGCGTTTGTCCCCACTTCAAGGTCAAGTTCTCGATTCCACGCCTGGAAAACTCTGCTGACAAGTCTATGGTGACATCCGGCACCATGGTTTTAAAGAGACGACTCCTGTAATCCATTAGCTAAGCTGGATCCATTAGTGGGCAGAATGCCTTTCGAAAACGTGATCTCAATCCCACAATTCACTACCCTGACAAAAGCAATAATTGCCCAAGTTAGCACCTGATGCCATCGGGCAAGAACAATAATAGAAATAATAGTAATGTGTCGGCTGTACGCCGTAACAGCGTTTCGCTGCCGCGCGACCACCACCAATCGCGCGAGGGCTGAGTATGCCGCGAGGACTCCCACCCCTACGCGGATTCGAACCGGTGACCTTATGGTTGCAAAGCAAACGTGCAGATCACTCGGCCAGCGGCCTACGCGGGTAGGAACAGCTCAACAAGGAATGTTAATGGCTCATGGGACCAACCCTGTCCCCATGCTGGTTGGAAACTCAGTCAGTAGTAGATGGGCACACACTTTTGACCATAAACACTTACTCAGTTATGGTGATTGAAGCTCCTGCTTGTGGCCCAGGGGAGGTGTAGTTGGTGTTTACCTGAGCACGAATATCCATCGAAAAGCTCATGGACCAGATGGGACATCTGTCCGGAAATCCTTCGTTTCTCCAAGTCCCTGCAATATCCCAATGATGTCAGTGGATAGAAATTACTATGAAAGGTTGCTGATAAGCCTGAAGCTATCAGTCAGGTTAACGTTACGCTGTAATATGAAAGGTCTGACATTTTAATTTCAAGCTCATTACCGTTTTCCATACAATTAACCATCGTGTAAAAAGTGCTTCCTTTGTCCACACGGAGCCGAAATTTGGCATTCGGGTCATCGCCACTCATCGATCAGTTTCACCCGAAATAAGACCTCTTCTTACGCGCGTAAAACTCTGTCAGAGATTCACTGTCACCTAACCGCAGGGAATTAAAATAACTCCATCTGTTCTGTTAAATATTTATTTAACAGAACAGATCGAGATATATTAATTCTCTGCGGTTAGGTGACAGTGAATCTCTGACAGGTGCGAGCCATGAGCGAGGCTACTCGGGACCACTAACGAAGCGATGACCGGTCCTGCAGAGAAAGTAGGCAGAACCGGCGCAGCGTTTGTAGGTATGCTGCATTCGATTTACTAACCGCGTGCTTGCATGCTAAGTCTCTTTATTTCAGGTGGTGGGTTTTCAAGTTTGTCCTAATGATTTTGTTTCTCATATAACTGTCTACCTGTACTCTCTTTTATAAACTTGCACACGTCACTTATGCCAATTTTAATCAATTTCGATAACATTTTCGTATTTGTGGCATTTCCGTATACTTTCCGACCTCGTGAACTTATCTCGCATTTTTCTGCAGACAACTTACTTCATATGCCCATTATTTTAAGATATTTGTCACTTTTTCCCTATGCATTATTCGATTTATTTTCTTTGTTATCTTACTCTAAGTGATTGGCTGTTGTTTGATATCCCCGGTGGGGCTGCGCTTGATGTGCATGTTGACAAGGTGCCTACCTGTCTATTACCCACTACCTCGTCCATACTAGCTCCAGGAGACAGTTGATCGTTGCTGGAGGGGACGGGGTGCACGGTTCTTGTGGCCGTGCTAGGATCAAAGAGTGGTTCCATGCGCTTAGCGTGGAGCGGACTACGGTCCAGCCACCGTCTTGTGTGCGCTTGATTCCCCAAATATAGCGTGTTTGTGTTTGTCTGTGAAGGAGTGTGTGCCGGCTCTGTTGATGAAACGTGGCTCCCATCCACATGCCACCCGGTCTTATTCCTTCGGGTTTACACTGGATATGGGGTGTGTGGTTGGAGCTGTGGGTGGTGCAGCGCAAGCCATCCATGGTCCCTCTGTAGGCGCAGGCGTCCTGTGGCTTACCACAGTGACAGGCAAATCCGAATCCGGATGCCGTCAACCATCTGTTCTGTTAGACAGTCTGACATCCAGTGAGCTTAATGATGTGAGTTTTCGCTTCCAATGTGTCCACACTGCGTAGAGTTGCATACACATAGAATAAGGATGTATTTCTGTTGTGATGATTTTCCGAACAAAACTGCGTGTTCATTAGGGATACGGCCTAATAGAGCACAGCAAATTTGAAAAACGGGCAACGAAACGGATAATGCACTGAGGTCAATTTTTTACATTGCACGGAATTCCACATTAATGGCGAGGGATTGCACTCCTCCATTTCAGTAGAGTGCTTGGGTGTCAAGTTTAAGTATTTCGATCATTGGACCTACTGCTCCCTGGACAGAGTAGCACTGACTGTCCGACACTTTGGGCTTCGCTTCGCGCCCTCGAAGCGCGAAGCGTTCGTCCAACATTGACCTGGACCGCCTCGTGCGCTGACCCTTGGTGGCGATCAGCTAGAAGTCGTTCGGGAATCCAACTACCTAGGAATTTGTATCAGCGCCCGTGGGATTGAAGACGAGATCACGAATCGGATAGCAAAAGCTCGAAGTGCTTTTGCTAACCTTCGCCACCTATGGCGGCGACGCGACATTACTCTTGCCCTGAAGGGTAGAGTGTACAATGCAACTGTACGTTCGACCTTACTGTACGGTTGCGAAACCCGACCTCTAAGATCGCCGGACATGGAGACGCTAGTTACGTTCGGCCATCGGTGCCTTCGCAGGTTGGCTCACATATGGTGGGAACACCGAGTGAGCAAGGAGTGTGGTCAACGCCTTGTTTGCGGCATAGAAAAAGGAAATGAACTGCTCAGCACCGTCATTTCACGCACCATGCTCCGATGGCTCGGCCACGTGTTACGCATGCCAGCCCACCGACTCCCGCGACGTGCGTTGTTTGCTCACCGGGGATGTGGGTGGAAGAAGAGGAGGGGTGGCCAAGCGATGACTTGGTCGAGAGGAATGAAGGCCCTCACTTCTGAGCTGGTCTCGGTTGGAGCGTCTCGGCTCCCTGGTTGGGGTCCGAAAGACGATGAACACATTTGATTGGACACATTTGCTGACATGGCTAGGATCCGACCTCAGTGGCGTTCGTGCTGTGAGTTCCTTTGTCCCATTCCATCACTCTTAGCTTCCTCCTCCAATCACGATCTCACTATTTCTCCTTATATAATTTTGGATGGTAATTTTTTCTGCTACATAGTATTAGCCGGCAGGTAGCTTACGGCGATGTTCCCACCAGATTTGAGCTGAATTACGAAGGGACCGGTGATGGAACATAACTAACCTCTTCAGGTCCGCTGTTTTAAGCGGCCAGGTTCCACAACCGTACAGTAGGGTCGAACGTACCGCTGCATTGTACACTCTACCCTTCAGGGCGAGAGTGATGTCGCTCCGACGCCATAAGTGGCGAAAGTCAGCAAATGCACCTCGAGCTTTTGCTATACGGTTTGTGATCTCATCTTCAATCCCACGTGCGCTGATACAACTTCCCAGGTAGTTGAAATTTTGAACGACCTCTAGCTGATCTCTAGCAAAGATCAGCTCAGGAGACTGTCCAGGTCAATGTTGGACGAACGTTTCGCGTTTCGAGGGCGCGAACCAAAGCCCGAAGTGTTGGACATTCAGTGCTACTCTGTCCAGTGCAGCTTAGTACGTTTGTGAGCTGTCACAGATCAGGGCAATATCGTCTGCATACTCCAAGACAAGAAGTGGTTCTCTTGGGAGTAGCTCCACACCTTCTAAGTCTCGTCCTGTGAACGCGATTTCCTTTACTTCGTCAAAAGCGAAGTTGAAGAGGAATGGTGACAGCGGGCATCCTTGTCTCACACCGCTGGAGAGATTAAAAGGCGACGACAGCTTGCCATAAGCCCTCACTCTGCCCGAGCTACGCGCATATAATGCTCGGATAATATTCACATATTTCTCAGGTACACCTGTCCTGAGTAGACAGTCCCAATGTGCACGTATATCCACCGAATCGAATGCACCTTTGCTATCGAGGAACGCGACAACCGTGGGCCGCCAATATATGTGACGGTGCTCCAACAACTGACGTAAGGTGAAGATGTGGTCAGTGCAGCCACGACCTCAAGAAAACCCGGTTTGCTCTTCAGGAATATGGATTTTACGAGTGCTAGTCAATCGGTGAAGGATGACCGCGGCAAGCAATTTGGAGACGGAGATCAGACTGATTTCTCCATGGCTGCCGCATTGCGATCGTGAGCCTTCTTTTAAAACTGGAACTATGACCGAGCGGCCCCAGTCGGTTGGGACAGTTTCCTGCTCCCACGGTTTCATTAGTAACTCGTTTAAATCGTCCACAAGAGCAGGTCCCCCCCGAATTTGAAGAGAGCTGGAGGAAGATCATCTGGTCCCGCGGCTTTGTTCAAGTTCAACGGTGCGATCTCCCTTTTGACTTCTGAGTGAGAGGGTGGATCCAAAGGGACAGCCCACGGAGCAGGGCGATCACTGGCCGGCGATGAATCAAACAATTCTAGTCGATTAAAGTGCTTTTCAAAATGCTCAGTCCAACGCTCCAAACGTTTTGACAATTTGTGGTTAGGCTGTCCACTCTCGTCACGTAGAGTTTCACTAACACCAAGTCTCCTGCTGCTGGTTTCCCGTATCAGACGGAATAACTTACAACTGTTGCCAATGGCAGCGGCCACTTCCATCTCTGACGCACGAAGAGACCACCAGAATTCGCGGTCTCTCTTCAGGCTACCACGGAGTTTTGCCCGGAGCTCTTTGCGAGTTTCATTGTGCTCGCTTTCAGCCGGAATATGCCGGTGAGCATCTATAAGTTCCAGAGACTGTGAAGAGAACCAATGTCAATGTTGGCTATTAGACTTCCCACATGAGGATTTGTCTGCTGCTGGTAAAGTCTGGTGAACATGCGACCAGTGAGCTTCAATTGTCTCCATGAGCACTTACTCAACCGATATGTCAGTGAATTTCGATACGCATTCAGAACAGCTGGCTTCGCCAGTTGGCTGGTGTCATCGCGCGCACAGCGTCGTTGTGGGCATCCGCGAAAACACATCCGTATGTCAGCACACACAAGTGCGTGGTCGGCGTCCACATATGTGCTCCAAATCTCTCGACAGTTCTGAACGCAACCTTTCCAGCGGTAACCTATCGCAATGCGATCGATTTTGGTCCATAGTTGGTTCGAGGTTGGTGGCCACCATGTCACGCTCCGGTGGGTGCTGTATCGGAAATCAGTGCTCGTAAGAAATAAGCGAGCATCTTCACACAAATGAAGTAACTACTCACCGTTATCATTACGGGAGCCTACACCATGTTGGCCGCCCAGATGCAGTTCATCAGTGGATAATTTTCCAACTTGAGCGGTCAGCTCCCCAGGCTGCACTACAGTGTCCGTGCTTATTCTGTGGCGAAGGAGCTCGGTCAGTTGGCGGTGGAAGTTGTCTTTTACCGAATCATCAATACAGTTTGTTGGTGCGTAAACAGCGATGACGAATAGACCCTTGTTAATCCCGCCTGACTTCGAAACTTTGAACGAGTCAGCCAATCGGACCGCACATATCCGACTACTTATTGGAATCCAAGCAAACAGAGCAACTTCAGCCCAGGGACTCAGGGCAATGTCAACACCAGTTTGGCCGATGTTGGAAACTCTATCGTCACCGGATAGACGCAATGAGAAAATACTACAGGTGTCACATGAAGAGGATCGCAGAGGGAGCACAGAGCTCGCGTCTTGCGGGCGGGTCTCCGATAAGCAGCAGGTAGCAATGGAGAGGGTCTCCAATGTTTGGGCCAGTGCTGCCTATTGACCGATCTGTAGCAATGTGCGTATATTTGCATGCCAATCTGAAGGAGGATCGAGGGCTCCAAATGAAAGACGATGAACTGGAATGGACCGCTTGCTTGGACATGGACTTGTCCACCGGGCAGGAATGACGCTCTGCGTTCACCTTTGTTGAAGGTAAAAGCCTTTCAAAGCAAGGTGAGGGAGGGCCAAGAATTAGGGGGCTGAAATCTGGGGGATAAAGTAGAGTTGGAAGAGGACGAGAAGGCTGAAGAAGCGTAAGATGGGAAGACTTGAGTAATAGCTTCCAAACCTCTATGCACCCTGCTCTACAGGGCACCGTTTCTTATCCTCTGAACAGCCAGGGCATCAGGAAACCGTTTGAAGCAAAATTCATAGTATTGCGTGGGCAGGATACTGTCAGGTTGCCCAGATCTAGAAAGGATAGCGATTAGGGTTCTCAACCAAAGCCTTTGGTTCAAAAACCTGACCGCAAGGCAGCGGGTTTGGCGGTGGACTACAAAGAGTCCGTTTTAAGGAATAAAGGGCTATGCCCTTTCCAAATCCCAACCTCAAGGACCACGAGGCTGAGTTGGTCCGGCCTCTAATCATTGACTAATCTGGTATGAGTGGCTCTGATGATGCGAAAAAGCACCACGTAGTATAGTTCAATGGATCGCACCAGGGTAAGGTCCAGTCTCACTGCTGCTGCTGCTGCAGCAGCAGCAGCAGCAACAACAACAGCAGCAGCCACAGCAAGCAATTACAGAGCTGACCACCTGATGTAAATAGATTAGTCGTGTTTTTAATAGCGTAAGAACACGTACGTAAAAAGACACGAGTGTATCCACGGCCAAATTATGGTTCGTTTAATTATCCGCAATTTTATTCTCGCATGAGTCACGTACATCCGCCAACACAGAGTGGCTGGAGTTGACAAATCACGATATTGAATATCCTGTACACTACCACCTGGCCCATTCCATGGATTTTGAATGTTACACCCAAGCTCCTTCGTTCACTAGGCGACCATTTGGCTCACTGAACGACAAATAAAGACAAGAACTTTGTCATCTTCTAAGCCCGACATAAATGGGATCTCACCCGTATCGTGTCCACTAGGTGCAGGTGTAGAAAATTTGCGGGAATTGCTGTGCAATGATCTTGAGAGTATATTGGCTGCGAGAACGGAAGATCTATAACGGGTTGTTATGTAACCACTTCAGAAGTCTATAGCCAAAACGAAGATCAAATTTTCCACAGCAGTGTGTCGTCTAGTTCACGGATCGTCCAAATATTCATGCCCTCGGTCAAGTGATGGCATATTGTCGTTTGGGCGCAAAGTACCTCACCGCGCGATGTCCGCAAATAATGTAGTATCTTTAACCGGTCCCATCCAACTGATTTAACGTTGAAGTTGAAATGAACACTGGCAGTTTTATCCTCGTTGATTCACCTGGAACAAAGTTTCTGTGAGCTGACAAGTTGCCAGACTGAGAAGACAGATGTATGAACTGGTTGTGTTGGAGAATAATTAACTGTCACACATGAGCTACCGAATGGACTGATGTAAAACTCCGAGATCCTCAAACGCTTCATGGCATCTTTAGGGTTCAGTGTAGCACTACATGGGTGGTTGGACTGGGACACCTTCTCCACTAAGTCACCGAACAAGCGCTTTCATGGTCGAATTGCTTAATTATCTAGATTTCCCGATTCCTTCTGAGCATCAACTTATCTACAGGGTTACTAGGGCAGGTATGTCAAGCATGTCTGCAACTTGACTGTTGCCAACACGTGTTTGAAACCACTGAGCTACAGGGGACGGCAACGAAGGTAGTGAATAAGTTGCCACCTGTGGTACAGCAAGGCCCACTATTCATTGCTTTCAAGTTACTGCCTTGCAGAAGACAGGAGAGCCTTTCGCTCGGCGACGAACTTACCAACACTTAGGCCGCCAGTTAATTTATGGCATTATAAGTGGCTTGGTCTGCCTACTGATTACATGGGAGTTTTAAGTGAATTTGATCAGTAAAAGTTGACATTTATCGATATCAAAAGCCTCTACTCATGAATACATAAAATATATCCGCCCCAACTGTTTCTAAACGCTATGTCGTACATAGCTACTGTTAGTTGACGTCGTGTCTTTCGGCGCCAACCCTGCCCTCTGCAACGTTCGTAACTTGCATGGCAGTGGAAGATAAGACGCGCTATGTCCCAGTTGGTTTGTAAATCATGACGGTCCGAAGCTGTCCACTTTCATCCATTGGCATAAGCTGCTGACTGGCGGTGCAAGCCGCTGATTGTACGGCGGGTTCGATTCCTGATGGATCCGATGGATGCGCACTACGGATGATGCCCAACAAGCTGCAACTGCAGTCTAATGCTTCTCCGAGCATGTGGAAGTCTATCTGATTTGGAAGCCGGCTGTGACGAATCTCCATTATCTATATCAAAATCCCCATACTCATGAATAGCTAGATTCAGTCAAACGACGATCACACGCCCGCAAAAAGCATTGTACGGCCGTCCATCCTTTTGAATTCGTCAGCAGTTGGTGTTTCATTGGACACCTGTGAGGCTCGAAACCCGTAATTCGGCTGGCAGCGATAGTATGAAACGCGCAGTTCTGACATTTCAGAAAGGATGAAACCGCAGTACATTTCCGGGCAAGTGGTGTCTCTCTGACGAGGTTTAGCTGCCATGAATTTCCACCTACGCCATTCGACTCATCTGCTACTCAGTTGTAATAGATCAACCAGTTATACTGTGCAACCCTCATGCTAACAAACATAATCCATGCAGCCCTCTAATAATGATAATAATAATAATAATAATAATAATAATAATAATAATAAATCGCCAGCTGTACGCCGTAACGGCGGCTTCCTGCGCTCGTGTTGCGGCATCAGTAAATTACCATTGGCTGCTGGAATATTATATTATCCATTGGGGTTTCTCCGAGTGGGTTCGCATCCCACCTTCGTCGCCAGTCTACTATAACGTCTGACTGTAACTGAACCCACTCCGAACGGGAAGCAAGAACATCACCATGCCAGACGAGCCGTACTGAAAAAGTGACAAAGCTGAGCAACCGGGATACAAAGGATCAATAGATCAATTGGCCAACCACATGCGAGGACGTAGTCATGATTGGTGAGCGGTCTAACTCTGAACGGCTCTCGTGCGTGTCCAACACAATCACGTGACAAGACAGTCACGGATGTCAAACGATTTCGCTGTGAGCGGCTGTGAAATGCAAGCTCGTCTAACATGGAACTGGCAGTTACCTTTGAAGACTATGCTAGTTGGTTATTTGCAATGATTCGGAATACCTGTAGCATGGTTTGGTAGTTAACGTCTTGATTCGTTCTCCCAGCTGAGTAATTTAATGACAAACGTTTCACCCCATTGACCTACAGCTGAGAAAATGTGCAATTGGGCGGCCGAAAATCGAACAAACAAACGTCAAGGCACACAGATCGACGAGGCCGATTTCAAACGCTGCGTTCCGACGACACTTTCCGTGAGATTTTCCTCTACGGAGCAGTGCACTGAGGGAAGCGGTGAAACGTTTGTAATTAAATTACTCAACTCGGAGG
>OX104067.1:127080280-127219976 GCA_944474145.2 Dicrocoelium dendriticum | reverse complement strand
ACCCACCATATCTTAAGGTCATCTGCAAACAACACGCGAGGTGAACTGAGAAGCTGAGACAAATGGTTGATGTGGATCGAGAACAAAATGGGCCCAAGAACTGTGCCCTGCGGGACACCCCTGGTCGAGGAATACCACTCGGTCAGATGGTTGTCTACCTGTGCCTTCCACGTCCGACCAATAAGGATCGGAAAAGCGCCTACGATTGACACGGCAAGCAAAATTCACGTATTGTGAATTCATGCAAAGTGCCATCAGGTTCGCGTCGATTACTGGGTTTCAAACAATGTTTAGGGTTTCAAGATTAAATAGGGTGAACAGTCCTCTTGTCATCGTTAGATTCAATACGTGGCCTCTTCAATGAAGGGGTTAATGCCCAGCCACCGTTCGATGTGTCTCACTTTGTGCCTCTCTAATACTCATTGAATGTTGCTGGGCGGCCCCAAATAACGCGCCGACGGTTGCTTTCACCCTTTTGATCGATACTTATAGATGCACACGTGGTATCCACCCCCGTGTGGTTGGATTCATAGAACATTTCAGCTGCTTTACGCTCAATTTTTTCTGCTGAAAGCTCCAGTTTAGGACCCAGCCAGTCCACTTGTCTACGCTTTGCCACCCGGCTGTGTTCCGGTACACTCACAACCCTGCATTCCGTATCCCACTTCAGCTATCTTCAGTGCCGTTTTCCGCGTTTCAAAATAGCCCTCCTATCTTCTGCATGCAACAGAATAGATAAGAGAAATTGCGTTACTCGTGATGTGTTCCTTATTTCTTTTACATTCAGTTCGTAATCCTTCCGGCCTTCAGCACTAACTTCTCTTCTGTAATACTTGCCACTGGAGTTCTACCATTAGGGTCCATACAGCAATGGTGCCTGTCGCGGAATTCGGTCCCGCACGGACAGACCATCTACTCGATGAAGCAACCTCAGCGAAAAGGAATAAGTAAGTAGCCTGTAGAATCCTCAGTGTATATGATTACGTCGCTTCCAAAAGCAGCGACGTTTTCGCTTTCGTAAGATTCTTCCTTTACTTCGGTCAGACAAGCTCACTCCAGCGCAACCAAATGTCAACCAACCAGCGAAGACACGGAGATGCGTGGGCGTCTACTCAGCTGCTCTGTTAGTTTGTGGCCATCTTATTGCTCGCTGTATTACGTGAATCCGTCTCCTTCCTCTGCTTGTGTACACCCATTACGGCACCCTACGAAACATTGAAACCAATCAACCGTCACCGAGACATAGTACGCGGTTTCTTTCGTGGTGTTCAGCGTTATTTCACTAGAGCGACTGTGCCGCCGGGGTACTTTTGCATGCACACTGATGCGGAAGGAGTTAAAGACCACTGCACGATTGAAGCCATGACTCGTGACCCTCAAATGTTTTCGAAGTGGCTGTACCAGATTATTCGCTCGCTACTGATTACACGAATCCATTGACTATTACTTAGCAACCACAAATCAGGTTGATGTAAACTACGTTGGCAACACAAGGACTGAGTCCTCCCTGGTTGAAAAGATTTCCGTGAACTGCGTATGGAGTATTAGTAGCAACAGTTTGTCTTCAGTTGCTGCTTATTCCCCGATCAACTGCGCTCAGGACGACGTCATTGCACCACTTCTTAGTGCAAATTGTTCACATATAATTCTTATTCCAGGGAAGCATTGCAGCTCAAGCAGACCATGACTGCTCCTCAGAGAATGGGCTAAGTGAAAAATTTGGACCACGGTGATTGTTCATTGGGGGTGTTAGTCGAGCATCAAACATTTCTCAACTGCACCATCTGTAGGCACAATGGACACCGATGTGCAATCGTATGTCCTTGGACAACGACCCAACGATGGACCGAAACAGTTCAGATGGTATGACTTCCTCCTGGACTGCTACTCCTTCTGAGTTACGCTGTTTTACCCAAGTTATGTTCAAGTTTCCTAACGCTTTTCTCCCGACGTTTACTATGAAACGTAGTAAAAACTACCTCGATTAACACCAAACTTCCCAACCCACGGATTTGCTTTGCAAACCACGAGGTGCTGCGAACTAAAATTAGGGATGATTAATTCAGTTAATCGCAACTAGATTGCAACCCAAATTGGCCAAGTAGCAGTCAGGAAAAACACCTGCCAGCTAGTTATTCGGCTTAGGACTTCGTAGATTGCTATTTCTTGGAAATTATTGAGGGTATTACTAAAACAGCCTAGGGTGGAATAGATTGTAACGGTTGAACATTGGTCACCGAAAAAGCGGTGAACCTAATGTAGCCCAGAAGAAAAACCCCGTTATGTGTAAGCTATAACGAAGCTTGGGTATTGGTAAAGAAGCCTACTGCACTCAAAGGGATCAAGAGATTAAAGAGACAGTGAATGGGGCAAATACTGTAGATTTACAGCAGTTCATTCTCTTCAACAATTTGAAAAGCACGGAAACAAGACGACGGCTGGTAGCTGCATACAATTCGTATTATCTCCTCAGCACCATTAACAATAACGGATATGCATATATAAATAGCTAAGAGTTGATGCAACCAGACAAGCTTAACGTGCAGAATGAATGGCAGAAGTTCACACCTACCTCTAAGGCAGCTTTAGGCTGACAAATAGACCCTACTCGTTGTTGCACGACATTGGCACCCAGTATACTACGCATCCCTAGGGCACCGGAGCTCTGCTTCATAGTAATGCACACTGTCTGACTGGCTGAAAATCGCAAAACTTGAAATTAGTTCACATATTGCCGCAGTTAAAATTGTTTCCACCAACCCATGACACATTTGGCGTCACAATCGGTTTTCTTTGAACTCATAGGCTTTACGAAGTGGGACACAGTAGGGATCATGTTCCGAAAGGATGACGAGATTTGACTTAGTTGGACTATCTAAGCACCTTCTTGTCGTCTTGTATCATAGCCTAAGGAACAGCAAAGTTAACCTTTGCTTCAGCGCGTCAACAACTGTGTTCTAATTGTACCAGGCGATGATGACCTGCTTCGGTCAAAATGGCGACCAACAACAGTGAAAAAAGAGAGGTGATGAGATGTATCTAGTTCATTGTAGTTAGGTTACAAGTCAAGTGGACCAGCTGCCCATCCGGAAACGTACCGGACAGCTGTTGGACTTTTGGGACTCCTTAGTGGTTCACGTTCTCCCGATTTCCATCAGGGAACCGAACCCAAAGCCGCTAATGGTGTGCACCGGTAATCATCAGCGCATGTTAATGATCCATGGAGGACGGTAGTTGAATATCATGGATTAAAATCTAACTTGAAATAGATCCTACGCATCCTTTAGTGCCATGCAATTTGCTGTCCCTGCAGAGGCAGACTCTCCCAAGTGTCAGGATTTCCCCACCAGCAGCTTAAGCCACAGGTAATCCGAAGTATGTTATGATTTAAGTTGTACCTACTCATGAGTAGTCAATATTGGATAAGTTGGTTGACTTAAGCATGCGCTGTGTTCGCATTGTGCCGGCCTAGGCCAACCTTGTTTCCTTCCTAGAGGGATTGTTAGTAGAGCAAAGGCGTCTCTTCCCAGATTAGAGTCTACGTTGTTCATCCTACGTCTGACCCAAGCTCATTCTGAGATACCTCTTCAGTTGTCTGCAATCTAATCCGCCTGTTCATGATCGTGACTAGTCAAAATACCAGTTTTTCTTTTGAGTGATGCTTACCTAGCTGTGAGTGAGGTTGGTTAAGACGTGGAAAAATGAGTGCTTCAAGGAAATTGCTCTAGGAACGTCGACTTACCTAAATGATAGCGAGACTCCTACAATAGTGTGTTATTGACAGCGTGTCGCCGCCGCTCCGCTTTTTGGTACTAATCATTACAAAGTGGAGCTTGAGAGTCTGGTGTTACACCTGACACGTTTATGAAACTAGCCAGTAATGTCTGATTCGCTTCTTTAAATAGAAGACTAAATTGTCCGCCTTCGAATAGACTAAAATAAACGGAGCCAAGCTTTCGCATCTGACGGAATAATTTTCTCTTTTAATTGCCCCACTCTGGGGGATGTACATTGAGAATGATCTCCACAGTGTTCCACTTTTAGTTCGTTCATCCTCAAATTATTCTGGTGTTCTTTGTCTTTGCGTCCGTTTCCTGTCCGTGTGCATATTATGTTTGCTGCATTTTGAGAAAACGTGTCACACAGCGAACAGGAAAGGTAGATGAAGACAGGAGTAAAAGAAATCCTCTACTGATATCCGAATCATTTCCTTCTGTATTTGGACAGTCTTGATGTCTGGCTCATTTTAATAGCTCATCAACTTGCTCATCCTAGCTACTCTTCACGTAGTTTGGCTTCTTGGATCCTTAAACAAAGATGGGCCTACGCATACGATCTTACGTCGTATTTCCATTGCAGAACAATACCGACCTACAGGCACCTAAGGTTTAAGTACGCCTGTAATCTGATGAACATTGGGTGTCTCTCGCTCGAAGACAATGCACTTGACGACCGTGTGCGAACTAATTTGATCGCATCAGGTAGACAAACTAGACGTCCTAATCCGGGACCTTCGGTCATGGAGTGTAGCGTTTTCGGGCGGGCAACACCCAAAATCCATCTGCTTCGTCAATTACGGATCCCGTGATCGAATTGGCCAGGGTCCGCTTCACGGCGAATCACGAGCACGTTGCGATTGCGCGTGGCGATCTACTCACATAATGAGCGGTACAAAATGATCCTCCAAGCACAGGTGGAATTTATTTACGCTGGACCGTTGTACGATCATGCCAACTTATGGCTGAATATTATATCTAAAACGTTTTACTTACTATTGATCAGTAGTTCAGTTTTATACTTTTATTGTCAGCCAACCGTTAGACCCACCACTTAGCCAATGGTGAGCTATATACTCTATGCTGAGCATTTTACAAAAGGCACTACCGTTTATGATAATGTAGTTTTAGGCGCGTTGTTGTAAACCGTGTTTTACACCTGTAATTACATACACTGATGACAGTTCTGACGGCCAGCTAGAAGGCTACTGTAATCCAGCAACTCAAGCACAATGGTGCGATTTGGAAACAAACCCAAGCCTGGGAGGAAAATGTTTGTCAACAGATGTATCTTTTATGGGACAACTCATGAAAGTCACTTATAGTACCCGCGTCCTTTGAAAATAATCCGAAATGTAAACCGTAATGATTTTGAGGCATCACTGTTTGTTGGATACGGCTAAATGTTAAGCCGGTTAGTCCGATTTCCAATAGAAAATGCATCCAGTTAGATGCTGCCAGTACCTTCAAACACATAGTGCGCCTCCGTTTTCATTATGGTTAGTCTGCGATTACAGCTCGTCGCCCCAGTGGTATTATGCTCATGTGACACGAAGTTAACAATAAGTGCAGATTGCAGCATCACACTGGAGAAAGAAAGTTGAAATCACTGGTACTATTAAGCAGCCAATAATTCTGCTCTACTTCATTAAATGTTCAGTAATTGGTAACAGTCAAACTGGACATCCTGTTGTCACGTGTCGTGCTGCACTTGCTGGGACAGTTCACCAGACTATACTAATGGCCGTATTCGATATACCAATATATATATATATATATATACATATATATATATATATATATATATATATATATATATATATATATATATATATATATATATATATATGGTTGACGGCATCCGGTTTCGGATTTACCTGTCACTGTATGATCAGACAAAACGTGGAGCTTTCATCCACTACGCATCTAACCATGCAGATAGCACCAACAACGGAGATCCCGTCTACACACACTTATCAAAGTGGACTCTTTGCAGGTACCTCAGCCTTCGCTCAACCCAAAATTTATCGGAATCTAGGGGATAAAAGCCCAAATAATGCGATCATCCCATTAGCTAGGTCACCGGATCTCCGGCTTAAAAGCAATCGAAAAGTAAGACTCTAGTTTTAGTTGTATATATGCTCATTCAGACAGTCGCCAATATCTGCTGACACTTAATGGTCGTTTCTTCTTCATGTGGTGTTTTTTTTACAAACAAGATGCCGTGTTCACAGGGTTTTCCCATGCGCGCGATTGGTTTTGTCATCAGACGTGTTAGTACACACAGGAACAGTCTGCAACTATTTATCTTGCCGCATGTATGCAGCTTGTCAGCTAGTGAGTCAGTTTATGTTCTAGTCATGTATAAGATCAGCATAATGTGACAAATAACAGGTGTGATACGGCATGTTGATTTGGTCGGTAGGAAGCTAATAATTTGCGCTCAATAACCCTAGGGTTAACCATCTTGACTTAACTTTGTGCAGAACAATATATGACATGTCCAATTCCCTCGGGTCACAACGATGTGACAAGTCACCCCAAAAAGTCGTTATGACTGCTACTCCATCAGAGTTGGACAAGGAAAGCTTGGTTAACATTGGGATTAGTATACAATCTACTCACTTTTCACCATTCCGAAATATACAGTTTACTGCTCCACACAACTTCTAGGCCAACTGAAGAAAAAATCAGACAGCAAATGATCCTGACAACGAACACGTTAACCGCAGCCAAAAAGCAACGTACAACTGCAGCAGGCCTCGACTGGATACATAGGCCGCTTACTGACCTTTGACTTATGAAGTAGCAAAGTCAGCTGTCTAAACTGGTAGTTCCATGACGATCCGGCCAACCTTCAGGAGGTTGATAGTCACGTGCAAACCTTAGAACATTCCACAAAGCACCAAATCGATGAGATAATCGGAAAAAATCGATTAATCGCTGAATTAATGGTTGTTCCGTGAAATTCTTATTTTCTTCCGGACACCTCCCCTCCTGAGACTACATCTGTTGTGTATGATGAAAGTCATGGATTAACTTGCAGTCTTCTGGACGGTGTTCTGTGTCTGTCGGTCCATCGCCTTGGCTGAAATGCTCGAGAAGCGGGTTCTGGGGTCTGTGGTCTTGTTTCTTTGCTCGACTGACAGCGGTCGTCCACGAGCTTTCTTTGGTAAGTTGCAGCTTTCCACCAATAAGGCAAACGGGAGATGGGCAAAGTTTGCTTCTTCTGGTTGGCACAGCGTTGGCCGTAGCTGGTTTACATGGCTGGTCCAGATCTGCGTTCCCACCATCAGGGCACAAATGACACTTTCGCGCTTGTTTTTGATTGTGCCTGGCGTCCACTTCTTGTGGCTTTCCTGATAGCCACGTACTAGCAGTCTCTGTCCCGGCGTGAACGATCGTTACTTTGCTCTATGCCATCGGTTAAAATCTTGTTCCATTCTACGGTTCCTTTCATCAACAAATGGTTCTGAGCGCGGTTGACTGGGATCGAAGAGAAAATGTAGGTTTCTGTTTATCACAGCCTGTGCTGGTGAAACTTCATGCTGCATTTGTGGATTCAGTGTTGATCGGGAAAGGAAAAGAAACCGGTCAGTCCCCCCTTTATACGTCCCTCCCTTTTGAATTGTGCAAAGATCGCTTGAATGTATTCACGAACCTCACTGTCTGACCATTCGACTGTGGGTGAAACGGCATGAGAGAATGCGCTGGACCGCACATTGCTTGCAAAACGCCGTAAAATTTGCCCGGTGAATTCTGTACCGTTGTCCGTTACGCTTCTCTGGACAGCCGAATCTGCTGAAGATTTGGCGCAGTCTTGACATAGTAGCATTGGTGGTTCTGCTATCCATGTGAAACACTTCGAGCCATTTACTGTAGGAATCGGCCATGATGAGAAAATTTCTGCCATCAATCGATCCTGTGAATTCGACTGGGATACGGTACCATCGTTTCGTAACTTTTGACAATAAATGGAGTTCCGCTTTTTGTGGCGCTTTTAAGACGTTGGCACACTTTTGGCAGCGTTTAGCCAGTTCTTCTAGTTGTTTGTTCTTGAATGGCCAGTACACATAGCCCTCTTCTTCCGTTTGATCCCAGGATGCTCAGCACGGAACTGCCGAATAAAGCGCTCCCGCAAATCCTTGTGGATGCTAAATGGTTCTGAAACTAGTACACAGTCGCTCACAAAAGAGAGCGAATGTCCCCTCTCTTACTACTGGTGCGACTCGACTGATGAAACTGAACGTGGCCGACTTGTTTTGTGGAACTGTGTAACCTACTCGAGTACTCGGTGCAGAAACGATTAAGTTCGCACAGCTTTTGTGGTAACTGGTAATCCGTGTAATGTGTCGCTCATCAGGTAACTGACTTCGGTTTTAATCTCGACTGACACAACGATTATGTCCCCATGTACTTGTCGTTGTGCATCAATTCGGCTTGAAAGTTTCTCCGCTTGTCCAAGAGCAAATGTTGACTGGTTATGGATCTCGAAATCATACCCCATTAAGGTCAGAGCCCATTGTTGTTGCCGGTTGGATATGTAGGCAAAGATAACTTTTTCGAACCAGAGATGGCTTGGGATCTGTCAAAAGCTTGAAGCGGCGACCCTACAACATCTTGTGGAATTGCGTCACAGCAAACACTATGGCCAAGACGTCTCCCTCGATCTGGCTGTGATTCCGCTTGACCTATGTAAGTACCCTGGCAATATGAGTGATTGCTTTCTGAGATCCATCTGAGTACATGAGTGAAACTACCGCACCGAGCGCGTGGCTTGATGCATCTGGGGGGAGCACCATTTCCCAAGATGGATCAAAATGAGTCAAAATCAATTTTGAGAACAGCAATGTCTTGACCATTTTGAAGGCATTTTGACATTCTGATGTCCAGTTCCAAGTTTTGCCTCTGGCTAATAGCTTGTTTAACGGGGCACGCAGGCGGTGCATCTCAAGCAAGAATGCGATGTAGTGGCTGATAAGCCTACAAAATGCATGCAAGTACTGTAGGTCTGTTGGTAGAGGCATTTTTCTACTGGTTTCTACGTTTGCCGGATCTGGCGGCGCTCATCATTTTCAAGGATAAAACCATGGTATTTGATGGTCAGCATGAAAAATGTTCATTTGTCCTCGAGGATCCAGAAATCGTACGACTGCATGCAGCCAAGCATTGCATCCAGCCGGTTAAATAGCTCTTCCGATGTTCGACCCATTACTATGATATCATCCAGATATGTACCTGCTCCAGAAACTCCCGCGGGTATGGTATCCATCAGCTATTATTAAATGGCTGGCGCCGTTAACACACCAAGGGGCAAACGGTTGTATTGGAATAGCCCACGATGAGTGTTGATCGTCAACAGCTCCCTCGAGTCTTCGGCAACATTCACCTGGAGATAGACATCAGACAGATCTAGCTTAGCAAAGCAAGTACAACCATTCCGTTTTGCGAAGATATCCTCCGGTACGGGTATTGGGTACTGGTGGTTGTCCAACGCGACATTAAGTCCAGTTGTGAAGTCAGCGCAGACGTGTACATTGCCATTTGCCTTCTCCACTGCGACAACAGGTGCGGCCCATGATGAGTAGTTGACGGCTGTGATGACTTCGAGTCGTTCAGTCCATCGAGTTCTTGATAAACGGCCGACATAACTACATATGGTACCAGGCTTCTAACCTAAAAGACTGTTTTGGCTCCTGGTCGCAGGCTCAGCGTTGCTTTGAATTTCGTACAATGGCCCAAGCCGTCGGGAAAGACAGAAGCAAAATTTCGATTCAACGAATGTGTCATGTCTTCGCCGGACTTTGATGATTTCTCTGGACTTTCCCGCACTCGATTGCAGAGCTGATACAAAGGAACATCAAGGAGTTGCACCTTTTCTATCCAATCGAGACCAAGAAGATTCAACTTCAGCCGGTCTGAAATGTAACACTTTCCAGACTGTTCCACACCTTGGAAAGCAATCTTGCAAGTAAGTTCTTCCACCGATTTTAGCACACCATCGGATGCGTTGTGAGAAAATTTGTGAGACGTAACCATCTTTGACCTTCATGTGTTCCTGGAAATAATCCTGATGTCCGAGGCAGTGTCGAATTTCAGTTTCGTTGGGATCCTATTGATCAACACGCTGGTGAATTGTCGTTTAGGTTTACAATCACGTTATAATGACGCAACTATGGACAGAGGTTCTGTACCATCCTTGTGAGCAGCTAGGGCGAAAACATTAAAATTAAAATTAAAAACTCCTCCAACTCATTAGCAATATAAAACGTAGCATCTCCTAGTTTCAAAAGCCATGGACGTAGCCTCCAGTAAAAGGAAATCATGATCTTCGGAGGCTAGACACTGTCATCTGCTAAGGTTGCAACCTGCGTGGCATTGGAATATAGGTGGTGCTATATCCAAGTTAGCTCGCAAATTATGCAGCCCAGCAGACGTTCCCATGGCTCAGTGGCCTAAGCTGCTGGCTAGTTGACATCTGCCTCTAGTGGTCATGAGTTTGATCCCCAGTAGGAGACTGAGAGAATGCGCACCACTGACGAGCTCCAACAAGGCGAAATACGTCTGGCGCTTTTCCGGACTATGCTGGGCTATGTAAGTTGTTAGCGGCTGGGACGAAAACACTAAAATAAAATCCTCCTACTCATTAGTAATATTAGTAACTCCTCTTTAGTTGGGATTTCTATCAGGTTTGCGACACTCCGTCCATCACCAACTAGTGTGAAGTAAAGTTTGGCGATATAGCAATGAAGCGTGTCAATCGATCTAACAAGGTATTAATAAGATGTCGTCGCGGCAAGCTTAGAATGTCATTATCATTTCTTCCGTGGCCGCTGCGCGATATGTTTCGGGGCCCAGGATACAGAGCAATGCTGGGGCTGTTTCAGGGTCCGGACGCCGGTTCACGTATCAGCGCCCACAGTGGTATCAAGCCCAGTGGCCTTAGAAGGGTTCAGCCCTTCTAACAGCCTACGAACTTCCGTCTCCGCTACAATAAATTCAGATAGTCCCGAACTCTCTGGGATCCTGCAAACCAGCTCAACGCCTGTCAAAGGGGTTTCCATTACAAACGCTGTCGCATATTGCCCACTAAGTAAACAGGCCTTGTCATAGTCCATATGCACATGAGTACCGTCATCACGCATCAATACTGCAGTTGACATATTGGAACCGCAGCGCCTTTTGACATAAGCGAAGAATCTTTTTGGCTTCTCTGCAGCTTCTTCTGCTAACGCTTTCTCGAAATTGACCTGAGCATCCCTTAGGTGCTGCTTACACCTATTTTTAGCCTTACGGTACCTGTCATAAGTATAGGTGGACGGAGCATCTCAATAAGTCCGCCAACATCTAGACCTCTTTGTGAGCAGATGCCTGCCAGTAGGATCTATCCAGGGCGGCTGTGCTCGGGCCTCCTTTCTCCTTCTGACTGGGATGAAGGGAGCAGAGACCTCTGTGAGGTAGGACTTAAATTTATCCCAGGCAACCTGGACAGTATCATCGTCTGAGATCTCCCAGTGGAAACCCGAAGCCTTGGCTCTCATTGATTGATAGTCTGCTTGCCATATGTTCGGGCGAGACTCAACAGTACTCTGGTAGCGTCTAGACAGAGTACAACTGAAGAGCAAACAAACATGAGCACTGGAACCCAGTGGAGTTCCGTAAGTAATGTCACCAACGAACTCCAGTGACTTAGCGAATACAAGGTCTAAGATAGACGGTACTTGGGCGTCCATGCACCTAGTGGGGAGGTCAATGAACTGATACGAAGGTAATTGGAGCCTAAGCTCAAACACATCAGCGCCGAATGTGCCTGACGCTGAGTCGCAAGAAAGCTCTGCTCAGCAAATCTCTGGAAAGTTGAAGCCGCTCATCAACAAGCAATTGTTTGCGGACTGGGAGCAAATGAAGTGAAGTACCTCTTTGGATACGCTCCCAGGGCTTTTATACAAAGTACAACTGTTACCTGAGCCGAGGATATGCTAATCACAGCCGACAGAACTTCAACAGTTTTGTATGCCGACTGAAATAAGCGTGTCTTCAAAACGTAAAGTTTGCAGCTCACATAAACAGCGACGTCTCCTCCCTGCCGGCCACCGGAGCAATGACAACTAAATCGTGCGTAGCCAGATAGATGTACTTCACCATCCGTGATGTCCTGAGACAGCCACGTTTCAGTGAATGCGAGTATATCGGGATGAGACCCATCTACAAGCAGACCTAACTCGTACACCTTATTCCTTAGTCTGCGCGCATTACTTAGCACTATCTGAAGGTATTTGTTAGATGCAGACCTGGGTCGTGCGCTACCAGAATTGGCAGTGGTAGGGCTGAAAAGGGCCGACGGCTGACCACCCGAAAACCCACTAACCAGAGACCTCGTGTCCCGGCCGCTCGCCTACTTTTGAGGTCCTTGATGGTCTCCCTTAACTTCAGCCTATCGGCCAGCGGAAGGTCCGGCTGAACGCTAATATTCGTACCTTACAGCTTAAACGCAAACCGCATGAGAGCGCTGCGTTCCTCCGGGGTAAAGAGTACCACACGAAGTAGCCACAGTCGAGGATTTGGTACATTAACTGCGACGTTCCTCAGTTTATTCAGTTTCCTGACAGTAACGCCTGGAAAACCAGGCGGAAGGAGCTTTGTTACGCACATTGTAAACCATTGAAGGTCGTCCAACATGCGATCAGCAGAAAGGACAGCAGTAGATTCAGCCGCGCTACGGAATATAACCCTACTAGTCGTGAAAGAATCACCATGACGATGTGTATTAACCCCACGGGTCTTTGACACGATACTTGGAGCAGGTGGCCTCACCGCTGGTGATGGGATTGTCTTTATCCCCTAAAATGATGTAGCAACGCCAGCGTATGTTCTTGGCTCCAGTGTCGTTGCATTACTTTTTTCGGGTCATCGAGTCCACCGACAAACTTTATGACAGATTTGATCTGATTTTTCTGTTTAATAATGGGAACAGGGTCCCGTGTCGCTTTGTCGGTTTGAGCAGTCAAGCAAACCGTCAGAATGTGCTTTCTCAGTGAGAGCCGAAATATCTGGCAACTTTGACTGGCAAGTAGTGCTTGTGGGCATCTTCACCTTCGCGCAACCGTTAGATGGCTTGACGAGTAACGGTAGTTGGCTTGTTTCCGGTGCCGAGACAACTACAACTTCTTGTTTAACAGAGAGCTTACGGGGTTTCCTGGTTCTCGTTCGCTTTACTCGAAGAAACCCTTGAACCAGCGATTCGGCGTCGATCAGGGTAGCTTTAGTTACGAAGTCCGAAGCAGCTTCATTTTTGTGGTCGGTAGCCATCTGGACGGGTGACATAATGATTGATGCCACAAGTTGAGCTCCAGTGTAAGCGACCAACTCTGCGTTGTTGGAGACCGGAAGAGTCGTCATAAGCAAATCAATCTTAAGGCGACGATTTGAGATCATCGAGAACGAACGCACTACATTTCAGAGCCGGGTATCAAGAGATTCGTCTCTCGTACGAAAGGTCATGAGGCCTTGCGTCGGCTGCAGAAATTGGCACAAATAAAAAGCAACAATTTGCTGGAGACCAGCGCCGCGCACTACTCGGTATTCAGGTCCTTGCAAAGCTGGTGGTGCCATCGATTGCAGACATCGCACTGGATATAGCCGGATTCGTCAGTTACTTGCATATTGCAGCTTTGAACTGTCACAAAGTGCGATAGCTTCAGAATCCAAGGCACCAGAAACAACAGCCACGGTGCATTGCGAGACCGACATAGTGGAAAACAGAGTGGAATTATAACATGTATACAATAATAAAACGACCTCAACTAAAAAGGCAGAACTGGGTGCGAAACGGGATTAAAAATGGGAACAACCGGAAAAATTACCAGTGAGCCCCAAAGACCCTTTTACCAGAACCGCTTTAGTCGATCCAATATATCTTGGATCAGAGGAAAGTTGACAATGGTCAAACTCCGTTTCAAGTGTTTATTCAAAGACTGTTTTCCAAAATATTGTAGCTAAAAAGTTCGATCAGTAAGGCACGCCCAAAAACGAGTTGCCGCATCATACTCACAAAGATATTGAGTTAGAATCGGTTCCCACTGGAATGCACTACAAACATATGTGGTGGACGCACCAGACATTGCGACATTCGAGAGACTGCCAGTGCTATCTCCAGAAAGAGCTTACACGGATTAACGAACGGACAGAAAGGAACCAGCTCTCACTGAACCCTGCAAAGTGTCACCTACTGACAGAGCGCAGCAGCTTCGTCAACACATATTCTTTGGGGCAACACGTCCTGCAATAAGTGACTAGTGAACGCGACTTAGGTCTAATCGTGCAAGAGAGTCTTGGCAATTCGCTCCAATGTTCGAAAGCAGCAAGTTTGGCGAACTTGAACTTGAGACTTTTGAGGCGAGCTCTCGACACCTTTGAGCGACGTCTAGTACCAATGCTGATTAACTCCTATATTCGTCCTCATGTTGAATATGCAATTCAGGCTTGTTGTTCATGATTATAAGGAGACATTCGTCTATGGGAACAGCCCCAAAAGAAGAGCCACAGAGGCAACGCGTGAACTATCCGGTCTAAGTTACCAGCTGCGTCTTCGTGTACTCGGTGTGTTCTCCTCAGAATACTGACAGCTTCGCTGAGATCTTATTCTCACATACCGGATGCCAACCGAAAACGAGCATCCATTTACACCACTGTTAACCCTAGCACCTTACAAACAAAACCGACGCAACCGCCTTGAACCAATGGCACAACACTGTCGTCTGAATTGTAGGAAGTATTTTTACTCACTTAGAATCTGTTCTCACTGGAATGCATTACCAAGATATGTGGTGAACAGACTAGACATTGCGACATTCGTAAGACTGTTACACTTCATTTAAGTACTAAACACTAGACAACAATTGGATAAAGTGGGATACTTTTACCATTGAAGATTCACGTTGCACATTGGAAATTTTTTGATTTTTAATTTTCGTGTGTTTTCCATCCTGTGGGTCTTGTAAAGTTCTGCTTTTTATTTCAACGTACACTTATGAACTATTGAACTATTGGTCGAACGGTCAGGTGAACTTATATTTACTGCCAAATAAGAATTAGACGTGAAATACATGTGAATCTGACAGGTTCAGGACCCACAAAGGTCTCCGTAGTTTCAGCATAAAAGGTAGTTAGATCACATTGCTCAAAAGACCTTTCCTTTACAAAAATCCGGTAAGCACGTCACCACTTAAACCCACACAGTCAGTTCAAGTGAGACAGAGGTGCCTAGCTATTTCTGCTAGAGACCGGTCAGCAGCTAACCACGATACATTCGGAGAGAAGTATTGTTCTCAACACAGTCACTGAGCCGAAACAAACCGATCGTGGTTAGAAAAGATCTGCTGTTGTTACCGGTTCTGAATTATCCACAATCGATACATCTTCGTTCGACCACTGAGCTTCGAAATGACGCTTTTGGGAAAAAATATTATGTGAATTCTGTGGCCAGAATGTCAGCCACATCAGAAAATTCGGAATGTGTTTCACTCACTGGTCGCTGCGTACCGCTCTGCTATCAGTCAGAGACCCCTAGTGGAATTCAGTGCGTTTGATCACAAAATCAGATAGCACAAATGATGGCGGGTGGGCTCTTTACAATCTGCACTGTTGTAGAGTTGACAAGATACCAACGCCGGGTCCCAGACCACAGCGTCTCAAGATGAAACTGACCCATGGACGTCAAGCGATATTTTCTTGCTAGACACTGTTTCAAATGCCAATGAGTTATGCGAATGATACTACCAATCTTAACATCGGGGAGTGCGAAAGCGTCTGGCGAAGGTGCAATACAATATGTTGCATTCAGTCTGCGATGGACGTACTTGGCTGCTCAAAGGAACGCTTGTCTTTAACGACTTCCTGGAGTCAGAGTCAAAGCCGCGTCAGTGTTGTAACTACCGGGAGTACTCACTTTTTAGGTCCCTGTATCGCTTACGTTTTGGCACAGTTTTTCCGTAATAGTACCCATCTTTAGAGCCATCGTTCTTTCATCAGCTCTCACTTATATGAACCAAATAAAGTGATCACAGCGAACGCGACATGTGACATGTCCTTTTATTCAACGGATGAAACCTTAATTTGCAGCAGCATCCTGCCTTCTTAAGGAGCAGCAGCTGCGACACATCTCCTCAAGATAAAACAGAACCATCTGTGGTCCTTTATGAACCAGTACTCGCCTCAATAACCCACATGTTACCTCAATTGTTTTGGCGAATTGCAAAGGAAATCCAAGCTATTGAGACCAACTCCGTCACGGTATGTACAAAACATGCATGAAAATGAAGAATACGATGCGCCATATTGTTGTTGACAACTATCCACGGTAGGCCGGCGTCGTCACCGATGATTTGGTGATTTATCTCCCTGACTACTAAGGTTATGGGATCCAGCAGTCTTCGATTGGGTACGCGCTGGTTACGGGTCCCAATAGGAAGAATCACAAGTCTGACACAGCTCCGGATATGTAATAGATGAATGGACCCATAAAAATGGAAACAACGCATAGTTTTGTTGTAAGTAAGAACACAGAAACACAAAGGACACAGCTGTACGGTGTACACAAGTCAAATCAAGTCAAGTTATGATTTATGTATCCAAATGGGTGCATTTTCCGCACTTTACAATATCGACAACGGAAGAGCTAAACTTGTATTAGAAAAAATAAATGTGTGGAAATGGATAATAGGAATGGGTAATAGGACATTGTGTAGGAGTCACACAAATAAACGAGCAGTGTTACTGAGCAACAATTAAACAATTCCGAACAAAATAATTTGAAGCCAGCATTGCAAGCCAGACTTTCAATCGGGACCGTTCATTTTCACATGCGCAGTAGCTTGAAATTTTATCAAAGATTACGTGGACAGTGGCAAATATCCGTGTCAAAATATTCTGAGAGCACTAATGCATCCATAGCACTATCGTAAAAATGATGCTTAGTAAAAACTGCACGGTCGATTTAAATGCCCCGCCCAAGCTACCGGTTCGATTGATCCGGTTGGCGGCATCCAGTATCGGAGTTGCCTGTCACTGTGGACAGAAACAGGACGCCTGCGCCTACAGGGACCATGGGTGACTTGCGCTTCACCACCCACAGCTCCATCCACAACCCCATATCCAGTGCAAACCCGAAGGAATAAGACCGGGTGGCATGTGGATGGGAGCCACGTTTCATCAACGGAGCCGAGTCACACTCCTTCACAGGCAAACACAAGCACGTTGTATTTGGGAATCAGTAGCACACAAGGCGGTGACAGGACCGTAGTTCGCTACGCAATGAGTGCATGGATCCACTTCGAGTCTAGCACGGCCACTAGGACTGTGCATCCCGTCCCCTCCAGCAATGACCAACTGTCTCTTAGATCCAGTATGGACGAGGTAGTGGGTAATAGACAGGTAGGCACTTTGTCAACATGCACATCAAGCGCAGCCACACCGGGGATCTCAAGCAACAGCCAATCACTCGAAACGACAGGATTAAATAAACGAAATCGGATAACACATACCGCTACGGCGGCATAACTCTTCACTAAATAAGCGGATAAAATCTTGATTACGAAGGAATGCGCGAAAAGTTCAAGAGGTCAGCAAATATATTTTAAGGAAATGCCACAAACGCGAAAATGTTACCGAAATTAACTACAATTAGCTTCAGCGACGTGTGCAAGTTTATAGAAGATAGTACAGGTAGACATTAATATGAGAAAGAAAGCATTAGGACAAAATTGCAAACCCACCACCTGAAATAAAGAGACTTAGCATGCAAGCACGCGGTTAGTAAATCGAATGCAGCGTACCTACAAACGCTGCGCCGGTTCTGCCTACGTTCTCTGCAGGACCCGTCGTCACTTTGGTGGTGGTCCCGAGGGACCTCGCTCATGGCTCACTAGGCCTGCCTGACTCAGGCACTCGCGACCGCATGTGCTACAGCACCATGCGCTCGATGTCGATGGAGTACAACCCATCGGTGCTTGCCGCTTCCGCACTTGCCGCTTCTTCTCTGCATGCATGAGGTCTTTCTCCTGCACTTCGGCAACTGCCTTCGTGATCAGATCGCGCCATGCACGCCGATCAACCGCCTTCGATTCCCATGACCTGCAATCAAGATTAGAAACGTGAAAGGCTCACTTGTCCTGGTAACGTAAATTGGGTTTCCCTACATGCCGCTTCCCAATACTCAGCTGACCATATAATAGTTGTTTCGGTATCCGCGTCGAATCCATACGGCTCACATGACCAAGTCATCTCAGGCGACTCAGCAAAAATATGCAGTCCACTGCATACACTCCACTTCGGCGCAACACTTCTGTGTCTGCAACACGGGCGCCCCATCAGATTCGTAGAATCTGTCGCAAGCACTGTTGATGGAACCGCTCAAGATTTCGCACATCCCGCGGGTACATCGTCCACGTTTCACTGCCGTATAGAAGAACCGACAGCAACATGAATTCGTACACCATCAGCTTCGTACCAATGGTAAGCTGATGGTTGCTCCACACTCGGTACTCCAGCTTCCCGAATGCCGCTGCCGCTTTCGACACGCGATTACGCAGCTCACTGTGTAGCTGCTGGTCAGTCGACATCACACTCCCAAGGTAGAAGAAGCGGGAAGTGGTTTCCAATACTTAGCACCAATGCTGATTTGCTGCAATATTGAAGATTGCACCTCCGGTGAAGGCTGAAAGAGACAGACAGTTTTGCTTGTGTTGATGGTGAGCCCGAATTTGGCCGCTGTCGAAGTCAGAGCACTAGTCATGTGCTGCAACTCATCCGCGCTGTGTGAAAACAACGCACAGTCGTCAGCAAACAGCAACATACGGATAGTTGTCTAACAGACTAGGGTTCTCGCACCGAAACTATGGATGTTCAGCAACCCACCATCCATACAGTGCTCCACACGAACACCGTAAGCACAAGCCGCATCAAAAGCACAAGATATCATTGCATGAGGATATATATTAAACAGGGCAGGAGCTAAGATACAGCTTCACACCAGCGACAACTGCAAAGTCAGCCGAGGTCTCTCCACTCAGCTGCACCCTCGCCCGCTTGGTAACATGGAGATTTATTCACACACATGTGTCACGTGCATGGTCAGACAGGCCGTGATTCATGATAACCAATCACAATAGTTGTATCACCCCGCGAATAGCAGGGTCAAGAGGGTAACACGTCTCAGATGATGCATTCGTTTCCACTGTGTATGCGAACCACTCCCATCCAATGTTTGGAACTACGAGCTACAGTGTGCCACAGTACTTCTACAGATAGTGTATGCTTGAACGGACAAAGTACACCCCCATTGAGTGCGACGTAGGTGATTGATAATAACCTACATAAATTGGTTTTGGCTAATAGGAAATAAAAGGAGGTTGTAGAAAGCAAGTTCCGCATAAAATTTAATGCTCAAGCATGATGTATCTAGGCTGCTGTGAGTGGACTAAAATAGTGAAATATGTTGTTGAAGGTCTCATTGACTTGTGTTACCCTCCTCCTGTCCGTTCCTAAAAATAACAGTGTTTGCGTTGTATCATCTTCGATGACAATGGTACCATGCATTGGACTCTGTATCAGCCATGATGTAAGCAATTAGCCGAGTACCAATGTGATGAGAACTCTTGTTGGCTAACAGAGTAAGTGTCGAATATACCAATATACGAATATACGAAGATTTTGAGGGAACCAGGAGAGCTGTCGAAAGACGACAATCATGGTAGCCGAAGGAACGGTAGTAATCTGAGCAAGTAGAGGGTGCACGAATATATCGTCCAACACATTCTGGAGAAAGCAAAGCACAAAAACCCATAGGACGTGGTCCCATACACATGCGACCTACGATTGTGACTGTAACATCCCTAATTTATTGCGAGTTGATCCCATGACTTTCCACCTCAGGTAGTATTTCACGTGACCGAAAAAGCACTAGGCGGAGGTTTCGACCTATTGGGTCTCGTCAGTGGCGCACATGCCTCAGCGCCATCTGGATCCGAACCCGCTAATCAGCCAACAGATTATACCACAAAGTCATGGGGGAAAATATAGACCATCATGATTTATAAGCTAACTGTGACATAGCACCTCAAATCCTCCAGTGCCATGCAATTTGCGAACGTTGCAGGGGACATGGTTGCGTCCAAAAAACAGGAACCCACTGCTTCTATGGTAGCAAAATGCCTATGCCTCCGTTCTTCTCGTCGGCTACGTTTGTTTCACAGTCTGAATGCTGCAACGAAGTTACCAGTTCGTATACAGCGGATCGATGAACATGGCTGCTGTCCCGAAGGGTATCCGATTAGATATTACATAGGGTCAAATGAAGGGGTTTGGGATTCGTGCACTGCCTACAGTTGACCAGACATTGAGCTTAGCGTTGAATTGCAAACTTTTCTAGCACGGATAAGACCATCGTCAGTTGATTGTATAGTGTCATGAGGCCGTCAACTTAGTCGAGCGAGGAGTGCCGACGGCAGGTATGTCCATGCACTAACATGGTCACCTACCTTTGAAAGATTTGATCTTGGAACCTGCGTCTTTTGACCACCTCGTCACCACATGCCTTCACATCGATTCACCAACTATGGTAAACAATTGCAACTGAGCGACCTCAGGTTTACCTCAAGTTTCGTAATAGGTACATCCAACCTCAACATCATCCGAGTATTGCCAAGTCTGTTGTTATGCATAAGAAAACGTTAAGCAGACCAGTTTAATTATGGGAATCAATCAGACGAGTTTCAACTGCTATTTCAGTGATCATGAGTGGGTTTACAAACGTAAAACTGAAGCAGAGGGCAGATGCAATCTCATAAACTTATAGGTGTAGTTGGATGGATCGGGTAGAATAAGTTAACATAAAAAATTATAAGTGTAAATGTTTTCGGCTTTGATTCCGCCAATCTCCACTGAAATCCGTCAAAGACTAGGAAGGCTGGTTCATCTGATCGGAATTCACCGGCAATTGGTGATTGTCCGATCAGGTAATAGGTTAAGTGATTCCTACCCAAGGCTCTTGCGAGTGTGCGCTGCAGCTCTAGCTTTACCCCTAGCGGACCTGTTCACCGACTTCTTCTCGCAAGACGAAGTTCCCATTGATTGGAAATCTAGGACTACTACACCAATCTACAAAGGCGGTACTCGCTAAGATCCGGCCAATTACCGACTGATAATTCTCCTATCTACGATATTCAAAGTGATGGAATCGATCGTCGCGGAAGCTTTAATGGATGACTTGGAGGCCCAGAAATTGCTCTCTGATTGCCAGCACGGTTTCCGGCGTCAACGATCGTGCCTGAGTAACCTGCTACTTTCCAGGGATAGTTGGACGGCGACTGCCGGCTCGAGCCTAGAAACGCATGTTATATTCTTGGATTTCGCCAAAGCCTTCGAAAAGGTCGACCACAATATTCTACTTCAGGAACTGTTGTCTTACGGCGTTTCAGATGCCTTGATGGACCGGATCCGGAACTTCCTTCAAAACCGCGTCGACGGAGCGTTATCTCCCCGCATCCTTGCCACAAGCGGAGTTCCACAGGGGTTTATTCTCGGACCAGAACTTTTCCTATCATTCGTTGATGACGTCACACCGCAAGTGGTGTCCTTGCAGCTGCTAAACGCGGATGACGCGAAGCTGTGACGCACAATTAACCTTCCGGACGATGCCCACGCACTTCAGACGGACCTCGACCGTCTACATCAGTGGTCCCTAGAAAATAACCTTCCAATTAACGCTTCGAAATGTCGTGCCCTTTTTACTCGCCCTTCCGCTTTTTCTCCTAGATATTACCTGGGAGCGTCTACTCTCCAGATCTCTTCGGCCGACAGAGACTTGGATATCATTACCCAGACAAGTCTTTTCGTATCCGCTTCCTGCCGGAAAGCAGCAGCTGCTGCTAACTGCATGGTGGGATTGCTGAAACGAGCCTTCGGTCAAATTGGTCCCAGCAATTTCCGCCTCCTCCTCAATGCTTTTCTTCGACCCCACTTGGAGTTCGCTATTCAGGCTTGGAGCCCTTGGCTTTTGAAAGACCAACGCATACTCGAAGCCCCACAACGTCGAGCAACCAAACTGGTCCGAGATCAAGCACCTAGATTATCCACAACGACTTCAGTGCCTGAGCCTCTACTCGCTTAAGTACCGACGTCTACGGGGCGACCTGATCCTTGTATTCATGATCTTATCCAACCCTGGACATCCCTATCGCCACCTTCTCACAATACACCAATCGGGCTCCCACCTACGTGGCCACCCACTGAGGCTCACACATCAGCACAGTCGGCTGAACTGCAGACGACACTACTTCGCGTTGCGAATCTGTCGACCGTGGAATGCTCTGCCTGCCGATGTAGTCTTGGCACCCACTGTGGCGGACTTTAAGACCCGCTTGGACTGTCATCTGGCCGAGTTACACCGGGATATTCCCTAATATAACTACATTCTACTGGATGGAATTTCTTTCTTTTTTCTACCTAATTTCTTTCCAAAGTCTTTTCGGAAGGCAGGGTGGGATGTCACGTTTAGAGTCGGCGTGCATTCTGTTTAAATGCCGCATAAGCCCGATGAAGATACGGCTAACACGCGAGTCCAACCCGCTATAAGGTTCCTTGGCCTTTCATTAGACCCGACCCAACTCTTTTTACCCTATGGATCATGTAAAGCTCGAGCTTTTATTCCCATTAAATGCAATGTGCCAATGTTCCAATGTACCGTTGGAGTGGACTTAAACCTCTGAGCCACTGTGATTGGTTGCGCTCGGCGTGTCTTAATAACCAACTTTGTGCTGTTTGGTGAGATCATTTCGGAACAAATTTCATCAAGCGTGTTAACCTCACTTGATAAGCAATACCACCGGATGTATATTTCTCTTGCTACCGAGAAACTGTGTACACAAACGGACGGATCGCATCTACATGTGCAATATGTTCACGCAGGCTGAGTTATCAATGCGTGGAAGTTACGCAGGGACGCAATAGGAACGTTTGGAAAGACACTTCGGGGTTTTCATTGTCGTTTCCTATCAGAACACAAACACTGTCACTTTTTCCATTCTGGAAGCAGACTTCCACTATGAGACAGACGACTGGGGTCCTGCTCATAACAATTAATGTGCAGTTTGCGAGCATGTGTTGTTAGCAAATTTCCCAGGGATGAGGCGACTGTGCAATGTTTGTCTGCATGTTGGGGGCTGTCCCTTACCGGTATATCAAAGAGAATACCATCTAAGTCATTCCAATTTCATCACTCTTCAGTTTGCCGAACTCTTGGCTCACGTGGAAAACACTGGAAGGGCCAATGAAGTAATGTCACCCTCGTGTTAATTAGCCGCTTCACCTGATTGGCTGTCTGTTCGCAACGGCGATGGGCGCCTCGGTTGTTCGCTTAGCACATTTCTTCCTAACACATGCTAAAGTGGACAAGTAAGCTTAGGCATTACCCAGTTGAGGATAACCTCGGCACTTTCAATCTTGGCTTTGTCATTTGGGCGACTGTGCGAGCGTTTTGAGTGGGAACTTATGAGCAGTTAGCAACTTTGAATCTTACAGCTTATCGCAATTTCGTCTATGCCCAAAGCACGCCCGTCTGAATTTCCCACCAACTTATTCTAGCCGATTACAGTAGCGTCATCATTTCTCCTACTTGAAGTCAATTCTGTTCGGTAAAGACTGCCTTGTAATGAAGAGGTTATTCTCGCATTCTGATTGGCCGCCATTCCGTGCGCACGTGTGTTTGCATAGTGTGGATTGGGGTCAGTCGGGAATTCCACCGACCAATTACGCAGTCACGCAACGACAATGTCCGCCTCACAGAGATCCGCCGCAAATGCAGACTGTCGACCAATGGTAACTGGCCAAATGCTTCTAAGCTCCGCTATCGACCCGTTACTGGCTCACACCACTCCAAATATCCCATACTCCAGTGACAGCGAAAAATCACAGTACTCTGGTCTTTTGTGTCCAATTGAATTATTGCAGTCTGTCTCCAGTCTACTCCACTCGAAAATAGAGGCTAAGTGGTTGAATGTGTGCACGCGCGTTTGTAGGTGTGTGCGCGTGCGCACGATCAAAGCTGGTTTTGATGTGAATGGGTTGAGTTGGTTTGCACACCTGACAAATTCGATTAGGGCTACCGTGCTGCCTCATTTTGGCATCACAGTCATCGCATTGGCTTCCCATATACGCTCATTGTAGTGTTGACAGAGGCAAACTAACATTGCCCAACCTACACCGCCATGGTACTCCGCTTCGCATCAGCATAATTGAGCGTGTGGGTCAGGGATAATTGGATCATGTCTCTTTGAATTACGCTTCGGTGCGCATGCGTCTATCCCCGTGTGAACATTCCTCGTTTCGATGTGTGAGAGAGAGATTCATCGCTTTGTGTCGACGAAGCACCCCCGAGGGTTCTGATTATTATTAAATTTGCCCAACGCACACCAGAATGATGCTGTCCCAATCATACTTATTTCCAGCCAGTGAGCGAAAGGAGCTTGACGTGAATTCGACTTTAGCACAAGACGGTGAATCTGCGAGTCAAGCATTTTCGTTGCAGTTCAGCATTGACGAAGAACACCGATCCAAACATGGTGCGCATCATGAAGATAGCAATGCTAGCGATGAAGCCCCACTTGAATTACTTCATCCTGTCAATTCAACGGGTATTTCGGCTAATTCACGAGCAATCACTCCTATCAATTATGACTGCACCGTGGACGATTCATCCTTCGGCCCATTCGAGCATGATTCTTCTGCGATTATTCAGAATGGATTGCGGAGTTCTTTACCGCAGAAACAGGGAAAAAGGAGCGTACTTGGAAAAGACTTCTATGTTTGCGGTCCTAACAGATCTGGTTATGCGAATATACCTCCACCTTCGACCGTGGTATGCGATTGCTCTGTGGACACGGAATGTCATCCAGTTTCTCCTGTGAAGCAGCAATTGGAGGCGAGTAGTTACTGCTTCGCAGAGCCGACTAACTTAACCAGCACGGCAGGATTGAAGAGCAAAGACTTCATCAGTAAGCTATTGACTGAAAAGGTCGACGAATCAGGTAAGTATCGATTTCATGGACTGCCTAACCGTTAAAAACAGGTCGGTAGTAAGCACTGTTTCACTTGCTGTAAGCAGAATGCTGTTTTGAACGAGAAACGGTGAATTATATATGAAGACATCATTAGGAACCTATATGTTGAAGCAATAATTGTAATCAGTCTAAGTATGGTCAAACAGTCTTTCAATCATCTTAATACTAGCCCAAAGAGTTGGTTTGCATTCTCCTCCAGGAAAACATCAGCCATTTGACATTTGAAATGAACAGCTTCAGTGACATGTGTTAGGTGGATGTCCTTCATCGATGCCCATTCGCACAAATCCCTGAATTGTCAGGAGTTATGGTAACAAGAAAGGTGTGAAACTGTCACGTGTTTCACTTGAAAATTTCATATGGACACGAAAGCAGTCTGGGGTGAATTGCTTCATTGAGACCCAGATCCGTGCTGTCATATGTGAGGAATTATACCTAGCCGATTCCCATTTGCACACTTGTGGTACGGTAATTGATGTCGGCATCTGTTCTCAACTTCTTCTGCTCTTGTGACTCTCAGTAACCACAGGATACCAGAGCCTATGTGTAAGGATCATGGGTTAGCTACGCTGCAGGGATTTTGGGCCAACCAACGGACCGAGAGGCGGATAAGTCGATACGCCAGTGTCTGACGTTCTTCGTGGTGTGGATACCGCCTGTAGCGTGAAATCGTGCGAGCATTATGTCTGAATGTAACTGTCATTAAATTTCTGTCTGGTTATCACCCAATCACATGTAATCGGTGTATAACTGTAGATTTGCACTGAACCATGGTTGGGCGACTACTCGAGCCATGCTGTCGGCAGTTGCCTAAATCCAACAATCCTGTCGGCGACATCGGGGAGATAAGCGCTTTGTCCGCGCGCAGATAGTGTAACATCCCAGTCAGTGCATTACTTGGGAAACCGCGGCAGGTATTAGGCAACCCGAGATCACATCCCTAGGGGCAGCCTAGCCACAGCGATACCACAGTGCATCTATTACGTTAGTCGCAGCGCAAACAATGGCGCATATTTCACCAGCTGCTTCCTATCAAACTAACAGGTTGATAAATGTTTTGTGTTGCGTCTCATTTCAGTGAATTCACATGGCAACCTTTGCTCGCTGGATGAGAGAACACTTCAGTTCACATGAATAGAGTTTCACTCTCATCTTTCATAATCTGTGATTGACCTGACAGTGTGTATAGGTTATTCGCGCGGATAACAAAAGGGTCCACCTCCACAACACTACATTTTTCTCCCAGTGTTGGTGAACTTTGTCGCTAGCTTTCTGAATGTGCACCATTGTAACGCGATTCGCTAGTCCGCTTTGATTTTCCGTGCAAATTGTGTATGTGTCATTGATGATATTCTTTACCAGCAGGCATCTAGCTGGCTGCCCTTTTTGATACAATTTCGGTAGTGCTTGGTTATACTAAGCTAACACAGGACGCTCTTTAGGTGTGTAAGTAGATCCTTATTTCAGTCATCATACGTCTAGTTCTGAATTCGTTCTTACCAGCCTAGAGTCGGAATTGAGTTGCAAGGTATTTGGGTGCACGATGCGTCCCCTTATAAGAGAGTCGTAGGGGATTTGTCGTGTTTCTGAGAAGATTCGTCGCAGTTTAAATTAGTTAGACAGCAACCATACACCCAGGAAAATGTTAGATGATCGATTCATTCTCTCATGACTCGTCAGTGGCGCGCATCCGCCGAGCCCTCTCGGATTCCAACCTCCACCCTAACTCTTACGAGCCAGCGACTTTTGCCACTGAGCCATGAGTGACCGTTGCTGACAACGATGACAGATAACTAACTGCTTTATAGCGTGACTCATCCTCGCTGTCAGCGATGACCTCCAGACTCTACGACTTCTTTGCAAGCTGCCACCAAGCGAGGTGACATGTGATCTGCTACTGACGAATCCCAACAGGATGAAACGACCGTCTAGCGCTTTCCTGGATGTGTGGTAGTCGTCTAGATGAGTCTAACTGTGACGATTCTTCACAAAAGATGCTTCACTCTGAAGTAAGCTGTGGTCACTTTATTCATTGGTGACAGCTGTAGTAGTTAACCTAATCGTCCTGACACGCATTTGCCTCAGATAGCTTCACATAATTCGACTGCACAGGTTGAATGTTTTTAGCCCGTCCAGCGAACATTCCTTACGCTATAAACAACATTGCTATGATACTATGCACCGTGTTACTCGGCAACGGGAATCTGAAGGAGGATGTTAATGAAATCAGTTGTTGTAACATCCGTCGTGCTACACTTAATCGATATCTTGTTAGGTGGACAATCCTCCCAGATGTAGTAGTGTTTACATCTCAGTCTAGCATGACTCACTCTTGTCTGTGAGTCCACCTTCTAAGTGGTTGAATAACAAGTTGGATGACAGCGAGAAATTCTCGATCTCTACTCACCGTAGTGGTAGCGGGTGCTTTGGGAATTTCTCACAAATGTTATCGGATTGCAGTAATGGGGCGAGCTTCTTCGACTGAATCTACATAGGTGCATCCATTGCTTGCAGGTATGAAAACTTGGACAGTGGGCAAACATTTCATCAGAAGTAATCACTACAAGTGCGATGGTAGCGTCCACTTTTGGCTTTTCACATTGGCTGGAAAAGCCTAGGCCCATATAGGGAATGGCCTACGCAGCATCACACACATACGAACAAACCCACGCTCAAACACATCATAACTGGTGCAAAACAAGAAGACTAAATTTCGTGGAAGGCAGAAGTCACGATTAAACTCCACACGAAAATCTGCCTCGACGGGAAATCGAACCCCGGTCCACGAATTTCCGGTCCGCTGCTCTACCACTGAGCTACTGAGGGCTGACGATTAGGTGCGGAATTTAACACGTGACTTCTGCTTGGTGCGCGACGTGGTAGAGCAGCGGACCGGAAATTCGTGGACCGGGGTTCGATTCCCCGTCGAGGCAGATTTTCGTGTGGAGTTTAATCGTGACTTCTGCCTTCTACGAAATTTACGTTACTCACAAACATCCTTCAAAGAAGACTAACATTGGAAGGCATTTCGGGTGTGTAACAAATAATTCTGAGACTGCCCCAAGTTGTTCAACCTGAATATCATCGAGCAAATTGTGGATAACAAGCCCGTCAGAAGATAAAAAACGCAAAATTGACTTGAGTCATCCATCGAACCTGCCACAGTCACAGGTAGTGCACTTCGTCCACCCTAGAAATTGGTGACAGTCTTATGAAACCAGTGCTCTAGGAGGCTCCATTAAACATAGCATTCGTAAACCCACAGTATCCAGAGTGGGGTAACGTAATAATACAAGCCCCTTCAGACTCAGCAGCGATAATCACGCTGCATGCGTAACCGGCGCATATACTCACCTGTACTACGACACATACCCAGCAGTCTAGCTGTGACACCTATTAGAGACGCAAGTGATTTGGTTGGGTCGTTGGATAATCGTTACATGGATACATGACTTGAAACTCAAAATAGACCGAGGTGTTGTGTCGCCGCTGACGCCTTCACCCCACGACCGCAAGAAGTCCAAAGACGAGCCAGAACGAGACTGGTATACATGAAATCACAGTTGCTTATATAGTTTTGGAGGCAAAATGAAGGGAGGCTACTAAATTACCCTTTAGCCAACCAACAGAAGGAAAAACGTCAAATGCAACGGCGAATAAGCAACCGTGTACTCAAGAGCGAATCGCATGTGTCCTTAAAAATAGCATCATGGGACTCCAAGCGTAAAGCGAACATCCATTTACGGTGACGGGCACTGGCCAATCAGAATAACGAAATATAGCGTTTAAACAAATGTCACGAAACAAACGAGAATAAGAAATGCAGACCCCAAAATTAAGAACTAGCACAATAATCGCGTGACAACTAAATATTGCTTTAACATAACCAAGTAGAACAGTGATGAAGAGGAAAACCAATAGAATGTGTGCTTGCAAATGGCACTGCTGAAAAGGACACGACGATGAGCGTCCATTGAGAATGACGGGTGTGGACTAATCGGGCTAACCCAGTAGAAAATAGGAAGAATAAAGAATGGCTATTAAGCTTGTTCACAAGAAATGAATGTCTAATAGCTATTCTCCTAATACGGGGAAACAGTCCAATTTTTCAAGAGTAGACATAGTTATGTCGCTCGTCTTAGCTCAACCGTGGTAAAGCATTATGACGTATGAAACGCCCGTTTCAGCCTCGGAAACAGACGCGCAACCACAACAAGGTTGGCAGCACCCGGTTTCGGATTTGTCTGTCACTGCGGCCTTCACGGAAACAGCCACAGGACGCCTGCACATACACAGGGACCATGGGTGGCTTGCGCTGTACCACCCGAGGCTCCATCCACACACCGCATACCCAGTGTGAACTCGAAGTACTAAGACCGTGAGGCATTTGGATGTGAGCCACGTTTTATCAACGGAGCCGGCCCACACTCCTTCAACTTGTACAGCACCAGCATTCCAGTCTATCTACGTAGGTTATCATGCGTGCCAGACGTACACAAGGCGGTGGCTGGGCCGTAGTCCGCTCCACAGTGGATGCGACCACTCAGTGAGTCTAACACGGCCACAAGTACCATGCACACCGTCTGTGCAAGCGACGATCAACTGTCTTCTGGAGCCAATGTAAACAACAGAGAATATAAAGGAAAAGAAACACGCAAAATTGACACGGGGTATGCAGCAGAATAACAGAGGTGAGCAAATCAAATAAAGAGGGATGCTTTTTATCCAGGTGAAGAAGATATAGTGGTGAAGAAGCATGGTGTATGCAACATGAACGCCAGTCTGGGACACATTACCGCAACATAGTCTTAGGACTAAGTAAACAGTGGGCGGTACCATCCATGTGTTACCATATTACACAGACTTGTGAAGATATTTTTAGCTGCGTGCTCACTTAGTGATAAGCCGAGATCGTTTGTTGAATTCCCTCACACAAACGTAACTCCAAAAGCTCAAAAGCATGTTAACAAGTTACTTGTATGGGGTGAAATAGTGTCAGCTAATCGTTAAGCAATTTTACTTGGCAAAACACCCGCGGTTTCGGAACTAACGTACACATTATGTGGTGTGTTCGGTAGCTTGATGAAATGGTGGATAGCGTAATGGAGAATTATTCCTGCAGTAGGATTAGATCCATGTGTTCAATACCTTTTCCGAGGCAGACGCGATCCATTAAGCTTAGGGTTGCAGTTAACTCCACGGTGTGAGAATGCTTGATCACCCATTGAGGGAGGTAAGTGTGTACGGCTGAATTTGAAACGTTGTGACCCATTGATCATGGAGTCGTTGTGTCCCGAATGTGGTCACATGCGCTTGGAGTTCGTTTTTTGTCCGATTTGATCAACATAAGCGAGTGGTTATCCAATAGAAAGGGTGGGGGATTGGATGCCATAGCCGTAGGGCAGTTGTCAACATTGGAGGTTGTCCGAGAGGGCATGAACTATCCCCCCCCGCGACTGCTGATTTCAACAAAAGTGGTTGCTATCCCTTACCACAAGCTATCGCTTCTTAGCCTTCGGGTAGCCATAGCTATAATAAATAATGATATTAATAATGCACATTTCTTGTACTGCAGAGAAACCGTGCACACATGGGACGGATCGTATCTACATGTGCGGCATGCTCACGCATGCGGGGTTTTCAATGGTTGGGGGTTATGCAGAGATGCAATAGGTACGCTTGCAAAGATTCTCCGGGGTTTTCACTGTCGTTTCCTATCAAAACACGAGCATTCTCAGTTGTGGATTCTGGTGCAGATAGAAGATACCATAGAGGCGGTGGGCTCATGGAAAAGAACGAAACGCGAAAAATTGATAAAGCAATTGAAGCCATCAACCGAAGTCAGACAAGTAGCACACACTCGTACATAATAGCCCAGAGTAATACAAGTCATCTGTAGTTGGTGCAGTTTTACTCATATGCGGAAGAAAAAAGAGCTAAGATTTATATATTACTATAGTTGCATATGAATTCTCAGAGCTACAGCCACGTTAGCCGAGTAATGTAAGATGGTAAACACATAGGGGTAAAGCGGAGTGGACTGCCTGGATATTCCTACATCTACATCGTTCCCCCAAATGTTTGCATCGGTCATGCTTGAGGCTGGATCGCGTGCGTCAAGTGATACATTGCATGTGTGCACTCGTACGAGCCGTACCGATGGACTGTTCGCGACATAAGATCCCGTGATCGCCTTGTCACCGATTGCACTGGGACGGTGACTAACGTCACTGCGTATGGGTTATTCGAGTGTACACGTGCAACGTGTCACATGACGCACGTGATGCAACTTCAAGCGCATTCAGAGGAACGATGCAACCAACCGAGGTATAGATGTCAGGTAGATCCGATCAAACAAGAGGTGTTGTGTATTAATTTGTTGAGGCTGTAACACCCCTTCCCACCTACAATTGCAGGTGTAGATGTGTTGTAAGAAATCGAGGCGCATACAGAGTTGTTTGTTGCGCAAACATAATTAATACTGTGCATCCGTTCCGACAAACGAGACACCGATCCATGTTCGTCTTCCCGGTTGGAGATTGTCTGGCGCGAGTTTCTTTCTGTATCTAGTAGTTATGTAGTGTGCCCTGCATGTGCGCCCATTCCTCGTGCGCATATACCTGCGGTTCCAAACTGTTGCTTGCCTTCGGGGGTCATTGCGACCTGCTGTTGGCTGGTTGCTGTTTCGCATCCTTTCAACACACTACTGATAGCTTGTGCAGTAGCGTCTGCCATGAGTTCGCCACTTCTTCCCCTCCAAATTTCTCGCCCCAGCTGACTTCGGTCGGAGTCTTTCTGATTATCGAGAATGCTCACTGTGCGAAAGAGGGTCCTCCTCTAGCTCATGCCGCTTCCTCAACTCACTGGCATGTACTCGCCGTGAATCTCCATGCCGTGCGATTGTATACACTGGGCCTCGCAGGTTGACCACCTCGTATGGTTCCTTTCACTTCGGTAGGAGTTTCCTCTTCCCTGGGCCACAAGTGGTAGCGCGTTGATGGTCTCAGTATTTCACCTTCGAATCGACCGGTAACCCGACACGCATTTCACCATTGTTGGTCTGGTACTTCTCTATTTCTGCGTCCGACTTGCTTCCAGGTTTCGGTTGGTTGCCTTCCTGTTATCCTGTGCTGCTTTGGATATTCGGCAAGTTGGCCACAGTCCAATCTCTAGATCCACGGGTAGGCGACGGGTTCGACCGTACATCAATTCGAATGGTGACTTCTTTGTTGATGCCTGTTGTGATGCTCGATGCGTCAGCAACGGCAATGACCAAGCTTCCTCCCAGTCTCCGCCATTTGCCGCTAGCCACTCTTTAATCGCTCTATTGTTACGCTACGTCAAGCCATTTGTCTGCGGCTGGTATGGGGATGTCTGCACTTTCTTGATAACAAGTTTCTCCAAGGGGATCCTGAATTCCACACTCTCGAAGCACGGACCTTGATCTGTTAATAGGACCCTTGGGATTCGGTGATCCGCTATCAAGTATTTCATGACGGCATGGGTAATTATGGTCGCCCGCTGATCTGGGATTCCCGTTGCTTCAATCCAGCGCATGAAGTGCTCTGTCAACAACAAGATGTATCGGTTGCACCACTTGGTCGATGGAAACAGTTCCATCACGTCGATCGACAATGGTTTACCAATTTAAGATACCGGAATCGACATCACTGGTTGCGTGCTCCTCGACAGTCGGTTATCAAGAGCTGACATTGTTTGCAGGAAAGCACGTACGTCTTGACGTCCCTCTCCATGCCCGGTCAATAGGCGCATTGTTTCAGCAGATCGTAGGTATTGGAACAACCGGTGTGCGCCATCTCGTGACGAGAAAGCAACAGCCTCCGGCTTAGTTTCGTCGGAATGACCTCCTGGTATCCACATCAGGATCTCCGCTTCATTTGATTGTACCTTTTCAAGATTTCTCGCGAACGGTCCAATCTGCTTGAGTTGGCTTTCGTTTAGGATTGATTGACCGGTTATTCGTGCAGTGATCACTTTGCACAAAACTTTGTCACTACGTTCCTCGGCTGCCAACTGTCCCGGATCCTGCTTCAACAGTATACCATTAACTCCGAAAGCCATACTTGGCAGTTCATCTTCGCTCATCGTGCGTGACCAAAATTCCGCAGTTTGGTTCTCCTTCGCCGCCACGTGGTTTATCGTGAAATCGTGTTCCCGTAGGCGCAGCGCCCATCGCGGTAGTTTTCCCCTGAGGTCTTTGGCGGATTTAATCCATTCCAAAGATTTGTAGTCCGTTTCGACGTGAAATCGCTGATGTAACACATATAGCCGCCATTTGTCCAACGCTCAGACGATTGCGAGATATTCTTTCTCTATCGTTGAGTATTTGCTTTCTGCCTGCGTGAAAATTCTGATGGCGTACTCAATCGTCCCATGGCTTTGTTGCAAAACCGCGCCGACTCCGACGTCGCTGGCATCTGTGGCCACCGTGAGCAATTTCAAGGTCAGCTCCTGCCTTCCCCTTTCTTGCAAAAGGCGATCGAATGCTTGTTGGACTGCTGCAGTCCAAATGAATTTCTTATCCTTTTTCAACAGCTCTTTCAAAGGCTAGGCCAAGTTGTTGCATTCGTTGAAGCATTTGCTGTAGTATCTAGCATGGCCCAGGAGCGCTCTAAGAGTGCGCTTTGAGTTAGCAACTGAGGTGTCGTGAATTGCCAATATTTTCTTAGACAGTGAGTTCAGCCCACCTTGTCCCACTTTATGGCCCAATAAGGTGACACAAGTCTTTCAATCTGGGATTTCGATCCATTTATACGGAGTCCCGACTGCTGAATCCGTCCCAAGACTGCTTCTACATGACCGCTGTGCTCCGCCTCTGATTGGCTATGCACCATGATATCGGCCCCGTACATCGCCACGTTCTCCAAGCAAAGCACTAAAAAGTCGAAGGTAAACGAGGCTCCCGATAATCTAAAAGGCATCCTTTTACATTGGTATTGTTTTTCACCGACAGTAACTGCCGTTTTTTCTCCGTTTTCTCGTTTGATCGCCAGTTGCCAGTACACCCAGCTCTCAGATCCAGTACCGTGAATATCCTCGATTGTTGCAATCGCTCAACAATGTCAGCAACTGGTGATACTGGAGCGAAACGACTCAAGGAAATTTCATTCAGCCTTCAGAAGTCCACATAGAAACAGTACCGTATATTACCGTATATAAGCCCCATGCCGAGGCTGATGTTGCATTCTTGATGTTTCTTCACCGCAGTTGGGCTAAACCAACTTACACTTAAACTAGGTCTTTTTAAGCTGGAAACATTTCATTCCACTTTATTTGGTTTGTTCTGCCTACCTGGATAATCTTCTATTAACTTACACAAGTTGCTTACGCTAATGGTGGAAATCTTCGTGAACTTTATTGCGTCTGTCGCATTTTTTGAGTAACTTCTGGAGCTTTTGTACTTATCACGGATTCGTTGCGAATCAACTCACTACATATGCTAACTTAGGGAAGGCTTATGTCTGCTGCAAAGCCGTATTCCTTAGCAGATATTTGTTATTTGATAATGTCATTTAAAGTGATTGGCTGTTGTTTGATATCCCCGGTGTGGCTGCGCTTGATGTGCATGTTGACAAGGTGTCTATCTGTCTATTAGCCACTACCTCGTCCATACTGGGTCTAGGAGACAGTTGCTGGAGGGGACGGGGTGCACGGTCCTAGTGACCGTGCTAGACTCGAAGTGGTTCCATGCACTCAGTGTGGAGCGGACTACGGTCCAGCCACCGCCTTGTGTGCGCTTGATTCCCCAAATACAGTGTGCTTGTGTTTGCCTGTGAAGGAGTGTGGTCCGGCTCCGTTGATGAAACGTGGCTCCCATCCACATGCCTCCCGGTCTTATTCCTTCGGGTCTACACTGGATATGGGATGTGTGGATTGAGCTGTGGGTGGTGCAGTGCAAGCCACCCATGGTCCCTCTGTAGGCGCAGGCGTCCTGTGGCTGGCCACAGTGAACCGGATGCCAACCATAAGCCGAGGAATTCTGGACAATTTCCCGTATCTATAGTTGGGGGGATCGGCTTATACAAAGGTTATGCGCAATATGAAAAAATTTGCAGGAAAAATCCACCCAGTAATTCACTGCAAACCTATGCCCCTATCTTGCCTTTGCACCACTCGCTAGTGACAGACGGTATCCCAGCCGGGAATTTGCAGTATCTATAGGTAGCTACACTATGTTGATGTGGAAAATTCTCGGTTCATGGCACATTTGAATTTTGCGTTTCCACGGCTTTGGAAGATCCTACGAAATGTGGGCTCATTCCCTCTCACCTGGATCGTGTGATGTCGCGTTAGCGCCATATTGGTTAGTGAATCACAACGCTTATACATTATGCTATGCTAGTCAATCTGGTGCATTAAAAGTATAACGTCATCCCACACCACGGATCGTGAACTTCCCTCTCACTGCGATTCAGACATAGGAAGCCTCCGATTATGTGAGGCGGTGTCTGACATACCCTTTCATCTTCCCCTATATTGTCCGGTGTCTTACCTGTTTCGTGTGGCTTGACATCCAATCAGTCCACACAGTGCAGTGCGATAAAATCTTTGTTTTGACGGATCCAAGCCCAAATAACTGCGACCGTAACATATTAGGTCGCCAGAACTGACCAGTAGTAGAGCAGCTTACGCTTGTGCACACTCAAGTGAGAGCAGGTAGTGAGAAGTCACAATCGTGAGAAACAATTTCGTTTCTCATTTTGTTGATTTTCGGGTGATCGACTAATATACTTTTACAAAGTTAGACCAATTTGACGTTGCGAACTCATACTGTCGGTTTATACACGGTAATATACGGTACTTCCCTTTCGCCTTCTTCACCAAGACAACTGGAGAATTGCATGGACTGCGCGTTTCCTCAACCACATCCGCGTCCACCCTCTCCTGTACTTGCCTCTTCCCTTCAACCTCCAGAGGGATTGGTATCCTTCGGGGTCCATTGAGCCGATACGTCTGGCAGATTAGCGGGAAGGTGTGCTGATCCAGCCGCGAAATCCATACGGGCTGCCGTCATCCGTAAACAAGGGGTGATACTTTGTGATCAGTGTCTGCAAGGTCGGGCGCAAATGTAACGCGGCAACAACCGATTGCGTAGGTATCGTTTCTCCCCGGCCAGTGATTGGCAGCAACCCGTATTCAGTCAATAACTTCCTTTTTAAATCGACGATAGCTCAGTTGAACTCCAGGAAATCTGCTCTAAATATGGTTTGTTTCGAATCTGGTGACGGGATGAAGGCGTGCGTTAGTTTTCGTCCCCCGATTCCCACGATGTGTTCGGCCATACAGTCAGTACCCACTGAAGAACCGCCAACAGCCCTTACGACTATGGAGCGCGACTGAAGTTTTTCGCCTTGCCGATGGTTAATCAGCGACACTGCGGCACCCGTATCGATCAAGCACCATTCCATCGTTCCGTCTAATTCCATCATTGCTCCGATCGCCCCCACTTAGCGCCCCGTGCCCACATTCTTCGATCCGAGAAGAAAAACCAGGTTGAATGTGTGTATCTGGTCCACGGGCATCAGAGCGCCCCCCCCCGAGCATTATCTTTTTCAGTGGCCTGGTTTCTCTCAAAGGAAGCAACATCCCTTTACTCGCTGTTCCGAGCACTGAGTACAAAGCCCATTGACAGCTTGCACGAGCTGTTCCATCACTCGTTCTAATTTATCCAACGGATCCACGCCTCCCTTTTGTTCCTCCTTCAGCGCATCACACAGCTCTCGAGTAATCTGCGCCAACTCATCCAGCCGTATATGCCCAGTACCGTTTGCAATCCGGACACCTTCCGTGATTTGCTGAAGGACACCGGCCATGAACTGATCCACAAATAGTTGCTGTTTTAACGGATAGTCCATTTCCGGCAATGCCCGATTCAACAAGCCCCTGGTGTCGACTGCAAACGCGAGGGAGTCAAGCCCTACACCCAGCCGAGCCATCTCGAACCGCCGTACCGCCTCCCCCCATTCGGCCGGGTTCCCCAATCCGGGAACCAACGCCTCCTTCGTGCCGTCTCCATACTTGCCTTCGCCCCGCACCCTAGGCTGCCCAGCAACGCCACCCGATCCGACCCGACGGTCTTGATCCCAACCACCCCATCCACCTACCCCACGCCCTCCAAAGTCCCTACGCCCCATCCGTCGGACTGCTCGAACTATCGGATTTTCATGATGCACCTTGGCTGGTCACGGTGCACTAGTAACGGTCCGGTTTGCAACCAAAATTGTTTATTATGCATCCGTTCGGACAAACGAGACACCAACCCATCTTCGACATCCCGGTTGGAGATTGCATGGCGCGGGTTTCTTTCAGTGTCTAGTAGTTGTATGGTGTGGACTGCTTATGCACCCATTCCTCGTGCCCATACAACTGCGGTTCCAAACTGTTCCATTCCTTTGGCGGAGTCATTGCGGCCAGCTGTTGGCTGCTTGCTGTTCCGCATCCTTGCATCACACTACTAATAACTGGCGCAGTAGTATCTGCATTTGGTCCCCACAATATGACTTGCCCAGCCATGTCACTGAAGAGCAGATAAATAAATAAATAAAAGTTTGTTCTGTGCTACGCTATGCATGCTCATCAAAGCATGATCAATAAATAACGATTATGTAAAAATATTGAACACCGGGTGATTAGGAAAGCATCCAGCTGACTAACCGGTTTTTTGGCATAAAATCGCTAAGGCGATAGGAACATATCATTGAAGTAATCAGGAACAAGGGCCACAGTAGATTTAAAGCAAAGGGGGAAGTATTTTAAGAAATATCAAACGAAGTAATCCGATCATCCCAGGGACAGTCTCCTTGGGACCTGCTTCCATGCAGGGTAGTCTGTCAGCAGGTTTCACTCGAATCTCCACACCTCATCTGGTCGTGTGTCGGAATGGCTTAGAATCGGGTCAGCCAGCACCGATGTGAGTTTTCATGTAAACTTCTTCTTTTCCGGATACTGGCCACTCAACCAGACAACCCGTTCGTCATTCATTGTATTTTTGTGTGTGTTCGTATGATAACCGAATTCACGGGTTTCACGGGTTTCACGGGTTTGCGCAGAACGAGTAAGCGTAGCTTTTCGGTGGTTCTGCCTCGGGATCTTACGGCAAGGTCCTGATCTCGTCGGTAGGTACCAGATGTTGTGGGTCTCGACGCAGTAGTGGTGTTCAGCACAAGAATTCAGCGAGTTGACTGTGGGAACGTGGATACCTGAAACAAGAGAGTGGTGTAGGTAAATTCGGCAAAGTTGGATAGAAGCAAAATGATGGAAGCGCCGCGTGTTAGCTTGGCAAATGGCCAGATCTTAGCAACGTGGAAGACCAGCGAGGTAAGAGCCAAGCGTCTAGGCGCTGTTTGAAGGCCTCCGTATTGGGCGCTGAGACAACAACTTCCGGGAGGGCGTTCCAAGCGAAGGCAGTACGCACACTGAAACTGTTTCTTCGGCACAGAAGGCGACTGCTACGAGTCATCAGTTTGAGTGAGTGCCCTCGAAGATGATCTGTACTGGCGCGGACCAGCAATCCTGCGTTTGGGTGTCTGTTATTAGTCAGGACGGAATAAGCTAAGATAAGGTCGCCACGAAGCCTGCGATATTTCAACGGGAAGAGGTTAAGGGCCGCCAGACGCTCCTCATACGAGAAGTGGGATAGTCCGTCCACTCTCTTAGTGGACGGCAAATTCCACTAGGTGTGTATTCAACAGTTCATACTGTTCTGTTGTTGTTTTAATTTTGCTCATCAAAGAGAACAAAGAGAAGAATATACTGAAGCAGGATAAAGGATAGAAATAACAGATACATACTTAAATAAAAAGCCTGCCTTATTTAAAATGACTTGATGTACTGGTAGCCCGGGTTGATCGTTCTTAGGTTCAATTGTTCGCCGAGCTTCGTAATTGGTATGCAGACGTTTCATCACCATGCGAGGTGACTTCCTCAGTGCGCTGTAGGGTCAAACGTAATCCGCTGGTTTGGTCGTCGATTTGTGATTGATTAGCAAGTGACTTTTGAATTGGCCCTCTCAATCTGTGCCCCGTGACAATTCGTCTACCCAGCTTCTCTGGTGAATATGGGCGTTCCATAGGATGATTTTGTCCCGGTTGTTGCGGCTGTGTTATTAACGGGTCTGTTAACTGCTTTCGACGGTTTTTAAGTTGTTTTAATTCTCTCCGTCTTAGCGGTTCGTAAATCGGGTCAATCTCGACGTGCATGTTTATCGAGTGCTTCGTCGAGTACCATGCCTAGAGGAACTCTCTTCCTTTTCGTATCTCTCCTTGTGCTAGGATCTCTGCGTTGTTCCAATCGAAGTGATGTCCTTCTTCGTCTGTATGTATTGAAACAAGTGAGAGAGCATGATGGTTCTTACAAGCTCTCTTATGCTCTTGTATTCTTGTAGACAATTGTCTTCCTGTCTGACCTACATAGTTCTTATCGCAATCTTGACACCGTATCTTGTACACAACATTTCGTCTTTCGTGTGCTTTAGGTCTAGCTTTGGGTTTCGACAGGGTTCTTCTCAATGTGGCGGTTGGTTTGTGAGCCACTGTAAGATCGTGCTGTTTGAATAATCTTGCTGTCATCTCGGAGATGTTCTTTACATAAGGTAGAACGATTCGCTTTGTTGTCGTTTGAGCAGGCGGAGAGGTCGCAGCTTTATTGTTTAGACATCGCCGGACAAAGTTGTATGGATATCCATTTCGTCGGAATGATTTGAATAAGTATAGCTCTTCTTTCTTCTTCGCCTCAAGAGTGCCGCAATGTGTTTCAATTCTACGAAAGAGAGTCCACACGCAGCTTATTTTGTGACATTTCGGGTGATTACTGTAGTAGTTTAGAATCTGGTCGGTCGACCAAACCAGCGGATTACGTTTGACCCTACAGCGCACTGAGGAAGTCATCTCGCATGGTGATGAAACGTCTGCATACCAATTACGAAGCTCGGCGAACAACTGAACCTAAGCCTACCTTATGATCGCGCAGGATGACATTATATTGGTTGATGCGACATTTTTTCAGTAATTAGGAAAAAGCGGTTTCAACTTGTTAATGGGTTGGTTACTGCTTTCAAAAAAGCTTGGAGGTGCGAATTCTCAGATTTGCATAGCCGATCTGGATAGTGAAAGCATACGAAAGAGATTAGAAATAAGCTACACAACTATTCTCTCTTCACCTGTCAGTGGGACTTCAAGGTCGACATTTTCGAGTATAACAGAAGGTGCGTTGAAAAGGGGTGAAATTGCAACATCTGTCACGTATAGTTTTGGACGGATGCAATTAACACATTTGTGAGCACTTCAAATACCGAGTGTTTGCGTCATATTAGGCATAGTAAGAAAAAGCTCCACACTCGCTTTAAATTTGGCTAGGTTCTAAGTTTCCTGTACATTTAATGGCAGCTAGTTCCATAAAACCGCGCATGCCTTACGGGAAAAAGTTGGAACAGATTGTTAGTTTCATCTTTTGTCTGTGCAGTGTGTAATCCCACTAAAGAATATAACAGATTCTAACGCGAGGTTCGGTCACAGTTTTCTGCAACATAAATCCCGACTGCATAATTTTTCCGTCCCGTACCAATGGAACAAAGTTGTTTTCACACGCTGTAACAAGTTGCAATAATCAGCCTTGAGGTGGACACCATTTTCCAACACCGTGCGATGTGTGACAAACATACACTCACGTAGTTTACCACACTTTGGAGGTTTTGGGTGATTTATTTCAAAGCTTAGAGTATACAATGAGATAGAAATTGTCTCATTTTGGTTTGTCCTTGGAATTATGACCTAACAACACACATCACGTACGAGATATTTGTTATTCTGCATCATACGCAGAGTTGCTCCTACGGTGGGAACATAGTGTTTTATGATTTCTAATATAAAACACGGGTTAAATAGCAATCTTTACAACCACATAGGTTGCAGTCTAAGGATAGTACAACGCTTACTGGAAGTCAGTTTTTTTAAATTATAGAGTTATTTTTTTGGGAAATCGGATTTTAATTCGCTAAGCAGCAATTTTTGCCGTCTTTCATAAGTTTGTGCACATAATTGAGCAAAATAAAATGGTTAGCCGTATATACCCTTTGTACAGTCGGAGCTGAGACTCATGGAACTGGAAGGAACGACAACGGTCTTTCGTGCATTCGAAATCTGGAAACCACACTGCTCTAAGAAGTTGAAGGTGGTCGAGTATCACAGGCTTAGGTCACTTAGTGATATGCACTAAGAGATGTTCGTACCATGATTGGTAAGGTTATATGGTGGAATGTGACACATACGATGATACGTTGCACTTATTTGCGATTAATGATATTCATCACAAGTGATACCAAGTTTCAAGATTTGGAAAGTCGCCTTGAATGTGTTGTAGAACCTCCCGTGCACTCGTATCGCCGTGAGAATAAAAGACTGCAAACGCTTGCAAACAAGAAAGCATTGCCATGCCTAATCTTGCTAAATATATCATTAATGTAAACAAGAAAGATCAAAAGATCAAGGACATTCTATAGTACTACTCCCATAGCGATTGCTTTACGGCGTAAAAAGCATTGTCTATTTACACCGCTTGCTTCCTAGCCGAGAGGTGTGATGGAAGCCTCTCCCACACACACCAACAGAACGTAACTTGTTGAGTAATCCAAGGTGTGAAACTCGCTGGAATGCTTTATGCAGATCAGCAGTCTTTGTTTTGTGGTTACTAATGTCTATCTGACAACACACACACATGACCGGGCCCATAGAAAACCCAGTTATGTCTTATTGATGAGATGTTCCGTTCTTAAGCAGCCGTTCGATTATTCCTGTTAGGATTGGCGTATGATTTATCGGTTGGTAGTTGAGCACTTTATGAGTTGATCCACTTTAGTGTGTCGAGGAATGATAACTGACGCTTTCCGTTGCGTTAGACATACTCCAATAGCAGCAAATGGAAATTAGTACCAGCATGTTTAATCAAGCCTGGGGATAACTCTTCAGTTTTCTGGTTAAAAGATGGATTCAATCCCACAATCTGTTCTCTGGTTTTCACAGTAATGAACTCTACACATAAGCACGCACCACTGATCAGGGTGTAACCTCATTCAGCCATGTACACGCTGGATGGGACGTCATGGAGGGTCATGCAGGGTCAAACCATCTGAGTGCCTTCTGCAACAGGTCAAGGTGTTGATTGGCTTTTTGACACTTACTCATCTTGATGTCACATAGCATCACATTCAATGGAAGCGCGCAACGTAATGTTAGCCCACCGCCCTGTACTCACGAGTGTATGGATAACCTGTGCTTAATGCAAGCTGAGCCTTTTTAGTGTTCTACTTTAGAATTTTTTTGTGTTTTGAGTAATCTCAAATAAAAAGGACTGCGTGTCCACAAGTGATATTCACCAACGGCGTGTTTACTTTATCGGGTAACATGTGTTCCGCAGTATCTCAGTTTTTCCAGTTTGATGAGTAGCACAAAAGGGTATCGAATTTCCCAGCCGCAGCTTCCTGCTGGCCGGAGAAGAACTCCGCGTTCATGCATGACCCTAGGGTGAAACATTGCCTGTGGCGGCTTCCAGAGGCGTGAGGTTTGCGGGGCAATTCGACTACATCGCGGAACTCCCGATAGATCATTCATACTTTGCCTCTTGGTTGTGTTAAGAAAGAGGTGTGCTCCGATGACCGGCGGTCCCACCGCTGTGACAATCGAATCCCATGGGTGGATACTTCAAGCTGAGTAATCTAACGGGATGCTGAGCGTTTGGACAGAGGTGAGTCACACGAGATAAAGATGCGCGTGTGGACGCCGGTGCTCCCAGCATTCTCCTCGTCTGTCGGTCCGGTCAGTAATGACTGCTTTGTTGTGTATCAGGCAGAAAGCTGGGGGGGGTTTCGAAATTTCAAAATACATGCGTAAGAGACGAGAATTTTACCTGGCAGACATTTGACCGTACGTGAATGCGAGTTCTCTCGTTGTCAAGTGGACACCGTGGAAAGACATTCTCTGTATCTTTACGATCGCATTAAGGCATAATCAGGATTGGTTTCGAGAACATTCGATAATCATCGGTTGCCTTGATCATAGACACAATACCCTGGTTGGTTTTCACACGTTCCGATGCAGAGCAGATTAATTAACATGTGATCAATTTAGTCCATGCACAGAGGGCAACCAATGACTACTAAGACTGAAAAACAATTATGGAAAGTGTGTGCCTCGTTCTGCCGGATATTGAGTCTCTAACCAGTACAGCTCTGTAAAATCAATTGACAAACCTCGACAATTAATTTTCGGTGATCTTTAGACCACATCGGTGATTGAACAGCATGTTTATTGGCGCGTAAGTCGACCGGCTTAATGTGATTTCAGTTAGGTGCATGGAGAATCGAGTGCAAACATTACCCGAAATGGTCCACTGCGATGAAGCCTAAGTCTAGACGTGGTGCGAATCTGTAGGTATTTGTCGGGGAACTTTGATGATCTGGTCTCGGGGAAGGAGGTATCGCAATGTTTGGACTGGTGGATGTGGCAATTTTACTGTCGGTCGGTGGCCAAGAGTTTCGCATGCCTGGCTCACAATCCTTAGGTCACTGGTTGGAATCCGCGTAGGTGTGGGCGCAGTGGCGTTGTAACTAGTAATGCGTCCCGGGAGGACGTAAAATTGCTCCCCTCGAGAGTTGTAAATCCGTAAACTCACACAATTGTAAACAGACGTTAAATATTTCGTTTCATATACTAACAAGTAAAGATCTAAGCGTGCTACCATAAGTGCAGCCATTTGCATTGTTATAATAGTTATGAGAAACATTTACAGATACATGTTTCCTGCATTACTTGCAGTAATAATAGTGATAATATTAACAAAGTTATTCCTCTTTGGGAAGAACCCCCAGTCCGTGAATCTTGTCTGATTTATTGCTGATTGAAGTTACTACCTTGTAAGCTTGCTTTCTGAGGATGCGCTTTCACAGCTGACAATGCTAATAGTTCGGGCAAGAAAATTGTACAACAGATTCCCCAAGCTGATATTTCTGTATGAAGCCAAAGTCCAGAAGGTTCATTAATATTTTCGTTTCCTTAAGCTTTTACAAAGTACTACAACCTTCTTCTTTCGACAAAGAATCCCTCAACTTCGCTAAGCGGACAACCATAGCAGATTTGACGGCGTAAGATAAGCGAATTTGTTTGCAAAAACATGAAGTTGCTGAAATATATGGCATTTCACCAGTCAACCTCTCAGACAGACAGCATTTCCCGTTTTAATTCAGCATCAAATCACATCGATACATCAACGAATTCTTCACCGTCCATTTGTTTCTTTTGATGGATTCAATGCTTTATGCCTTTCCCCAGTTCATCGTGGTTTTTTTGAATTAATCCATCACAAGGTTCATTATTTTCTCTCTTTTCTGAAGAAAGCAAACTTTTAACCTTGTAAGCTTAATAGAACATTTGTTTAAAGATATCGCTGTGTGTCATTGATTTCTGGGAAGACAGAACTCCAGAGGCTCAGCAACAAAAAATAAACGGAAATGACAATATCGAGATGAGAATGCGCAGTGAACAATGAATTTATACGGCTTAAGAAGCGTTATTTTACAAGTCCCGTTTGATAGTTAGTGGGGACATCAACTTAACAATACGGATGATAAGGATGGTAAGATAGTTAATACTTTAAATATGAAAATAAGGACTTATCGTTTGCTTCGCTGTAGTCCTGCGATCCTCTTAGATTCACAGCACCCACAGTTAACAACAAATAATTCCATGGTAAACTCCAGGTGTAGAATGGAGGCGTAGTGTTAAGTAACAAAGTGTAGGTGGATGACTTCATCATCTAACCGTCTTTTAAATACTGTTAGTGTCGGTGCAGAGACGACCGATTCTGGGAGAGCATTCCACGGATGACAGACACGAATGGAAAAGAAATTTCTGCGGCACTCCAGACGACTGTATTGTTCTGCGAGTTTTAATGAGTTTGTATTGGTTTGTATTGCTGCTGAGTTGCAGTAAAGGGCGGCACACATGATGTGTGTCTCGCAGAATCAAGTATGCCATAATCAGGTCGCCCCGTATTCTGCGATAGCTTTCACTGAACAATCGCAGTCGTCGCAGCCTCTCCTGGTAGGAACGATTGCGCATTCCAATTACGTTCTTAGATGCCCGGCGTTGTGGCTGCTCCAGTGCATTAAGATCGTGTTTCAGCCATGGATGCCAGGCTTGAATTGCGTATTCGACATGGGGGCGAACATACGCACTGAGCATTTGTGGAAATATGGAACTGTTTATTTGTCCAAACGCTCGTCGTAACAGCCAGACGTGTTGGTTCCCGGTCTTCGAGGCCTTTTCGGATTGCCTGGAGCAACCCAAGTCATCTTGAACCAGGACATCCAAATCACGTTCGACAGCTGATTGTTGCAGTACATCCGTTCCGAGTCTGATCATGGGGTTATCTTTTCTCCTTAATCTGTGAAGTATTTCAGAGAAGTGATGCATTCCGAGCATTTCGTCACTATAACATTTACACCGTCTACACGACTATTCCACATAGATTTTACAGCCGTTTGATACTTAGACCGGTAAGTTGAATCAAGATATTCCAGAAATCCTTAGACGCGAAAGTACCAAAATACCGAAACTGTAACGGAATGAACCGTCGAATAAACTTGATGTAGCCAAGTCAAATTCTGGAAGTGGCTTGTGTATAACACGAATGTAGCTTTGGTTTGGTTTCGCTGGTGTCTTCGCATGCCCGTTTAGTAACACCCTAGAACAACAGCCTTGTCAAATATCCGGCCCCGGCAATTATCAAATTCATCATCATCATAATACACGTAAGCTGGAGGTAGAAAATACCTCAGCGATTGTGCCGAAATACAAAAAGACAAGAAAAGGAAAACAAACGGTGGCACGAAGGCTGAGTCCCCAGTAAAGGATGGACATCGTTTCGGAGAGCTAACAGCTGCTTATCGTGCCGTAAAAAGAGAGGTATATTATGCCTAACGAATGAGATCATGATTGGAGGGGGATGCTAAGCAGGAGGGTGATGGACAAAGGAACTCACAACACAAACGCCATTGGGGCCGGCTCCAAGCCATATCAGCAAGTGTGTCCAACCAAACGTGTTCACCGTCCTTAGGACCCCAGCCTGGCAGTTGGGATGCACCAACGGACGCCAACTTCGAAGTGAGGGTTTTTATCTCTCTCGATTAAGTCATCGCTTAGCTTCCCCTTCTCCTCTTCTAACCGCACCCCCGGCGCGCAAACAATGCACGTCGCGGAAATCGGTGTGCTGGCATGCGCAACACGTAGCCCAGTGATGGGACCCTGGTGCGTGATATAATGGTGTTGAGCGGTTCACTCGCTCATCCTGCACAAAATACGCGACGCCGAACACGCTCATTGCTCACGCGGTGCTCCCACCAGACATGAGCTAAGCTGCGAAGGCAGCGATGACCGAATGTGACGACCCTCTTTATGTCTGTCGACCTGATGGGCCAGATTTCACAACCACATAGGAGAGTTGAACGGACGACTGCGTTATAACCTCTGCCCTTCAGCGCGAGAGTAATGTCGCGACTGCGTCACAGGTGGTGGAGATTGGCAAAAAACACCTCGAGCTTTTACTATACGATTCGTAACCTCATTTTCAACCCCACGGGTGCTAATATAGCTGTTCAGGTACTTGAATTCCTGAACAAGTTCTAGCAGATAATCACAAAGCGTTAGCGCAGGGGTGGGTCCCTGCCAATCTTGGAGAAATACTTTGTATTTCGATGGAGCAAAGCATAACTGAATTCCATTCTTCTCCGGTTCTCTCAAAACCAGCCCAGAACTTTCCTCTGCTGTGCTGAGGTTGATTTCAGTGAAACTGCGAAACGATTTCGTTTACACTCATCTGATTTTGATGAGATACACCGGGAGTGCTATCATAAACTAAGAAAATATTCTTACTTGCTTTCATCTGATCTATGAATTGCTTGCCCACTTGTTTTACCAAAATGCTCATAAATTCATTTTTAATGTTCAGCGACAAAGTAAAATAATGCTTTTCCTTCCCAGCTGAACTGTCACCAAATGTTTACGAAGAATAAGTTCATAGTGGGAATATATGTATATAGTTGCATCAATAACTAGAGATTGAGCCACCGAAAGATCATGTGGAACAAAATAAAAACGTATAAATGTCAGGAATATGGAACAGATGTTTCGGGATTTTTGGCTTTTTGTTTTTGATTTGTTTTCAAGCTGTATTTTGCTCTATTTTTGGTAGTTTGACTGTTGTAACTCTAAGCACCTTGTTCGAAACAGTTCAGTATACACTCCTTTCATTGATACCGGCTTCGCGCCATATATGGCCAAGTGTGCCCAGTCATTGGTAGTCCCCATGCTTGTGCTCCCAACCAGGAAGACGTACAGGACAATGAACAATGAACAATGATATATTACAAGTAAAAAAGCGATTGCTTTACAAGTCCCACAGGATGGTTGAATTGCAAGCAAACATAAGTGTAAATCATCAATTTAAGCGTCTAGCGATTCTGGTGCCCTTTATTCATATAAACATTTTAGAATATGTGCTGAATTGTTGCTGTAGAGTAATATGGGAACTAATATGGGGAAGGTCTGTCTTAAGAACAAAAGAAACGACCAACGCTTACTCGTGCGCCGCTTTCTTGAACTGAGGTAATTGATTAATGCAGTTGTAATATATCCGAAACTATATTCCACAACAGCAGTGTGTAAGTAGTGAAGCACAAAAGCTGAGAATGAGCACCGTTTTTTTAGCGTTTGTTTGACGTGGACATCTCTGATTATATAGCGTAATGTAGGTGGATAAGCGAATCATCGAGACGTTTTTTTGAATACCGTTAGCGTGGGGGAGGAAACAATGTATGTGGGAAGAGCGTTCCAGTGTTCGCACACACGAAGGGAAAAGAAATTCCGGCGGCATTCCAACCAGCTGGATTGTGTGTCAAACTTTGGGTAGTGTCCTCTGAGTGTGGTATTGCTATTCAGCTTTAGTAGGTGACGACAAGAATGGTTTGGATTCCTCAGGATCACATAAGTCATTATCAAGTCGCCACGCAGGCGTCGATATTGTCCACTGTAGACCCCGAGGATTTTCAGCCTCAATCGATAAGGGAGATGAAACAGGCCCTTGACGTTCTTGGTCGCCCTTCGTTGTGGCAGTTCAAGAGCGGTAACATCTTGCTTTTGCCATGACTGCCAGGCGTGGATAGCTTACTCAAACTGAGGCCGAATGTAGGCGTTGAGCATCTGAGAAAAGATGGAAGGATCGAAGCGCCCGAATGCCTTTCGCAAAAGGCTAAGGTGTTGGTTAGCGTTTTTGGAGTCTTTCTCGGCATGACGGGAACAGCCGACGATGGCGAAGCGGGAGGTCAGTGATTTCATGATTTGCCGCCAAGTGGTTGGCAAACCTCCACGCCTTCTGTACCAATTCAATCCTGTGCGAGCAAATAAGGCGCGGCGTGAAAAGCACTCGCATGACATATGTGGAACGTGATCGAGCCACCACAATTGACGCATTGCAACAAGGCGATCAAGCGGAGGGCTCACCGGACTTCATCGCTGCTAATCCGGTGCTGCCACCACATACTGGCTATGCGTCGCCGACACCCGTTGTCGAAGGCCAAAAGCCTACGCATGTCATCCACACGAATTGACCAGGACTCACTTCCGTACAACAGGACCGCGAGGACGCAAGCACTGTAGACCGTTCCCTTTAAGAAGAGGGATATGTCCCGACGATGCCACAAATTACTTAGTTTGGTAAATGTCAACTGGGTTTTGGCGATGCTATGTGATACCACGTTCCCAATGGTAGTATCAGCAGAACTACTGCTTCCGATGTAGACAAAGTTGTCCACAAAGTTTCGCTGTGTTGCTATCTTCAATGGTAAGTGAAGGGAGCAGACGACCTCCAGTCCTAGAGTAGCACTTTACACTTGAAAAGGGCAAAACGCATACCATACTTAAAAGCTTAAATCGCCAGAAAGGTTCAAAAAGAGATGTACACTTTGTGAATTGTCGCCGAGCAGAACGATATCATCAGCATATGCTGTCGGTAATACGATTGCCAGAAAGAAGAGTAACACCAAGAATTTGGGAGTCTTCTAGTGATCTCAACAGGAAGTTCATAGTTGACCAACCGTTGTATAAGTGCTGAACATTTCTCTCTATTTTCCTGGTCTCTTTGTCTTCCTGGATGCCTCTTCGGTGCTCATATGGTGTCATGTTTTACTTGGCAAGAAACGACGATATTAATTATTCTAGCTGGAATTTCGCTCCATCTCTTTTCATTTTGTCAATAGCCGTTCCCACAATTGACCGGATCGCTATGTCCCTGCGGTTGAGAAATGACTGAACACGCGTTTTACTAGATTCGTGTTCACATGTTTTTAGATTTGATTTCCACCGTTCCCTGAAACCCTCATCAATCGAACAAGTACGTTATCCCGTTGAAAACATCCAACAGTCTAAACAAAACTGGGTGTCTTTTAAACGAGAATACATTATCCATGTTCGCAATCTGTTCTCCGTTTCACAAATCACGAAAACAACAATAGGTTGTTAGTTTCTTAGTCTCCGTTTTTGTGTTCGTTTCGGGTAGCAGCACTCATTGAATCCACTATCTACGTGCTGCACAACAGTTGATCCGAGCCGGAAAAGTATAGTGAGAATTTCATGACCAAACTTAACAGGCCACTGACTGAAATCCATATAATCGGTTGACATGCGTGTTATCGTATACTCAGCCCATGCGCGACCGGTGTTGGTCGCGTGGCAGAGAATCGTTGATACGCGGTGTGCCGGCGTACTGCTGTTGAGTTTGGACTCGTGTCCCATAGATTCTATGCAATTGGTCATGGGTTTCGAAGTGCAATCAAGCCGCATACATACGAAACAACCCGGTGAGTCAGTCCATTTTGTCCACGAAGCCTAGTAGCTAAATAACCTGAGTACCGAATTGCTTGTACGCCGCAATGACAATTTCCAAGGGAGGCTCCCGTTCGGATGCGGCAGTCATAGAGGGATCAGTCTGATCTCAATTGCCTCTAAATTGCTTGCGTCTGTCATTCTCCACAGACTGACTGGCACTCGTGCAAGCCAGATTCGTGAACGGCAAGCCGAGTTTCGTCGAGGTCGGGGCTGCATCGACCACATCTTCACTTTGCGTCAATTGTTGGGGCACCACCATGTTTATTGGCCACCCACCATTGTCGTGTTTCTTGACATAAAAGATGCCTTCGACTCAGTCTATCGATGTGTTCTTTGAGACCGTTTGTTGAGGAAAGGTGTGCCTGATATATACGTAAACATTATCAAAGCGCTGTATGCGCATAATTCGGGCAGAGTGACGGTTTATAGCAAACTGTCGCCACCCTTCAGTATCACCAGCGGTATGAGACAAGGATGCCTGCTGTCCCCTTTCCTATTTAACTTTGCAGTTGACGAAGTCATGTAAACAGCATTCGCTGGACACGGCCTACATGTGAAGCTACTTCCTGGTGAGCGACTTCTTGACTTGGAGTATGCGGACGATATTGCCCTAATCTGTGACAGTCGCCAAACATGCCAAGCAGCACTGGACCGATTACCACTGGCTGTCTATCGTTTTGGGCTATGCTTTGCTCCATCGAAATGCAAAGTATTTCTCCAAGATTGGCAGGGACCCACCCCTGCGCTAACGCTTGTGGTTATCTGTTAGAAGTCCTTCAGGAATTCAAGTACCTGTACAGCTATATTAGCACCCGTGGGATCGAAGATAAGGTTACGAATCGTATAGCAAAAAGTCGAGGTGTTTTTGCCAATCTGCGCCACCTGTGACGCAGTCGCTACATTACTCTCGCGCTGAAGGGCATAGTTTATAACGCAGCCGTCCGTTCAACTCTCCTATATGGTTGTGAAACCTGGTCCATCAGGTCGACAGACATAAAGGGGGTCGTCACATTCAATGATCGCTGCCTTCGCAGCTTAGCTCTTGTCTGGTGGGAGCACAGTGTGAGAAGTGAACGTGTTCGGCGTCGCGTATTTGGTGCAGGATGAGCGAGTGAACCGCTCAGCATCATTATACCACGCAATAGGCTCCAATGATTGGGCCACGTGTTTCGCATGCCAGCACACTGACTTCCGCGACGTGCATTGTTTGAGCGCCGGGGGTGCGGTTGGAAGAGGAGGAGGGGAAGCCAAGCGATGACTTGATCGGGAAGAACGAAAACCCTCACTACGAAACTGGCGTCGGTTGCTGCATCCCGATTGCCTGGCTGGGGTCCTAACGACGATAAACACGTTTAGTTGGACACACTTGATGATATGGCGAAGAGCCGGCCCGAGTGGCGTTTGTGTTATGAGCTTCTTTGCCCAACCCCCTCCGTTTAGGTTCCCCCTCCAATCCCGATCTCATGCAAAACGCATAACGGAATATATAACCTCATGTATTTTATAGTGTAAGTTGTGTACTTCGTAGCGTAATCTTTCAGTCACTTATCTTTTTCTATTCCGGCACATTAGCTGAGGTGTGTTTCTCACCCTCAGCTAACGTGTGCTGAAGATAATATTGATGATGAGGATGATGAATTTCTTGTACTCCGAGATACAACTAGTGCTCGACATAAGTTACAGCCTTTCCCTAATGGCTCAATAAGGCTCCAAACTCAGTTCTGGCAGCAAACGTGTCCATTGGAAACGTGAAAGACCCAGATCGAACAGGAAGCTGTTTATGAGCTAGACCAGTGAATTAAACCATCATCATCAGCAGCAGCAGTACATCATCCAGTTGAACTGATGCTTCGCTGTACTAAAACTACAAGGAACTACGGAACGAAGTAGAATAGCAAGGAAAGAAGGGCAGATTACCGGGGAAACTTTAATACCCTAAGCAAACATTCAGCGTCGAGGCGTCTACAGTGTGCAATGGTAAAATTTCTTACCCAAATGATGGCAGGAACAAGCGCTGGAAGGCCACACAGTCTGCTCAGGGTAAAGTGCACATTCGTTTTCGATGAAATGGATGATCGTTTGGGACAATGACGTAAACGTGATGAAAGCGATTATAATGCGACTAGTAAAGCGATCGCTGGGAAGAAGGTTTGGACAGATGTGACACATGGCACAAAGGCGGTGTTGGTCACACAGAGCCTCATTATCTTTCCGATAACATATCTTCTTATCCCACTGTTTAACACCATCATCATCAGTACACAAGTTAGCTAGAGGTGGAAAACACCTCAAATACTGTGCCGTAATACATAAAAGAAAAAGGAGGAAAATACAACAGGTGCAAGCCAGTTGAGCTACCGGTAACGCATGGGCATCGATCCAGAATGCTACCAGCCGGCTACTAGGCAACAACAAAAATTATTATGTAAAATTATATAAGCCTAAGTAGTGAGATCTTGGTTGGAGTGGAGGATAAGCAGGATGGCTGGGACAAAGCAACTCACAGCACGAAAACCATTAATGTCAACTCCTAGTCACATCAACAAGTGTGTCCAACCAGACGTGTTCATCGTCTTTCGGACCCCAAACCATGGAGCTGAGGCGCTCCAACCGAGGCCAGCTCAGAAGTGAGGGACTTCATTCCTCTCGACCAAGTCATCGCTTGGCCACCTCTCCTCTTCTTCCATCCACATCCCCGGTGAGCAAACAACGCACGTCGCGGAAGTCGGTGGGCCGGCTGCGCAACACGTGGCCGAACCATCGGAGCCTGGTGCGTGAAATAACGGTGCTGAGCGGTTCATTTCCTTTTCCTGTACAGTAAACAAGGCGTCGAACACGATGGTTGCTTACTCGGTGTTCCCACCAGATGTGTGCTAAATTGCGATGGCACCAGTGGTCCAACGTAACTGCCCTCTATATGTCCGTTGATCCACGGGGCCAGGTTTCACAAGCGTACTGTAAGGTCGAACTTACCGCTACATTGTACACTCTAGCCTTCAGGGCAAGAGTGATGTCGCGCCGGCGCCATAAGTGGCGAAGGTTAGCAAAAACGCCCCGTGCTTTTGCTATACGGTTCGTGATCTCCTCTTCAATCTCACGGGCACTGCGATAACTTCCCAGGTAGTTAAATTTTTGAACAACCTCTAGCTGATCCCCACCAACGGTCAGCTCAGGAGGCGGTCCAGTTCAATGTTGGAGGAACGCTTTGCACTTCGAGAGTGCGAAGCAAAGCCCGAAATGACGGACAGCTAGTTCGAATCTGTCCAGTGCCCCTTGGCACGTTTGTGACTTATGACAGATGAGGGCAATATCGTCAGCATAATCCAAGTCAAGAAGTTGTTCTCCTGGGAGCAGCTCCAGACCTTCTAAACCTTGTCCTGTGAACGCGATTTCCAGTACTTCGTCAATAGCGAAGTTGAAAAGGAAAGGTGACAGCGAGCATCCTTGTCTCAAGCCGCTGGAGATATTAAAGGGCGAAGACAGTTTGCCGTAAACCCTCACACTGTCTGAGCTACGAGCATATAATGCTGGGATCATATTTACATATTTCTCTGGTACACCTTTCCTGATAGACAGTCCCAAGGTGCAAGTCTATCAACCGACTAGAATGCACCTTTGATATCGAGGAACGTGACAACGGTGGGCCGCCCATATGTGTGACGGTGATCCAACAACTGGCGCAAAGTGAAGATGTGATCAATGCAACCACGACCTCGACGAAACCTGGCTTACTCTTCACGAATATGGCTTTCTGGAGTGCCAGTTAATCTGTGAAGAATGACAGCGGCAAGCAATTTGGAGGCGATGGAGGTCAGACTGATTCCTGTATGGTTGCCGCATTCCAATCATGAGCTTCCCTTGCAAATTGGAACTATGACAGAGCGGCTCCAGTCGGTTGGGACAGTTTCCTGCTCCCACAGTTTCATTAGTAATTCGTCTAAATCATCCACAAGAGAGCTGGAGGATGATCATTTGGTCATGCAGCTTTATTTAAATTCAACAGTTCGTTCTCACGTTCGACTTCTGAGCGACAGGATGTATCCAAACGCACAGCCCAGCGAGCGGGGCGATTAGTGGTTTGCGAGTAGTCTAATACACACATAGCAACACTAAAATATTAAAGCCTTAGCTAACCTGGAAAGTTTGCCCTTTACATTTGCTATTGAACTATCAACCGTAGTAAAAATGCCGCCTAGGGCGAACGCCCCCTGCCCCCTGCCCCCTTGCTACACCTTTGACCTTGTGTTAAGATCATACCGGCAGAAACAGCTGGCTATCGTACAAAGATAAGGAGGCATCAGGGAGACAGCTTCCTTGCGATTTTCATTTCTCCGCGTCATACTCAACGATTATACTGCAGATAACAGCACCAAACAACTTTAAACAGACAGTCCGGCTATAAGTGGACAGGAAACGCGCCACTGATGTCGATTGCGAGCCATGTCCTGTAACATCTCGAGCCAAGCACAAGGTGAGTCACGTGGACTCCAGCCTGGAAGGTCGAGACATACTAACAGCACCCAGTTTGGCAGTCAGTTACCTCATTTCTCGCTGCAAAGTCAACTTCTGTCCACCTCGAGCCTTGCGCCACTATACACCTGGCAGACAAAACAATCCCTTCTTCGGTAAGCGGTGGCCAAGCATAGGTAGTACATGCCCAAGTCAAAGTAACTTATTCAGTGCTATCTGTTGTTCTAAGGAACTAGCCTGCTTATCAGTACCTAATGCTCTCCTACATATATCATGTTTGCGGACACGCAGCAATGCTTCGCAGACAACGATGATCAAAGACTTGAAGTCATCACTGTTGGTAGAACATTTTGCCAACTCCAGACCATATCAGCCCTGAACTTCCAATCCACTGTGCAGTAAAAATCGCGGAGGGGTTGCGATCATTTCACCAAGTTAGCAGAGAAGCTTGTGTTTAGTGCTTTACCCGAGCTTGATATTTTCATCAAAAGTTTGTTGATCACTGAGGTGGCTTAATCGATTTTTCTTAACACAATTTACGGCAAGCAACTTGGTGTTTCTGTGTAACCTTCAGCAACACGTTCTCCCAGTGTCCAAAGAGAATACCAAACCCCATACTTCCAACCGGGGTTGAATTTATTCGCAGGAGTATTTACGCGCTATTCGCTGATCAGGCTCCATCATAAGCATAAACAAATGTTGAGAAATAAGTGCCCAAAATAGTTGCGGTGCATTGGTATTCACAGTCTTCCCGTAAATCACGCCACTATACGAATGCGCTGATGAGATTCCCCAAGTCTACCTGTGGAAATATCTCACTCAGCTCCCATAGTGGTTATTCTGCACATAACAACATGTCCCGCTAAGAAGGTGCGCACAGACACAGCTTCGCCCACTTTATCCTGTGCTCGTCTTAAGGCCTGCCGCACGCCACACCGTGTTGCTACTGTGTTCACGCACAGATGACTTGCTGCAGTGTCACGCACGCCAGTTGACTTTAGTTAATGGTATTCAGTGAGAAGCAGCGAAGCTGTGGAATTAGAATAATTTTACCCACTACGGAACTATGTTAATGACCGTCCATCCTGTGGCCGACATCGAAGGTGTCAACAGCAGATGGCTCACGCAACCCGGACTGGGGCTCGGCAGATGGGATGGAATATGTACCGGTTGAGCGGTCGGTTTTCGACCTCACATAGAGGGCGTAATTTGCTCTCAAATTGCTAGTATTCGCGCATACGTGCATGAAACAAGTCGAGCAATTTCGGTTCAGTTTTGATTGTGTGGCGAAGGACCGAAGACCAGGACAAACTGAGCTCACCTATAGAGCTGAGATATAACGCGAGAACATGATGGAATTCAACATCGTCTTTGGAACGGCGAAATGCTACTGACCAACTTGTAGATCCTTTATTCTCAGTAAGATCCTTCGGGCACTGCGACCGGTCATCCACAAACAATTGACTTTGCCAGAAATTTACGTCTTCATGTCTCAGTATTATAAAATGTAGACCAAGTACAAGTTTATGTGGCAACTTGTAACGCAGAGTCAATGCACACACCCCACCTTATGGTGTTTACTTGTGGACAGTGTACTCCGTTTGGATGCTATCAAAGATTCGTGAGCAGTACCCCTGCACATTTGCACGGCCTCGTAACCAGGCGACTACCCACAGCCATGCGTGGACTGGGTATATCGCGAGGTCGCTCCGCACTTACACGGATTCGAACCGGTAACCGGATCACAATGCAGGCATGTAATTCTTTCGGTGCTACAATCTAACCTGCTATGGCGATCAACCAAAAACCGCCAACGTTTTCTTTCATGACTAATGCCCCTATGATATTGCTCATGTTGTTCAGTTGGTGGTCGAAGTGTTCCCTGAGCTCAGCAGTTTTGCTGCAAACGTTTCATCACCATTCGAGGTGACATCATCAGTGCGCTAGAATATAGCGGAGTGGAGCGGCACGGTGCGAGGCCTTAGTGAGGGAGGGGGGTCGTTCGTTTGGGCGGACAAGTTGTCACTCCGAGTTTGCATTGCTCGACAGTCACACGTCCACCGAAATTGCTTCCTCGTGAAGTCAGCACGCGTGCCTCTGCGGTTGACCTCGTCATCTGACGTGAGTGTCCTACGTTCTGTTCCGTCCGATTTAGTCGATTAAATTGATTGTCTTTCATCTGCAGCGCCGCGTATCTCCCATCTATTTCAACGTGTCGATTGTCTGAATTGGCTGAGTACCACGCTTCAAAGAATTCTCTAGCTTCTTTCGAATTGCTATGTGCTAGGATCTTTACCTCCCCTAATCCAAAGTGGTGGCCTTCCTGATCCTTAGGTATGGAAACCAAGAAATGTAGGTCACGTCTCCTTATGGCCATTTTGTGCTCGGTGATCCTTGTTGACAATTTCAGTCCAGCTTGTCGGATGAAGTATTTGTCACATTGGTTGCAGTTGAGCTTGTAGATTGATTGACTTTGCCTTTCGGTCTGGAAAACAAGTCTCTCAAAGTAGCATTAAATTGGTGGATTACCAAAATGCTGTATGGTCCGAGCAATCTCACTATTAATCCAGACAAGTAGTTTATGTAAGCAAGGACTGCTGATGTCAGTGGAATGCGCCACCATCCATACGAACAGAGGCTGAAGCGGTTGGGTATTCAACGTACGTTATCGCCGAATACGAGGCGAATTGATTATAGCATACTTGACTGTACATAATCTAAATAATGTGTGCAGCTCATTGCTGCAACTCCGCAATAACATCAAACTTAGAGACCACTCATTGAAATTAGCAGCATAATACAGCCGCCCGCCGTGCCGTAGAAAATTCTTTTCCATTCTTGTGTGTCAACCGTGGAACGCTATCCCCGAATCTGTTGTTTCAGCACCCACGTTAACCATATTTAAAAGTCGGTTGGATGAGGCACTCCGCCATTTACATTTTGTCACTTGACGATACTCTTCATCCTCCTCCCGGAAAATACCTTGGATTTCTTTTTCGGTCTATTGAAGCTATGGAGACACTCGGAGTACAGGGCTGGTGTATTACATTCCATAAGTCCATTCTTTTGACAGTAGAAGTACTCACTGCATTTTTTGCATGATGGTTGTTCGATAACCCACTAGACTACCCAACCGGGCTTGTAAATCAGTGCTTCTTAGCTCGTATAAAATCATTGTTCATTGCTCGTTTAGCTACTTGTTCTCTCTGTTGTGGAAACACTCTTCTAACACAGGCTTTTTCTTATGAAATTTCGTGGATAACCGTTATTTTGTAACACACGATACAAATAGTTCTTCTTCCTCAATTCCATCGTGTTGCAACGTGTCTCGACTCCCGAAAAAAGGCTTTGGATGCGCTCTTCTTGTGGTTCAGTGGATAGTTGCTGTGGTAATTTCTTATTTGTTCTGTACGTGTTTTCTTCCGATAAACAAAAATTTGAAGTAAGCAAATGCACGAAGAATATTCTTTTCGATAATTCGTATCAGGCGTGTACAATTATGAAGCAAAACATTTCGGAGAGAATAAAACCCGTAGAAGCCTGTACAGAGAGCAATGAACTCATTAACTGGGCAATATGAAAACTAAATCAGTGATTTGGTCAATCAGATTGTCGCATTAGGAAGCAGGTGATCAAGGTAGGTCAAGTTCAAGGCCAAGGGAATTTCAGAGCCTGTAGCAGTGGGCGCTGTATACACAGCTCTGGTTTTAGAACCCTGATTGCAATGGCTTCAGATATGGTTAACCGATGTTTCTTAAGCTGTTATGGGTAGCGTTTAGGGGTAGTATAAATGACTTGAAATGGCTGGTTCATCTGGACTTGATGTCCAGTGTCGACTAAGTGTTGTAAAACGGAACTGTTGATGGATTTTATCGTGCCTTTTCGTAGTGACGCAGGACAATGTTCAGCGAATCTCGGGATAAACACCTGTTTGTATGTCCAAGATACCTAGTACCACAGGTGCAGTTGAACTGGTATAAGACAAACGATTCGGATCGAACCGGAAGTTTATCCTTTAAGCGCTGAAGAATCAGTGGTCTTGTTTCGGCAAGTAGTTTTAGATTAGCAGCTGGAAATGTCTTGGTCACTGCGGTCGAGATTTTTCTATTCAACAGTTCGAACGCGACGTCACCTTTAAAGGGAACTGTAAGCGACACATTTGACAGCCTCAAGCTGTTTGGAGTGCTTTTTGATGAAAGGTACGGGGTATCCATTTTCTTGCAGCATATTAAAGATGAGCTTGGTTTCGCTTTCCAGCGTCACTGGACTGCAAATTGCTCTGGTACAATGGTATAAGCAACGGACTAAATTCCTCTTGTATCTCAGCGGTACAAAGCTAAGAAAGTGGATTTATTGACCTACCCACGTCGCTTTGCGAAAAACACTCCTTTTGATCGTCCCGTTTTCACGCCGAATCGTTTGTCCTATACCAGTTCAACTGCACCTGTGGTACTAGGTATCTTGGACATACAAACAGGTGTTTATCCCGAGATTCGCTGAACATTGTCCTGCGTCACTACGAAAAGGCACGATAAAATCCATCAACAGTTCCGTTTTACAACACTCAGTCGACACTGGACATCAAGTCCAGATGAACCAGCCATTTCAAGTCATTTATACTATCCCTAAACGCTACGCAAGACAGCTTAAGAAACATTTGTTGAGCATTTCTGAAGCCATTGCCATCAAGGTTCTAAAACCAGAGCTGTGCAAACAGCGCACACTGCTACAGGCTCTGGAATTGCCTTGAACTTGACCTGCCTTGATCACCTGATTTCTAATGCGACAATCTGATTGATCAAATCGTTGGTTTAGTTTTCATATTGCCCAGTTAAAGAGTTCGTTGCTCTCTGTACAGGCTTCTACGGGTTTTATTCTCTCCGAACTGTTTTGCCTCATAATTGTACACGCCTGATGCGAATTATCGAAAAGAATCTTCTTCGCGCATTTGCTTACTTCTGATTCAAATGGGGATTATTTATGAATTAAAAACTCGTTTGCAGTTTTCCGTTTTTATCGCTGTGAATTAGTACATTCAAGAATGGTACTTCGTTGTTCTTTTCAGGTTCAATGATAAACTTGATATCTTAATCGCACTCGCACCCCCATTATCGATTAGGTTTTTATTCTTGGTTCGACCCAGGCCTCCAGATCGCCAGGCGTATGCATCAGATTGAGGTGGCAACACATCTTAACGTTTTTCCACTGCTCGCTCATCAGCTGGCAGACCGAGTGAACGGACAAATGCGACAACCCGTTGTTCAGTGTCTGAGGAGCCGTCCATAATGTCCGTTAGCAAGAAGCTGTCTATGGCAACCACCTGTCAGAGGCGACCACTTTTGTCGGTCCCTTGAGTGCTCGCCCTAGACAGGTTTGAGGTGATCAGCATTCTGAAAGATTAATAACTGCGACCAACAATTCATTCGTGGATTTGAGCAATGCGTGAATCCCAGGTCGATTCAAAAGCCAAAGACCGGAACCAAAGAAACTGACGTCAGCAATGTCCTTATCGCAAAATGCACAACAAGCCTTTTCTCACCTTGCAATCGGCCGGCAAGCGTACCAACTCGTGGGACCAGTATAATCTGGATTACAATGAGGCAGACGTCAGTTGAAGCAAAACAATTGAGAATTCAAGCAATCAGTCCTCAATCCACATAAGTTTGTGTCAAAGCGATAGTTCACTACGTGCGAATACCCGAAAGCGTGGGTGCTTGTCGACGCTCAACAGTTGCCTGTGCGCATAGCATTTGGATGAAAGTCTACCGCCTGCATAAATTCGAACGTGCACTGAGCAACAGCGAATAAACCTGGAATCTAATAGGGTATAGACGAATGTGGTTGGGTTGCTGATACACAAACCTGGACAAGAACACAAAGCTAGATAGGAAAAAAGCAGCGACGTGCCTGTACAACCAACAGGACCGTAACAATAACCATGAAATGAGGCGAAAGTTAGACACTACTGGTACATCATACTCTATCGCGTGATGCGGTCAGCACGCTCGGTATGGTCGTGTATAGTGCTTTTCTCATCGAATGCTTGCTTATGATGGGTAAAAAGTCTTTACACGAACTCCGAATAAAAGTGACTTGAGCATTCAGTGTTCGTTCAAGGAATTTTTGTTCATAGTATCTCGTGTTTATATGGTGGATTAAATGGATCAATTGTTCTCCTGTGGCGCTCGTATAAGGTGTTCAATGAGCGACCATTGCTGGTCTTCTTTGTGCTTATAGACTATAGCCACATTCGGTTATTCGGATAGCAGCACTACGGCTGGTTATTGATTCTGAAGCTCACCATTTTTCATTTGGGAACACAAAACACGCCATCACGTGACTGACTCGGTTTGGCCCGGATGAGCTTTGGAGTTGAAGTCAATTCATCGCAATTCCATTACAAGCTAGGTAGGCCAACTACCCAAACGGAGAAGTCCAAGTAAGACTCATCAGTAGTGCACATTCGGTCGGTCCACGTTAGGGAACGGAACCCATAATCGCTAGTGGCTTGCCCCACTTGCCAACAGCCTATGTCATGAGAAAAGGGCGACGATAGGCGACCCTCATGGATTGAAATCTAACTGCGATGTAGCCTGACACACAGAGTATCCGCCATGGGTATGGACTGCGACACGTACTCTCAGTTCCAGCCACGGTTTGCTTTGAAGTAAGCGTCGGTCATTACGATCAATTGGACCGATCGGAATTGGACGATCTCGTGGGTGTTCTCTCCCAACACTGAAACCCCAAGACCAGTTTCGTCCTTATTCAGACTTTTCAAGCAGTGATAGCCTGAGATGAAAGTGGGGCGCTTCACACAGCGATTAGTGATTGATGCCTTGATCGCCAGACGAATTGGCTCCACGAGCATGGCGTGACATAGCGGTGAATTCACTGCAGGGTTTTTGGGGTACCTGCCGCGTAAAACATTGACTCCTATTCAACCGTAAACATAGGTTGCAATGTGTCAACAATTCAACTGTTCTTCTCAATCGCAAACACAGTACAAGCAGAAAAACACCGAAATTTATATGCATGGAAAAATTCGCATCGATAATCAAAATGCCATAGTCCTTCGACAGTGTCTTGGCAAATGAAGGTGGGAAAAGATCCTCAGAGGATACATTCTTCAAAAAAATTTACCATTGTGGGTCCCACAACTGACATTTCCGTCCTGATTTGTCAGAGGCATTTGATTGTCTAGATTATCAGATTCTCCTTTCCAAGCTCCAGTATTACGGCGTCGGTGACCCTCTCTTGAGCTGGATAGTCATCTTCCTCTTGCAACGACAATTAGTGGTTGGAGTTCAGAGCGTCTTATCTAACCCCGTACAAGTTGAGTGTGGTGTGCCTCATGGCTCAGTTCTAGGGCCACACTATTGTCAGTATTTATTAATGAGTTTGTACAGATAGCAGCTTCAAGTTTTATACTGTCTGCTGTCGACCTCAAGATATGACGCAAGATTCAGGAGAATGTCGACCAGCAGGTGCTTAAGAGTGACCTAGACATGGTACCTCGGTGGTCAATCCAAAATTTATTGAAATTCGACGTGAGTAAATGTAAGGTACTCTCCATACGACACCAGTGTACCCATTCCTACATGCTGGGAACGCATGTACTGCAACAATTTGCTGTCGAACACCACTTGGGTGTGCTGGTTCAGGATAAGTTGGGTTGTTCCTGGAAATCCGAAAAGGTATCCCAGACTGGTAACTAACACGTCGGTCTATTGTGACTAGCGTTTGGACAAACGGATATCTCTATTTTTCTACAGATGCTCAGTGCCTATGTTCGTCCCCATATCGAATACGCAAAATCAGCTTGGCAGCCTTGGCTGAGAAGCGCCCTCAATGTATCAAACAAGCCTCAACGTCGGACTTCCAAATATGCCAGTGGAATGCGACGCCTTCCATACGAGCATAGGGGGAAGTCTCGGAGTATTCAGTGGGCAGTATCGCCGATTACGGGGCGGCTTGATAACACATACTTGATAGCACACAATGCAAATCATGTGTACAATCGAGCAGTAACATACTTGGGAGGTCACCCCTTGAAATTAGCAGAAGAGTGTAACCGTCTGGAGTGTTGTAGAAATTGTTTTTCCATACGCGTTTGTCGCCCGTGGAACACTCTCCCCCGATCGGTCATTCCTGCACGTACGTCAGCCGCATTTAAATATCAGTTGGACGAGTTACTTATGAACAATGATTTATAACGGGTAAAATAGCAGGTGCTTGACATGTCCCGTAGGGTGTTTAGCGTGACAAAAAAGATAGAGCAAGGGATAATGGAGTCCTCGGTTCGGGCGATTACAGATGTAACTGCACTGTCGTATAAAGGCAGTTTGAAATGAGAATGTACGCACACAAAGCAACAGGGGAGTGACTATTGTCCACATCGTAGGTGAGAAAAATAAAAAAAGATATCAAGGATAACACTTACTCGTGTGCAACTATCTTGAGTCGACAGGATACTGAAATCCAGTTTCTAACTTAGTAGCGTTTATCAAATTTCGTGTAAGGCGTTTGGAGTGAGTCATTCTCGAGTAGGGTTATGGCACTAACCCCTGTCTGTTGTGCATTAGTGCCAGCATCTGGTGGTCATGAGCTATAGCACGTAGTGCAAATGTGACAGAGTATCGTCAAGGCGTTTTTGAAAAGGGATAGGGTGGGTGCATTGATTATATGTTCCGGGAGGGTGTTCCAAGGCTGTGCCACTCGAAGGGAGAAATAGTTTCGCCGACATTCCAGTCGGCTGTACTGCGTGATTAACTTAAACTGGTGACCTCTTAGCGAGGTGTTTTGACTGAGTATTAGAAGGGAATGGCATGAGTGGTTGAGGTTTCTCAGGATCTGATACACCATTATGAGATCACCCCTTAGTCGCCGATAACGTCCACTGTATATTTTGAGGGTCTTCAGCCTGAGTGTGTCGGGGAGGCTGTTCAAACCTCTGACGTTGCCCTACGTTGTGCAGTATCGAGCGCAGTGAGATGGCACTTGAGCCAGGGTTGCCACGCTTAAATAGCGTATTCCGCGTGCGACCTCACGTACGCACTAAGCATTTTTGGAAAGACTGAAGGGTCAAACTTCCCGAAAGCTCTGCGAAGAAGGCCGAGGTACTGGTTCGCTTTCTTAACTGCCTTTTCAGTCTGCATCAGCTCTTCATCCGACCACCGGGAATTACCTTGGATTTATTATTTGTCGCCTAGTAGACCTGCGAAACTACGCGGAGTACAGGGTTATTGCGCTACGTTTTTGGCAGCAAAATTACTAACTACATTCGCCTTTTCCCATAACCCAGCAGACCATCCAACCAGGCTTTTAAAGTAGTGCTACTTAACCCGTTTAAATTCATTGATCATGGTACTTGACAATGGCGAGGAGTGTAACATTTTGGTTGGTGTTGCTTATTTTGTCTGCATATCTTTCTCCTTGTATTGTGTTTGCGACTGAGGAGAACGATCGAAATGTCGAGATGTCGTAACTTGTCTTCTCTTTGTCTTAATGAAACAACTGCCGTGTGCTTGAACTGTGTACTCGTTATGTCAATTGAGGCGAAAATTCATTTTGAAGCAAACCTAAACTAGTCCGATTAGAGTGGTTAGCAGTATCCCGCCAGGTTTCAAGCAATAATGAAGGAAGACAGATAACATTGGTAAACGTGTAAAGTGCAATCCCAGCTTGGGCTTATGTCTTTAAAAGCAAACAAATGGGTTGCGTACATCCACACAATAGTACTCAACTGGGTCTCGAAGATAAAAGCGTCACATGAAGTAATCTTGACTTGTTTGGCCCTATTTCCAGGTAATTGTAGTACCTTTGATTACATTGAGACTGCGGGTCGTAACCCGTACACACAACCAGTACCAAAAGGTACTCATCCAATCAGTCACTAACCGTCGTGACCCGATAGCCAAAGGGATGGAGGTTACGGCGAATATTCCAATGGTCCCGGGTTCGCTGACTACTATCTCCACCTGATGATATTCTATAACGTCGGAACACATCGTGTTGTGTAGGGTCTTTTGGCTCGCAACACCTAATTTCCATCTGTTCCGGCTGAGGCCCCAGTGATCGCTTCAATGGGAATCGCGTGCGCCGCAATCCATTCACACAAAGGACACTTCAAATTGACCCTCCAATATGTCCTGTGATGAACTTATGGCTCTTCAACATGCTTTTATTCATGTTCGGAAGTTATCAAACTGATGTGATGTTCGCCGGTTCATTCGTCGATGTAGCCGTGGCAAACGCAGCGGAGTTGTCCGCATAGATATACACTTTCCGCTGGTTATTTTAAACTAAGTAACAAGATAAACAATTAGTAGGAGGATTTTAATTGTAATGTTTTCGTCCCAGCTGCTCACAAGCTACATAGCACAGCCTAGTCCGGAAAAGCACCAGACGCGTTTCGCCCTATTAGGGCTCTTCACTGATGCGCATGCCCTCGGTCCCCTACTGGGGAGCAAACCCATGACCACTAGAGGCAGATCTTATCTAGCCAGCAGCTTAGGCTACTGAGCCCTGGTGGAGGTCGGTTAGCCTACACAATTTGCAAGCTAACTGGGATATAGCGCGACCTACCTTCCACTGCCACGCAGGTTACAACCTTAGCAGATGAGAGTGGCGAGCCTCTGAAGGACATGACTTCCTCTCACCATAGCATTTGAAACTAGAAAAGGCTACATTACAAAACATTACGATTGAAATCCACCTGCTAATTAGTAATATAAAAGGTATCCCCTTCTAGTTTCAAATGCTATAGACACAGCGTCTAGTGAGAGGAAGTCATGTCCTTCAGAGGCTGGCCACTCTCATCTGCTAAGGTAGTAACCTGCGTGGTCGTGGAAGATAGGTCGTGCTATATCCCAGTTAACTGGCAAATTATGTAGCCCAGCGTAACATCCCATGGATTGGTGGTTTTTCGTGCAAGCTAGTTGGCATCTGCCTCTAGTTGTCATGGTTTCGATCCCCCAGTAGGGGACCGAGGGCATGCGCACCAGTGAAGAGCCCTAATAGGGCGAAACGCGTCTGGTGCTCTTCCGGACTCAGCTGTGCTATGTAGCTTGTGAGTAGCTGGGACGAACACATTATAAGTCACAAGATGTTTGATAGAGCAGAGACAAAATTGAAGCAGCTTCAAATTGTCATATAAGTTTAAGCATCCATTTCATCAGTCGCATGGTTTCGAGCTCCCAGAGAACTCGCTTCAAGTTAGCACTTAATTAGGTTACAAACCCACTACTAGTTAACAAGACGAATGCAGCCAGCAGCCGTCGTATAGTTAGACTGCCATCGATTTACCTCTCAAGCAAAGTTTGCACTTCCGCTCGATTAAAGAGTAACGTTAGCCTGAGCATATTATCGGTCGAGTGCCCATTCCCAGACCTTGGCAAAGTGGGCAAACCACGCATTAGAATGAGGTCAGGATTATAGGAAGCACTCAAACGGAATAACAATCCCGATTCGCAATCGTAATGAACTCCACCATATACTCTGCCCACCTCAGCCAAACCTGGCTACTTTCTCGCAGTGTGTCCATAAGCACTAACTAGCACTGCCCTCAGGGCACCATGGAAGACCACTTGAAACGTGAGCGAAACTGAGATCGAAAAGCATGCTTTGGTCATTCGAAAGACCCAGCTGAGCGCTGACCGTCTAGCAGAAAGTGAACATTCCTCACTTCCCATAAAGTAGGCTGTTTCCCCAGTTTCAGATTGGAGGGATTTGGTGCAACTGATCAGCTGATCACCCGGTCAGTGTATTGAGTGGTGGTCAGGCGGTTAGGTTGGCAAGCAAACATTTCCCTACACACCTTTAAAAATGAAAGAGAAACCACATTTTAATAGAATATACTGAGTTCTGCAATTTCGCGTATCCCCTTCAGCTGTTTACATAGTAAGTATGGGATGGACAGGTTGCACATAGTAAAGACAATCAAGGTGCGATGTTACCGGTGAAAATTCGGATGGTCGAAAGCTGTTGGGTTTGCGTGATTCCGATCGGGGAAAAAGCCTCACCAGGATCGTGCAAGTCTAGTCACGAACTAAACTAGAACCGTCGGCAGTGTGCAATCCAACTGAAGCCTGCGGGACTTGGGTCTACCATTCGACTGTTGCCAGTCTGTGATTAAGACAACAGTAACGCCTGGACCTGACAATTATAACCGAACTGGCCGAGTAAAGTGTTTGCAACGCCGCACTGCGGTCAACGACACTGGATGGATTAAAACAGCCACCGCGAGCGGCCGACATGAAGGGATCGGCCTTGTTTAATGGACAGTTCAGCGGGGAGCACAGAAGTTCGTCGTCTGGCGTTTGGTGCTTGCTTAGATGAAGAGAATAATGCCTAATACGTCTAACGCAACATTGAATGTAAATGAGTGTATTTATACCAACTCTGAACTGATCGGTTGGTAAAGAGAGCGAGGCGAGGATACCGACTTGTAAGTCCTTCCAAACGAGGATCTTGGCGAAAGTTCAAGCATAATCCTGACTGCAGCTCTGTTGCATATTAGCTGGGTTTGCCCACTGATTTGGCATCGCGAGCTATAGGCGTCACGTAGTATATTTTTGCAATCCGAACAATGTTATTTGTATAAAATAGCTATATCATAAATCGCTATTTTGTGGCTGATTCATGTAACACCCGTCTGCTAAAAATGAAACAGACGTTTGCGACGATACCAGCACCATATCGGATGGTGAGAATTAAAACACTCTGAATTTGACGAGAACGTCGGCGACATGTACAAGAGTATTTAAGTTTTAAATCCTGTCCATTCTCGTTGCTTCAAGAAGTCCCGGGATGACCACCCATTAACACAGCGTAACGGCAGAGCTAACAGAACGGAAGGTTAGCTTCCACTGCCCAGTGAACCTCTTCGGTAACACATCGTTCTCTTTCGCATAACCCCAAGGTATCCCAGTGCATTTCATGCGCGCGGTAACATCCACCTTACAAAAATGTAACACCATAGTCAAGCAGACGCATAACAAAAGTGTTTCCGTAGTTTTCACAATTGTTCTATTCTCATCACATCTCGACGTCATGACTGAAATTTTTTCCTAGCGTTTTGTTGCAACATGACAGTTGATTTGTTTCAAACGAGCGCCTTTCTTCATGACTAGCTCACTGTGCGTGTGTACCAATACGATTCGCATTCACATTGTTGAAACGGGGAAAAAGTTACATGCAGGTTTAATCGCAAAGTCAAAATCATTGCAGTGTTTGTGCGCGCCGTAAAACATCAACTCACACACTGCACGGTCATTCCAAGGCATCTTTCTTCTCTACTTCCAGTTCTTCATAGCAGTGGGTTTGATGAACCACCGGTTGACAAGATCAATTGCCACGACAAAGAAACTACCAAACTGAAAGGCCCTGTCTCTTTATTGACAAACGACAGTACGGAAATTGCCTTCAGGGTGAACGAGGATAGCAAGACAACCATGTCGGCCCGCAATACGGAGACACATGACACTGGATTGGATTTTAATTGTTTATCACAGCACAATTTATCCGTGGCTCAGGCAGCTTCATCCTTCGTGAAGTCACTCACGGAATTCGGGTTAAACACCACAAATTCAACGTTTTTCTTTCCGTCCCAGTCAGCCCCCTGTGGGGCGCTTACGGGTGCTCCCGCTGCTCCGACAACCCTACTCCTCAGTGGAGCCGGTCTGCATTCCGGCATGAATGCTGCTCGTGGTCAAACGACGCCCCGTGAGTTACATTCACCGGAATCGATCGAATCGCCGGCATCGCCATCCATGCAAACAGACTCTGGCTCGGTGGCCAAAATGTTACTGGCTGGAGTCCCAGGACATTATTCAACCACGTCTTCGTGTCCAACGCCAGCTCGAAGACGCCACCGTACCACTTTCACACAAGATCAACTGCAAGAACTTGAAGCAGCATTTCAAAAATCGCACTATCCGGACATCTACTGTCGTGAAGAACTGGCAAGGATGACAAAACTGAACGAAGCACGCATACAGGTAAGAATTGGACTAGATTTCCTGAATATTTAGCATGAATGGTTTAACTCTAGGTTATCTTAGGTGGGTTATGCTCTTTTCGGACAGAGTTAAAAAACGCGGGCAGCCATAAAACCGAAGTAGAATAGGAAAAAACAACACCTTCATCGGTAGAAGCAAACCGAAATCGACTAGAAACAGATTATGTCCAATCTTTTCTACCGTTTGTTTGATCAAATGCGGTCAGTGTAGGTGGTGCAATTTCATTTCAGGCGCATGGGAATTTTACACCCGATAAGCCGCGAGAAGAGGTACAGCTGCGCGTTGGAAGCTATTAACTTTAACATTTGGATTAAGGTATTCAATTTTTTGGTCATTACATTCGGATATCACTTTCTGCACTTTTTGGGATGGATGAATAGCCGGTGCCAGTGTCACACAACGCATGTGCTTTTTAGTTGTCTATCCAATCTGCAGCAAAATGTCACAAACGTTGTTGTAGTATAGTTGCACATCGAAATTTGCCGTTTGCAGTGGGACCTCGTCTCACACACTTGTGTCTCGCGAAGTTAATGTCTAACACTGATACGAATACGGATGCGGAATGAATACGCACTGACTCCAAGGTTAGATAGCATGTGGATGGCGCGTGTTGCACCTCAGCAGAATCATAATCGAGACAAGTAATTCATATCTAGGCTTCCAACTAATAGTTCAGTGGTGTATAATGGGATAAGAAGCATAACTTTACAAGACCCACAGGATGGAATGCGCACAAGAAAATTAAAAGCGAAAAATATTCCAAGTTAGAACGTGAATCTTCAGTAGTAATGACCTCGCAGTTCATCACATTGTTGTGCAGCGTTTAACACTAAGATGAAAGTCTAGAAGTCTCTCGAATGTTGTGATGTCTGGTGCGCTCACCACATATGCTGATAGGGCATTCCAGTGGGAACCAATTCTAACAGAGTAAAAATACTTCCTACAGTCCAAACGGGAATGATGGCCTCGACATTGTTTGTAAGAGGCTAGAGTCAGCAATAATGTACTACATGGGTGCTCACTTTCAATTGGTATCCGGTAGGTGAGGACGTGATCCCCACGAAACCGTCGGTATTCTGAACAATGGAACAATGGTTTATTACGGGCAAAAAAAGCATTGTTTAACAAGTGCCGTGGGATGGAAATTATTGCGAAAATCAATTGCATGATAAAGTGAAAAGCGTTGTGATGGACTCGCCATAGACTTAGGTGGAATAGCGGAGATGTTCGTATATTAAACATATAAATCCATAAATCCATTGGTTAGGCGTTTGGCAAGACACCGTTTGATTGCGTTTTGTAGCCGCTGGCTAACAAGTCATAAAATGAAATGTAAGTGAGACAATGCATCGTCAACACGTTTCTTAAATATCGCCAGATTGGGAGGAGAGACGACATAATAAGGGAGGGCGTTCCAAGGCTGGCACACGCGGAGGGGAAAGAAATTTTTACGGCATTCAAGCCTGCTATACTGAATTGTCATTTTCAGAGGGTGACCTCTTAGTTTAATGTTGGGGTTCAATTCCAGCAGCGGACGGCAAATGTGGTTTGGGTTCTTCAGAATCTGGTAAACCATTATGAGATCCCCCCGCAAAAGCCGATATCAACTGCTGTAGATTCTTAGGGATTTCAGTCTAAGCTGATAGGGCAGATGAAAGAGGCCCCTGACGTTCTTGGTTGCCCTTCGTTGAGGAGTCTCGAGAGCAACGAGATCCCGTTTCTGTCACGGCTGCCCCGCCTGAATAGCATATTCCGCGTGAGGTCGCATGTAGGCGTTAAGCATTTGGGGAACGATTGAGAGTTCAAACCGACCGAAGGCTCTGCGAAGAAGACCGAAGTGTTGATTGCCGGTCTACGTCGCCTTCTCTGCTTGTTTGGAACACCCGAGATCTTCCTGAACCAATACACCCATGTCACGCTCCTGAGAAACCTTCGCCAAGGTGTGGTCTCCAATCTTGTAAGCGCTGACGCAGATGTATCACTGCACTTAGCCGTGTTCAGTTGAAGCATGTTCCTCTTTGACCATTCGTAAATGGAATGAAGAGAACATACCTAGAAAACGAAGGTGCAGTTCGTAACTGAGACCGGACAGTCCATATGTTGCTTTGCTATCTCTTTTTTGTGGTTGATCCATGAGACGAATATCTCGTTTTAACCATGGGCCCCAGGCCTGAACCACATATTCAACATGGGGACGAAGGTACGTGTTAACCAACAGTGGTACTAGCCATGGTTCAAAGGTGCCGGGAGCTCACCTCGAGTGCAAGTTCGCCACATTCGCTGCTTCCGAGTATTGGAGCGAATTTCCAAGACTTTCACTAGTCACTAGACATTCACTAGTCACCTGTTGCAAAACGTACTGTCCCAGAAGATATGTGTTGCTGAGACTGCTACGCACCGTCAGCCGGTGGCACTTTGCAGGGAGCCCCACTAGGGGACCGAGGGAATGCGCGCCAGTGACGAGCCATAATAGGGCGAAACGCGTCGGGTGCTTTTCCAGACTAGGCTGTGCTATGTAGCTTGTGAGCTACTGCGACAAAAACATTACAACACTCATTTTTCTCGAGTGGTCAGAGATAAACCCCCAAAGCTAATCATTGGGATGACATGTGGGATATGGAGGAGCCAGTGTGGTTTGTCCTGATACAGTATGCATTCATTAAATCAATCGTCTATTGCAATAAATACGTCACAGAAGCCCAATCTAGTTTCAGCAGCAACAACAACATGCTGGTCTTTATTAAACAGACATCCAGTAGTGGCCCCGTCAAAAAGACGGCCGCAAGATGTGTGCCCGTTGCTGTTATCGACAAGACAGCATACTGTTCTGTGACGGGGCAAACGATGAGAAGTTTAGGACGTGTTGTTCATACCACTTCACATATAACGACGGCGACATTGGGTGTCGGAAGGGACAAACCCAACCCTAGATAGTTAAGTAGACATCTGAGAAGGAACAAAGGCACCAGCAATACGCCGGCACATCGTACCGACGCTTTGCTGCCTCTTGAACACCAGCAGTAGCGCGTCTGCAGAGTGTACCGCGGAGTAGTCCAAACCCATGCGGATTGGAACTGGCGTCTTCGGGATCAAAATGCACTTGTGCAATCCTTCCTGCCACCGGCCTATCTGTACGAAGTCTTTACTGACAAAATAGGCGAATATCGAGGCCAGACCGCTTCAGCTGTCACAAAGCATGGAACGAACAATGCTCCCAAGTAAATCCCAATGCCTAGTGCATCATTCTCGCATGCGATCCAAAACCAAACATTTGCGGACTAATTGATAAAACTGACCTCGAACGACCAAGGTTGATTGTGGTTTGGAATCCAATGTGCCAGTGCGAAGAGCACTATTTTGGCAGCCACCAATCGAACTCACGTGACTGCTTTTTGCATCATGATTTGTTATCCGTTCAAGCCTGAGGAACGAGCACGAAATGCCACTGGCTTATTCAGTGTCACCTTTAGTTCTTAGGCTGTCGTGAACAAATCACAGTCTCTCCGGGAAAACAGTGCTTCGGGAATCGACTAGAGCTGCCCAAAGGTACTTAAAACTCTTGTCTTCACCATAGTAGTACAACTTACAGCCTTTTCCAGGGTCAGTTTAACTCCCATACACTCCCGTCTGAGTGGAAACTTGGAACCATCACTCTGAGATTCAAAGGAGGTATGAGATCAGATCCTGTCAATTATCAACCTATTACTCTCCTACGTGCTTCATCAAAAATGCTGGACTCGGTAATCGCAAATGAGCTGAGGCGATATTTTGAAAGTCTGCAAATAATTTCTAATTTCCAACATGGTTCCAGACGCAGCCAATCTTGCCTCATCAAGCTGCTGCTTGCCTGGGATTCATGGACCACCGCAGCTGATAAATGAGTCTCCATAGATGTGGTTTCCTTAAATGGTTCCAAGGCATTCGATAAGGTCAATCACTTCGTTATCCTTCAAAAGCCTGCTGCCTACGGTATCAACAATTCCCTGCTCACCTGGTTGGAAGATTACTTACAAGACAGAACAATCAAGGTGAGAATAGTCAACACTCACTTCGAAAGTCTGTACGTATCCAGCGGTGTACCGCAAGGATTCATCCTCGGCCGGCTACTGTTATTAGTGCACATAAATACTTCCCTGAAAATATTTTCTCCCCGACGCAGATATTTGCAGATGATGCTAAAATATGCAGAGCAATTCGCTCAGCATCCAACCGTGCCCATCTCCAAAACGATCTGGATGGGATTAACGAATGGAGAGAAAGGAACTAGTTCCCACTAAACCCTTCAAAGTATGACCGCTAGAGGCAGATGCCAGCCAGCCAACAGCTTAAGCCACTAAGCCATGGGGGATGTCGGCTGGATTACACAATTTGCCAGCTAAGTGGGATATAAGACGAGTAATCTTCCACTGCCACGCAGGTTACTACCTTAGCAAATGACAGTGGCTAGCCTCCGAAGGTCATGACTTCCTGTCCCTAGACGCTACGTTCATAACATTTGCAACTAGGAGAGGCTACAATTCATATTACCAATGGGCAGGAGGATTTTAATTTTAATATTTTAGTCCCAGTGTATAGTATTCGTGGAAGTATTGGGCTCAAACTGGCACCACATTAGTACAGGATATTAACCGCCCAGTATCTTGAGTGCATTTAATGTGCACATTTCCTGAGACCTGTGTTGTAACTGTGAGGGACAAATCTGCACCGGTCTATCCTTAGAAAAGTGTCCACAAAGTTTTGCTCCATTCCCCGTGTTGCGTATTGAACGTACCATCTTGGTTCTTCGTTCATCCTGGAATGTAGTTATTTGGATTCTCATCATCGAGTTTGTTGCGTGCTGATCCTGTGTGGAATGGTCTAGGAACAGACGCAAAGATTTTCCTTTGGGACTCAAAACTTTGTTGGATATGGGGCCTTCGAGTGACTCCATATCAAGTATTCCACACCTCAAAGGGAGAGCAGGGTTCCTATATACTTCACCACCAGTGACAGGCAACTCCAGAAACGGCTGCTCTTTTCGGTTGCACAGTCATCCATAACTACAAATAGATTGGCCTTTGGTGTGATCGAGTAAAAAGCTGAATATAGTTTTGCAACCATTGCCCTGGATAACTCGAAGTGAAAGTTCTGCTGGCTTTCTTAGAATTTGATTGATCTGACTCCGCAACTGGAGATGTGCACGATATCATAAAACAGCTTTTCGCCATAGCGCCCGGCAAACAATTGCATACTTCAGCAGTACGTGACCTTCGTCTTCTAACACGTTCATTTTCGGGTGCGTGAGTATCAGGGTCTAGTATCTGACACAAAGTCTTCAGAAGAACACTTGTGTGTGCATATTCGTAAATTTTTCAAAGGGACTGTGCGAAGCACACGTCGTCATCTCTCCTTATAGCGGCTTACCCATTGCTATGGTCGTTTGGGAAAGGATGCTTGCAGGTGAGCGCGAACCTCTTTCCATAACCATCAGGTAACATCCATCTGATGACAATGGGCTACATAGGCGGCTGAGTCGACCCGTTCGCTGCAATCAAACCAATGCCGCAACACAAGATGGGAAGATGTTCTAGTAGCCTGATGCACCTCTGAAGTTCTCAGGAGTAGACGAATTTTGATGTCAACTGTTGGGGGTTTACTTCCAAAGTCCCGTACTCATGAGTATATTGAAAGAGTTGCCCTAACAGTCTAAATTCTATGTCCTATGTAGGTACTATTAGCGGAACTGGTACCTCTCGGGGTAAATACTGTCCTCTGCAACGTTCGCAACTTGCACGGTAGTGAAGGATGAGTCGCACTACATTGCAGTTAGATTCTGCAGCATCACGTTCCACCTCTGTCTCCTATGGCTCAACGGTATAAGCTGCTGGCTGGCGGTGCAAGCCGTTCGTGGTCAAGGGTTCGGATTCTGATGAACCCTGATGGATTCGCATTAACGACGATACGGAACAAGTCGAAACGGCCACCTAGAGTTGTCCTTGTCAAGTGCATAACAACCTGATATGGAAACTACCTCATATAAACGCTCAACAACTTACATCTGGAGTTGTATCATTAACGCATGGCACATCCTAAAAGCTACTTCAAGTACAGCACAGACAGAGGGCTTGCTTTCGTTCACTGGGTCGGAAATTGGTTTAGTAACAGGGATCGCCCATCCATTTCTCACCATTTTGATAGTGGCCATTGTGGCTGAGGCATTGGTGTATCATGTGGATAGATGTGATCTCGTAGCGTAAGAACAGAATGGTTTCTATCGACACTGAATGTGCACTGTTCAGTTGTTTACGTTCGCGTCGAAGACATGAATGTTTGGTCGGCGATCAAAGTATCAGAAGACCACATACAGCTTCGTGGACCGGGGTTCAATTCCCCGTCGAGGCAGATTTTCGTGTGGAGTTTAATCGTGACTTCTGCCTTTACACGAAATAAATATATAACTAAAATTTTGTTCTCGAATAGTTCGAAGCACGCCAAACTGAGCATGGTCAAAATTGGACAAACAATTAGGTTTCGCCAAGTTCAGGGTAGATTACACGCAGGAACGTGAAAATGTAAAGCCATCTTGTGAGAAGCAGCACAGTTACCGCTGTGTTGATAACGAAGGACCGAATGTGATTAACAAAAGTACGTAAAAATGTGTGGGCGTATGCATCTGAATTAGTGATGTGTGAAGTAGGGCGACTTGTCAGTATGATGCAAAGGGCAGTGACTTTATTCAGTGGTGAGGCACATGCGCCACGTCGCAGTGTTGTTAAACTGACTTTTATGGTTTTTATAGGGAGAATGCTTGCAAGGCGAAAAACCCACCACGTCCTGGAACACTGCCATCAATCGTACGTTGAGCCATCACTGGCAAGGCTGCATTGGGATCGATTTATCTCGCAGGTATTCGCAATCACGCTACATCCAATAACTTTCGTTGACTTACAGAGTGGCTTAGTCAGTATCCACCGTGGACGGTTGGGCGTAGCGATACTGTCGAGGATGTTCAACCTTCAACGGAATGGAGCGGGAGCAATCTACAGGTTGGGAAGGATTTGGGGGTATTGGTGTGTTTTGTAGGCTTGCGTGTTCATGTCCAGGCAGTTGACTCCACGGCCAGATGGGTTGCAGGCAGGTCCTCCCTACAAAATCGTCGCTGTTAATCCTTTCATCCTTTAGATGATTTGGGAGAGAAAAGGCAACTAGTTTCTAAGAAGTGCATTGGTAGCTCATCCTAAGATCCATTGACAGATCCAATTTAAGTCTTTTGAACAATGAACAATGAATTATAACGGGTAAAAAAGCAGGCGCTTGACATGTCCCGTAGGGTGTTTAGCGTGACAAAAAAGATGGAGCAAGGGATAATGGAGTCGTCAGTTCGGGAGATTACAGATGTAACTGCACTGTCGTATAAAGGGAGTATGAAATGAGAATGTGCGCACACAAAGCAACAAGAGAGTGATTATTGCTCACATCATAGGCGAGAAAAATAAAAAAGATATCAAGGATAACACTTACTCGTGTGCAACTATCTTGAGTCGACAGGATACTGAAATCCAGTTTCTAACTTAGTAGCGTTTATCAAATTTCGTGTAAGGCGTTTGGAGTGACTCATTCTCGAGTAGGGTTATGAAAGTATCCCCTGTCTGTTGTGCATTAGTGCCAGCATCTGGTGCTCATGGGCTATATCACGGAGCGGAAATGTGACAGGGCAACGTCAAGGCGTTTCTGAAAAGGGATAGGATGGGTGTATTAATTACATGTTCCGGGAGGGCGTTCCAAGTCTGTGCCACTCGAAGGGAGAAATAGTTTCGCCGACATTCCAGTCGGTTGTACTGTGTGACTAACTTAAACTGGTGACCTCTTAGCGAGGTGTTTTGACTGAGTATTAGAAGGGAATGGCATGGGTGGTTGGGGTTTCTCAGGATCTGATACACCACTATGAGATCGCCCCTTAGACGCCGATAACGTCCACTGTATATTTTGAGGGTCTTCAGCCTGAGTGTGTCGGGGAGGCTGGTCAAAACTCTGACGCTCTTTGTTGCCTTACGTTGTGCAGTATCGAGGGGGGTGAGATGGTGCTTGAGCCAGGGTTACCAAGCTTGGATAGCGTATTCCGCGTGCGGCCTCACGTACACACTAAGGAGTTTCGGTACGACTGACGTGCCAAACTTCCCAAAAGCTCTGCGAAGAAGGCCGAGGTACTGGTTCGCTTTCTTAGCTGCCTTTTCAGTCTGTCTCAAACAACCGAGGTCGTCTTGAACTATCACGTCGAGATAGCACTTCTGTGAAGCCCGTTGTAGAATTTGTGGTCCTAGGCGGTACTTGTGCATACTCTTGTGCCATATGCTGAGAACTTTGCACCTGGTGAGGTTGAAATGCAGCATGTTCTCGATGGATCATGTGTACGCTTTTTCCAGGTCCTTCTGTAACACTGTGTGATCCTCCACTGCAGCTATAGTACGTCATACCTTTAGGTCATCAACAAATGTCAAACAGAAGATAGCACGCTTGCGAGATCATGTATGTAAACTAGGAACAGGCAGGGTCCAAGTACCGAGCCTTGAGGTATGCCGCACTGAACTTCGATGCATCGTGATAGGTTGCTTCGAACCCTCACATTCAGGTGACGTTGCACGAGAAAGTCTCCTATCCAGCCCAGAACAGGATCGCCGCTTCCATATTTCTGGAGTTTGTGGAGGAGAATGCGATGGTCTATACGGTCGAATGTCTTTGAGTAATCCAAGCAGGGCACGTTGAATCCTACACCAGCGTCCACAGCTTCTGTCCAGCTTGCACGAGCAATCAACAGATTAGTGGTACAGGAGCGGTTTTGGCGAAATCCGTGCTGTTCCGGAACGAGAATTTTGTTGTTCTTCAGGCACGCCATCAAAGCCTTAGCCACAATGGACTCCACAACCTTGGAGATCACAGGAAGTAGTGTTATCGGGCGACAATTTGCTGGTTCAGCACGGCTGCCACTTTTGTATATCGGCGTGATGATTCCGTGCTTCCACATCGTGGGGACGTGCATCTCATTCAGACATCTTTGAAAGAAAATTGCTAGTGGTCCTCACAAAATCATGGCAGCAACTTTCAACGTGAGCTTCAGCCTTTATGCTATGGGTTTAGTAAAAACCCGCGTGGGTGAGCGTTTCGCACTTCGCTTATGATGTTCTGGCATGGGATACTGGGTAGAATTATGATGTATTCCAAAGGATTCTGGATAGCTCCTGTGCATTGTTCCTCTCATCATTCTACACGCGAGTCGAGGATAAGAAACGCTTCCGTTATTATGCCATGGAATTACAAACAAAGACTCAGAGTGACGCAGCTACATGTGAAATAGCCATCGGACACATAAATACGAAATATTTCCCAAAGCTCAGGAAGTAACACAGGGAGAGAGAGAGAGAGAGACAAGCAAACCTCTGACTTCAAAATCAACCGAGACCACAACTGAGATTGCGTGCCACAATCCAAGACACACGGCGTGTTAGCCAAAAACCTAAATGAACTTCTAACCGCTGTGTCAAGCACCGCTCGCGGAGCTCAATGGTCTAGTGATCAGGGCTATAGCCGCCAAGCACTATACGTCGAGTTCCATTCCCAGCTCGGCTATCTCTACCTAATGAGGCAAACCAGGACGAAACCATCGGTCGTGGAGTACAGGGATGGGTGAGAGCCACACCGAAACCATCTAGTTCGATGACTGTCCCAGTGATCGTATTGACACAGGCTGACTTCAAGCCCAAACGAGACAGCAACTGAGATTGCCTGTTGCAATCCAAGACGCACGGTGCGTGCTCCAAAACCCGAACCTAAAAGGCTATACACCTACTGTGTTCTGTCACAAAGTGAACAGTTTCAGTTCAATAGCGTCCACTCAGTGCAAATGGGCGCCTCATTAAATGCAGGCTTGTTTTAACGCCCAGTTGGAAAATCGCGGACAGTAAAAGCGAACGAGTTAACATCAAGTTTAGTGTTAAACAGAGAACTCACTATGGTTTGTGGGACCCTGTTCCCCCAGAAAAGATAACGAAGTATGCGTACAAAATTAAATTTAAAGACTGGTCAAAAAGCGAGAGAGCTATGAGCACGCGTCTTAGGACATAGAAGGGGCATTTTGTGACCGCTGAAGAATGAGTTTGAATATAATCGATTTCGCCGTAGCTGTGCATACGTTTGACACCGGACATCACATCGAGTTATATAATATCGAGATCATAATGAGGGATTCGCCAGCGATGCGCCGGACGTAATTGGTCGAGGTGATCAATATCGCTAAAACCAACAGCTGTGTGAATGTAACGGAGGGGTAGAACTTTCGACTGTTTGGGGAGCAATCTTGATATGTGGTTTGATGAGCGGCGATACACGAGTTAAGTTGGATAGCAAAGACCGATGTCAACATCGTCGTCACCAAGAGCGCAATTGGCAAAGCCTTGGACGGTGAAATTCCTGGAATAGTCCAACCCTGACGGGACTACTTGAGACGACTTTCTCACCTTTGTCTTTAAGGGTCCCTCGAGTTCCATGTCAGCTGTCACTATTATCTCCCTCGCTTGGTGGACAATTCCACACCAAATACGATGGGTGAATAAAGTTTTGGGCCTCAGAAAATCAGACACTTTACGGAATTTTGAATGCTTTTGCTTTACAACATAATTACCCATGCTCGAGCGGTGTTGAAGCGTCTTAAGCTCAACGGAAATGAATTCAGAAATCGTTTCTAAAGCTTTAATAACGTCACTGTCCTTTGAGAAAATGTTTGTCAGAGCGCTTTATTCAAGTTTGGAAATAGGTGAAAGTCGGAGGGAGCCGAATTTGGTGAATTAGGTGGGCGACGGAGAAATTCGAAGTCATAATCATGGATTGTTTTCTGATCAATGAAAAAGTGGTGAGCTGGAGCGTGGCCACTGTGGAAAATGACTCATCGCGTCAGTCTTATTGGCCTCTTTTCTCGAACTTTTACCTTCGATATTTCAGAACCTCACAGTACTACTTCCCGGTGCTGGTATAACTTCAATCAAGGAAATCGGCTATCACCACACGTCGGGAATCCCACGAAATAGATGGCATCAACTTGCCAACTGACTGCGTAACCTTGGCCTTCTTTGGAGTAGGGGATGATGCACGCCTCCATAGCTCTGATTGCATTTTTCTTTCTAGCTGATTGATAATGGTGAACCCCATATTCGTCTATAGTGATGAATGGTGCAAGAAAATTATCGGCATCTGTCGCAAACACTTCCAAATTTTTCTTCGACATCACGTATGGAACGCCGTATGTACCAACTCGTCTGACCTGAGGAAGTTTTGCGTCTAAAACGAAGCATTGCCAAATAAGTATGTCAACAGTTTATTTGCAAATTTCTCTGAAGGTATAACATCTCGATCGGTTCGAAGTATATTTTAAGAGTTTGAATCCACGACAATAAAAATTCATTTTTGGACTAAGCGTTAAGTGTGAAGAGTGAATGTCTAATACACGCGTTTTGCACAGTACAAACGAATTTCCGAAAGGAGACAGTGCGTAAAATTAGCGTACTACAAGGTCTGTACAAGAAAAATTGTCACTGAGATTAACATTAAAAGCGTGAGATGTGATTCGAGAGAACGGAAGATTGGGTGATCGAGCTGACAGACGGTAAAACAGCAGCAGTAGTACATTGTACTCTTGGAGAAACTGTGTGAGCCATGTGCGAAGAGTATGGTCGGACTTATGGGGAAACGAGTTGCTTTTGAACCAGGACACGACGCCAGCTCACAAGGTTTTGTCTAGGAAGCAAATTTTGAGTACTAAAAACATCACAGTGCTTAAACACCCACCTTTTTGTCAGACATTTTCGCGACTTCTGCCACTTCCCTAAGCACGTGTCGATGCACAAAGGAACCCAGTTCTCATCTGTGGAGGATGCGAAAGTAAAAACGACTAAAATGCTCGACAGTCTTACAGAGCTATGGATGTTAGCAGTGACGTTCACAGAGGTGTGTCAAATCAGAAGATAATTATTTTGAAGTGGAGCGAAATTCACTTTCATAATTTGTTAGATAGCAAAAGCCACAAGCACAGTCCCGTTGTTCAGTGTCTAACCTTGTAAAAGCTTGTGGACTACATCTCGCAGGAATGGACGTCAGCAGTATGCCGGCACAACATAACGAAGTTCCGTTGCCACGCGACCATCACCAGTCACTTGAGGGCTCAGTATACCGAGAGGTCACCCTAGCTTATGCGCATGCGAACCGCTGACCACCAGATTACAAAGCAGGCGCGCAATACTCTGGATGCCCGGCCGACAAAGACTGGAATGTAAGTTCGGGTCATCGGTTTAAGACGAATTCGGCTATTCGAAAGGGTTTGGAACTGTGTAAGCAGATGGAAACGGTACGTCATTTAGTTCAGTAGAACGTTTGGTCTTTTTACTTTCAAGAACAACACTCACCAGAGATCCCGTGTGGAATTTTCCAGCCGTACATGGCTGCCCAGACAAAGGCATGATCTCATTGTGCTTGAGATTCCCAAGAGAAGGGCTACCCGGTATGTTAGGAGCTTACTCCAATCCCCACACAGCTCAGACTGAAAGCCTTGGTGGTACACAGCGAACCTTGTTGACGTCTGCGAAGTGGTTTGTTACTAGTGAACCAATTATTGAAGAACCCCAACGATATTCATTTCTGTCGTTTGTAATCTAACCAAAACAACAAGCTGGAAAGGTTTACTAACCAGTCGCCAAACTTCTCGCTCTCTCTCGAAATCCGTCAACCATGAACAGCTTCCATATAAAGAGATTTAACTCCATAATATTAGCATGCGTAAAGCGACTTTACGACACACTTGCTGATTCAGAAAGCATACCATTAAGCGTGCACATCGGTAGATGGTGTGCCAAAATCTAACGGCGTGGTTCCCTGCCTTCCTGTATCTGGGCAGGTGAAATTACAATTTTCTTGTGAACCTGGCAGTTAATTTACCAATACATGGTATGGTTCGTTTATGGTATTCTTTATTTCCATGAGAACCGCATGCTAGTAGTCGTTTTACCACTGGAGAACAATAACTCTGTTGTTTAAAGGTAGTCTAAACCGGAGGTGTACCGCAGACTATGTTGAATTGGGTGAATCCGAACACAGAATATCACCTGTTGTGACTCCCATCAACGAAAGGAAGTACGGAAACGTGACACCAAGGTAAAGTTCTAGGTTATCGTAACCAAAAGACGAGTAACCTTTTATGTGGATCCCTGTTACGGAACTGTGTTTAACCATGTGCCCAAGTGAATTGTGCGATAAAATTCCATGCGAAAATTGACTATATTGTCCCATCGTTATCCTAAGTGGTCCAATTGTTTGTGGGCCTGGTTCGGATACTGTCACCAATTACCTGGAGGGGAAGAGAAGGTTCTTAAGTACCCCTCCAGTTTGCGTCACTGCCGCGCCCTATACCACTTGTGTAAACCATCCGATACCACAAGGGTATTGTTGAGCGGTTGGACGAAATAAAATTAATTCAATTGGCACTCGATTCACTTCAGGAGGGCTAACGGAAACAGGCCAAAGAAAGATGAGTTTGTAACTCTATGTTTGAATTACTTATGTGTGTGTGCTCGTGTTGTGACCCAATTTACTCGCCACTAAACACGCCTGTCCGCTTCGGATACAAGGTTTACCGATGTCGCATGGCTTTCAGGTTCAGGTCGTAGCCCGCTTCATTAACTTGTGCATTTGAAAAACAATGAACAATGATTTATGTCGGGTAAAAAAGCCATTGCTTGACAAGTCCCGCAGGATGGTGGGGGTAAAACTACAATTATCAAACGACAGGTGCATTGTCTGTTTGAACGTTTATCTAGCAGATACGCTGCTGAATAATAGTAGCATAAGTTGGAATCGAATGTGAACGACTTGGCAACAGGGGCAGTTATAGTTGACGTATTACATGTGAAAAGTAAAAACAAGAATACTCACTTCTGTCCAGCATCCTCAGGTTTACGTAACATGCTAATCCAATTTAGAGGGATAATTAATATGTTCCAAAGTTGCACAGTTTAGACAACGAAGTGATGGGGGCAAGGGCAAGATCCAGTCGTCTTTTGAAAATTTTCAAGGTGGGGGAGAAAACTACGAAGTTTGGGAGAGAGGCCCAGCGTTGCCAAACCCGAAGAGCAAAATAATTCCGCCGGCATTCCAGGCGGCTATACTGTTCACAAAATTTCAGAGGGTTACCTCTAAAATTGGTGTTTTGGCTGTGTCAGCAAGTGACGGCATACGTGATTAGGGTCAATCAATTTTTGGTAGACTAACATGAGATCTCTGCGCAGCCTTCGGTAGCGGCCACTGAAAACTCCCAGTGACTTCAGCATTTGATGGTAAGACAGATTTCGCAGACCCTTGAGGTTCTTGGTGGTCCTGCATTGTGGTTTCTCTAGCACTTCTAAGTCGCACTTCAACCAAGGTTGCCAAGTTTGGATGGCGTATTCAATGTGAGGGCGCACGTAACAATAATGCATCATGGGGGAGATGGATGAGTCGAATCTTCCAAATGCTCTCCACAGCAAGCCGACGTGCTGGTTTGCTCTCTTCGCAGCTGCCTCTGACAGTTTTGTACAGTTAAGGTCACTTTGAATGAGCACACCGCGGTCGCGTTCTTGGGAAGATGTTTGCAAGACATGTGACCCAAGCCTATACACGTAGTCATGCCTATGGCGCAATTGAACAACGTGGCATTTTTACAAATTGTACGGTAGTGTATTCAGAATTGACCAGTATGAAATCGGGTTGAGGTCACGCTGGAGCTTTACCACGTCCTTCAGTTCTTTGATCGCTGTCCATAACTTGATATCATCCGCGGAAAGTAGGAAATCGAAGTAATTTCCCTTGCTAGATCGTTTATGAAAACAAACAATACACGGGGCCCGAGCACCGAGTCTTGTGGAACGCCACACTCCACCTCAATTGCCTCGGACAGGGATGCTCATGCTTTCACTTCCAACCGACATTCTTGCCGGAAATTGCCTATCCAACGCAGCAGTGGGTCACCAATGCCATGGAGCTGAAGTTTATGGAGGAGAATTCGGTACTGTAAACAATTAAACGCTTTTGGGAAGTCAAAGTGAATGACATCGACTCCTGCTCCACCATCAACTGCTTCAATTCAGCTGTTGCCTGCAGTTAGCAGGTTCGTCGTGCATGAGCGCTTTTGTCGGAAGCCATGTTGCTCTAGTGCCATCAGCTTGTGATTTTCCTAGGTGCTGCATGAGTGCATCAGCGATGCTAGACTCCATAACCTTGGAAAGCACAGGGAGTAACGTCATAGGACGGTAATTAGTTGGATCAGTGCGACTCCCTCCCTGATGAAGAGGAGTGATTACCACACGCTTCCATATTGTTGGAATATGGTTCTCCTCCATACAACGCTGATAGAATATAGCCAGAGGTTCTGCCAGACCACTGGCTGCTGCCTGTAAAGCCTTCGGTCGAATGTTATCCACACCAAGAGAGCTGTGGATACGCAGCGACAACAGTCTCTTTGACACACTTTCTGCAGTAAAGTAATATTGGATAAAGCTGATAGTGGGACAATAGAAACAGGGATAACCGTTGGGCCAGTTACTCTCTGGAACGTTTGTGAGTAATGGAAGCGTAAGGGATCGGCTGTTTCCGTTGCTGATCGCGTACACCCATCAGTCGTGATTAGTGCTGGAATTCCGCGTTGCACTGTACGAAGGCCATTAACATGCCTGTATAAGAGTTTTCGGTTCGTGAAGAATCTCTTCATCAACTCCTGCTGATTCGTCAGCTTGTCCTTGCGGATCAAATTGACACAAAGTTACCCTGCGTCACATAGGCAGTCAGCTTTCTGAATTCAGGGAATCCTTGCTAGCTCTCCATGCCAAGTCCTTCAAGAGCATGCATTTGCGTGTTCTGCTCCTCAGAAATGACTTCCTTCTCCTTTAAACAATGTGTGCCTTAAAGATAGTATATTCGAATTGCTCGGCGCATGCTATGTCGAGTTGGCGGTCAAATTCACCACGCGCTTGCGGTGTTCAGTAGATAGGTCTGTTCATCTGAAGGAAATTGAGTATGTCTGCCAAGTTGCTTAGCATAAAATTTACTCTTCACAGACCCCACGTCTATCAGTGGCAACTGGATGTCATCTTCACGGTTATCTGCGACCCTTAATCGGGAGTGTTGCTTGGAGGAATGTCAAACAAATTCTAGTTCGATCTCGCTAACATAGTCTGGACGAAATGGAAAGTATACTACCCAAAACGGTTTGCTAGCTTTGGAGTTCCCTCTTCTATTTCGAGATCATGAGCTAGGGTTGTACGCCAACTTGGGTGATACATTTTACTGGTTAGAATAATTGCACATTGTCGGCTAACGCCTTGCTTCTCATCATCTTTGAAGTACGATCCAGGATGCTAGAAACAGGCGACTGGGTATTCATGGAATTAATCTTAACTTTTCGATCTGTAGACAACATCCCCCATCGTTCTGTGATAATGTGCTGTTGATGTAAATACTCAGTGTCGGTATTTCATAGACAGTAAAGTTTGTACCTAGAATGACCTAATATCGAACCGAGGAGTTAAGAACAATGAAAACTGAGTTATTACTAGTGAAAATGCAGTCGATTAACAAGCCCCTTAGTATGGTTAGGATACAAACAGCAGCAAGATCTTACCGCGTTAAATGCACTGCCGTACGACGATAGAGTGTAATGGGAGTTGAATGTTGACATATAAAACAACGCAGTAATTCGTTGCAGTGACCGAGTTCAAGGAAAGAATAAAACACTCACGTGTCGCTTCTTGGTATCCAGGCAGCAGATAAATTCACTATGGATACACCATAAAGATGCTACACAGTAGCACAGGTTATGTAGCGAAGTGATGAGAGCCAAGCGCGAGATCGATCGTTTCTTGAAAATATCAAAAGTATGGGTGGAAATGATTAATTTTAGCAGTGAGGTTTACGGTTGGCAAGCCCGAAAAGAAAAGCGATTCCGTCGACATTCTAAACGACTGTATTATTCACTGTTTCACGCTACTACTTTTGGGTTTAGTACTGCGGTTGACCCACAGTAAATGGCGGCATACACCAATATGAAATCTTTGCGTAGCAGTCGGTAGTGTCCGCTGAATACTTCCAGTGTTTTCAGCCATTGCTTACAAGAGAAGGTGCGTAGACCCTCCACGTTTATCGCCGTATTGCGTTGTGGTGTCTTTAGCACCTCGGGGGTCACGCTTCAACCAAGGTTGCCAAGCCTGGATAGCATATTCGAGGTAAAAAATAGGTTTATGGGCCAAAACCCCCGAACACCTTTCTCAACAGGCCGACGTGTTGGCTGCAGCTTTAAACAAGCGCCTCAAACTGTTGAGGTTATACTGTATGGGCATATCATCGTCTCTTTCCTGGGGAGTGGTCTGCAAGTTATGTACCCCAAAGCCAATACATGTAGACATGCGTTAGGTGTACTTGTTGTACGATGGGGTATGTGCCCTTGGGGAAGCAATGCAACTAGGAAATATCATCGGGTATCAAACTGTCTGATGGATGCTGCGTCATAGAGGTTCTTAGTAGCAGCGTGGACGAATAGGCGTTGTTTACTCGAGCAAGAAGAAACCGCTCCCTCGGGCTAATACAGTGTCGCCCGCAACTACATGCAACATGGCGTAGATGACACAGTTTCATCGAAACGCAACCTAGCCTATCTCATGCAGGGAACCTAAAATGAAATCTTTCATCAGCTGCGGAATTTGTGGTATTACACAAAGTGATCAGAGATTAGAAAATTATACAACTAATGTTCGTCGTTATTTTGCTATCGGCACTAATCAGAATGAGCCTTACGTCTGTTCCATTGCGCATCCCTTTGATCTCACAGGTTTGGTTTCAAAATCGAAGAGCGAAATATCGCAAACAAGAGAAACAAATGGTAAAACAGCAGCAACAACACATCACGGATGGAACCATACCACATAGTCAGTATCAATCCCCTTTTCTGCCAATGCAGCATCCACAGGCTCCCATGCAATCGTACATGCACCCAGCAGCTGCGCTGTACAGAACTGTGTCTCCACCCACGGGACCACCTTTTCTGTGCCCGAGTTCACATCAACCCAATTTTCCCTATCCCTCAGCTCAACTATTGCAGTCCGCCACATTGGGTGTCGCTTGCACAAATACACCGCTACACGGATTGGGAGCAGGTGCTTTGATGAATTGCTACGGGCCAACAATGCCTTACTTTCACCCAGCGTTACGACGTTCCAATGGAACGTCGAGTTTCCCTGATTCGTCTTACCAGACAACACACATGCATTTTAATCGCTGCGGTACTGACTTCACACCGGATACCGATTCACCAGTGGATAATCCAACCGAGGAACGCAGCGAAATAGCATCCAAGAAATCGCCCGGTGAACATGCTTTCTCTCAATATAACTCAGGTAGTGGAACACCCCTGCTGTCATCGGATTGCTCCAACGTAGGTCCCCTGATGCAGCGCGCTGCTGTGGCTGCTGCTGTCGCGACTGCGAGTGTGCGATATCCATCGAATTCCGACGCATCAAGTGATGTAGCCCATCATGCAGTGGCAGAAGACGACACACTTTATTGCTCCAAACCAGCAAAACGTCCATTTCACCCGGACTTTTGTCCAAAAGAGGCAGTAGAATGGAGGGAACTAATAGAACAAGTGAATTCAAATCCACGGTACCAATCACGAAGAGCTGCAACCGCTTCAACTTCCATGGACCTGGCGGCTGTGGCAGCGGTCGCTGTCATAACTCAACAGCACGGACACGATCGGTTCCCTGAAGGTCATCCGGCTGAAGATGGTATTCCTCCGACCAATACCAAATTTGAACCGGAGTTCAGAGCAAACAGGCACTGCAGCATATCGAATCAGGCGATTAATTCGGAGTCATTACCATTACCAACTCGAATGAAGACTAATGACACGAAAGTGCTACTCGCCGGCACATCACTGACAAGTGGCAGGGAGTCTTTGAGGGAACAGTCTGATAAATCGGTGAATGATGCCATCGAAGCCAATCGCTCTCCGATGTGTTCACACACAAACGGTGACACTAACAGACGCCCAATGTTACTGCAACTGCCCCCTTCAGGTTTACCTGTATCACGACAACCAATTCTAGATCTAGATTTTAACGGATTTCCTAGAATACACCCATCAAATCACGTCCCATTTGCGACGTTTAGGCCTATGGATCGTAATTCGGTGCCAGAGCACGAAGCTAAACAGGCTACACACAGCACACTACACCACCAGCATCATCAGTCGCAGTCAAATTTACCAGTTTCAGGAAATGTTGGTTTAACGGATAAGCAATGCGAAAATTCTGTCTTTCTGGTTAGAACATCTAACTTGGCGGACCGTGCAGAACCCAATTCACCTAATCCAATTTTCCAAACAAACTGGAACCACGGATCACGTGGGATAATTTCTCCAACACGCACCGTATACTCTCCAAGTCAGATACCGAACGATTCCAGCCAGATGAATGGGGCTGATGTCGAACAATCCATCTCAATCTCAAGAATTCCGGTTGATGAGCAACATGCATTTAACTATTTCCGACGCCCTGAATTTTTTGATACCCGATTTCGCGGTCTTCCCGCTTTTCAAGCTTCGTATCACGCGCTACCGGCATTTATTGGGCGACGTACTGAGAGTGATCCAACCCCTGCATGTGCTTCTTCAAGTCTGTCCAATTCGGCAACCGGCACCGATACTAGTCGCTGTGCCAATCCGGTGAGTGATCTGTACAATGTTGTCCTTCGCACCTGCAGTTTTCTGTTATCCAGATAGTAGGAACCTGTAGTGTGAAAGTAACCATACCATTAGATTTCTGCTAATATTGTGAAGAAAAGCGTGATTCGGTCATACTAGCACAAGAGACCGCACATCGAGGTCGGTCCTTGGAGTCTCCAGAAACGCCCTTGTCTCTGTTTTCAATACCGCGACAGATGTACTGTGAAATGCGCATGACCGATCCCACCGTCATGCTCTCTATCCCGAGTCTATTCGACTCGTGGACGAAATGAGTTGCTTGTTCATCCTGTGACGCATGTTTGTTCCAACCGAGACTGGACGTAGGACCCGTTGCCCCACAGGGAATAGTGGTGACCATGAGAGATACTCAGACGTGACAGATGGTCGGTGCGGTCCAGATGCTTACTGCTAGAGGGTGGAGAGAGACCGTTAAATGACCTCAAGGAAAACCTCAATTCTGACAATGTGTTGCAAACCATGAAAGACACCTTACATGTGTATGGGCACACTAAGCCAAAGGTATAGTGTCCAAATTAGTGAATAAAAGTAGCCACTTCAGTGGGTTTGAGACACACCAATTCGCGCAAGTAACACATGCGAATATTATGGTTAATCATCGGTGAAAATGCGAACAGCATGCCTTCGTAATGCAGAGTAGAATGGGGGCAATTTTATCGTACGAAATTAAGACAACCATTATGAATTAACCTGTCCAACAACCACACCTACTGGCGGAGGTTGGAATGTTGGTTCACGGGTGCTGGGTAGAAAACGAATAAAAGTATGTAAAAGTATGTTATAATCTACTAGCTTCTCAATACGTTCTTGAGTAGCCACGCGTATACAGCATACGTCAATAATTTCAAAGATTCCTCTTAGAATACGCTTTGTAGCAGGCTTTTGAAGATTCCCATATTGCGACATGATGACTAAAGCTTTTTCCACGGCCGATTTTCGAAGTTTCAAAACATGATTGCATAACACGGGGAACACTGAAAGTTTCAGAATTAGCACCATCATCGTCATTATACCCGTTAGCTAGAGGTGTAAACCACCTCAGCTACTGTGCCGCAAACATAAAAGGATAAAGAAAATAAATACAACAGTTGCATGCTAGTTGGGCTACCAGCAACGGATTGGCATCGTTCAGGAAAGCTACCAGGCAGTTACTAGGTAACAAAAAGATATTGTGTAAAATTATATTATGCCACGAACTGAGATCGTGATTGGAGGGGAGGCCAAAAGGCATGGGGAGAAACCAAGAAACTCACAGCACGAAAGCCACTGAGGTCAGCTCATAGCCATGACAGCAAGTGTATCTAACCAAACGTGTTCATCCTCTTTCGGACCCCAAGCAGGGAGCCGTGAAGCTCCAACTGATGCCGGCTCCGAACTGAGGAACTTCATTCCTCTCAACCAAGTCATGGCTTGACCAATTTTCCTCTTCTACCATTCACACTCCCGGCGAGCAAACAACCCACGTTGCCGAAGTCGGTGGGCTGGCATGCGTAAAACGTGGCCGAGCAATCGGAGCCTGGTGCGTGAAATGACGGTGTTGAGCGGTTCAGTTCCTGTTCCAGTACAGTAACCAAAGCGTCAAATAGGCACGTTGCTCACACGATGTTCCCACCGGATGTGAGCTAAATTACGAAGGTGGTCGAACGTAACTAGCGTCTTCAGGTCCGTTGATTTAAGGGGCCAGGTTTCACAACCGTACAGTAGGGTCGAACGTACCGCTGCATTGTACGTTCTACCCTTCAGGGCGAGAGTGATGTCGCGCTGCCGCCAAGTGGCGAAGATTGGCAAACGCACCTCGAGCTTCTGTTATACGGTTCGTGGTCTCATCTTCGATCCCAAGGGTACTGACACATCTTCCCAACTAGTTAACTTCCTGGACGACTTTTAGCAGATCTCCACCAAGGGTCAGATCAGACGGCGATCCATGCCCATCTTGGAGGAAAGATTTGTACTTCGATGGTGCAAAACAAAGCCCGAAGCGGCTGATTTCCAGTGCTAATCTGTCCAATGCAGCTTAGCACGTTTGTGACCTATCACAGATTAGAGCCACATCGTCAGAATACTCAAAGTCAAGAAGTCGTTCACCTGGGAGTAGCTCCCGAACTTCCAAGTCGCGCCCTGGAAATGCAATTTCCATGACTCCGTGAATAGCAAATTTGAACAGGAAAGGTGACAATGGACATCTTTGACTCACACCGATGGAGGTATTCAAGGGCGGCGACAGCTTGCTGTAAGCCCTCACTCCGCCCATGCTACGCGCGCTGAATGCTCGGATAATATTTACGTATTTATCAGGAACATCTTTCCTGAGTAGACAGTCCCAAAAGGCACATCGATCAAACGAATCGAAGGTACCTATAATGTCGAGGAACACGACTACGATGGGTCGCCAATATGTGTGACGGTGCTCCAACACTTGACGCAAAGTGAAGATGTGGTAAATGCAGCCACGACCTCGACGAAACCCGGCTTACTCTTCACGAATATGGCTTTTTAGAGCGCCAGTTAATCCGCGAAGGATGACAGCAGCAAGCAGTTTGGAGGCGACGGGGATCAGACTGATTTCGCCCTGGTTGCCGCATGCGGACGCGAGCCTACTTTGAAGATAAGAACAATAACGGAGCTGCTCCAGTCGGTTGGGATAGTTCCTTGCTTCCACAGCTTCACTAGTAATTCATGTAAATCATCAAAACGAGCAGGGTCTCAGGATTTGAGGAGGGCTGGATGAAGATAATCTGGTCCTGCGGTTTTGTTCAATTTCAACGCTCCGATTTCCCGTTTGACTTTTAAGAGGACGGATCCAAACGGACAGCCCAGTGAGCAGGGCGATCACTGGCTGCTGAGGAATCCAACAATCCTGGTCGATTAAATTGCTTCTCAAAATGCTCAGCTCAGCGCTCTAAACGTTTTGATAAATTGTGGATAGGCGGTCCACTGTCGTCATAGTTTGTTTCACTAACATCAGGTCTCCTGCTGCCCGTTTCCCGTATCAGACGGAATAACTTTCGATGGATACTAAGTGTAGCGGCCACTTCCATCTCTGATACACGATGAGACCACCAGGATTCGCTGTCTCTCTTCAGGCTAGCACGGAATTTTGCCCGGAGCTGTTTGCGAATTTCATTGTGTTCGCTTCTATTTGGAATATATCGGCGAGCATCGATAAGTTCCAGAGACTGCGAAGAGACCCAATGTCCATGTTGGCGATTAGACAAACCACATGAAGATTTTCCTGCTGCTAGTAAGGTCTGGTGTACATGAGCTCCAGTTGTATCCAAGGATCGCGTACTCAACTCGCATGTCAGCGTAGTTTGATAGACAAGCAGAAAAGCTGGCTTCGTCAGTTGGTTGGTGTCAATGAGCTCACAGCGCCGTTGTGGGCGTCCGCCAAAGCGCATTCGCATGTCATCACATACAAGTGCATGATCAGTGTCCACACATGTGCTCTAAATCGAGCGACAGTTTTGGACACAACCACTCCATCGGTACGTGCTTGCAATATGACCGATTTGCGTCCAAGGCTGGTTCGAGGCTGGTGGGCTTCATGTCACCGGTAGGTGCTGTGTCGGAAGTTAGTGCTCGCAAGAAATAAGCGAGCATCATTATCATTACGGGAGCCTACACCGCGTTGATAGCCCAGATGCAGTTCATCAGTGGATAATTTTCCAACTTGTGCGTTCAGATCCCCCGCCAGCACTACAGTGTCCGTGCTTCGTCTGTGCTAAAGGAGCTCGGTCAGTTGGCGATGGAAGTTGTTGTTTACCGAATCATTGCTGGTTTGTGGGCACGTAGGCAGCGATGAGACATCTATTAGTCCCACGTGACCTCGAAGCTTCGAACAGGCCAGTCAATCGGACCACACACATCCGGCTACTGATTGGAATCCAATTAACCAGAGCAGCTTCAGCCCGGGGACTCAGGGCAATGCCAACACCAGCTTGGCCGGTGCTCGAAGCTGCATCGTCACCGAATAGACACAATGAGAAAATACTACGGGTATCACCTGAAGGGGATGGCAGAGTGAGCACAGAGCTTGAGTGTTGCAGGTGGGTCTCCGATAAGCAAAGGATATCGATCGAGAGGGTCGTTAATGTTCGGGCAAGTACTGCCTGTTGACCGATCTGTAGCAAGGTAAGTACGTGGAGGCATGCCAATCTGAAGGAGGATCGAGGGCTCCAAATAGAAGCCGATGAACTGGAATGGGCCGCTTGCCTGGACATGGGCTTGTCGACAGGGCAGGAATGACGTTCCGCGTTCACATGTGAGTTGAAACTAGCGGGTAAAAGCCTGTGAAAGCAAGGTGGGGAGGGCCAGGATTTCGGTGGTTGAAAACAGGGAAGGATAATAGTGAGTGGAACAGGACGAAAAGGGTGAAAAAGCGTAAGCGGGGGAATAAGAAGACCAGAAGACTTACACAATAGCATCCAAACCCCTATCCACCCTGCTCGATGCAGCAGATAGGTCACCGTTTATTATCCTTTGCGGTGGCCAGAGCAGCAAGAAACTGTTTGAAGAGAAATTCATTGTATTGCGTGGGCAGGATATTGTCAAGTTGCCCAGGCCTAGACAGGAGAACCATTAGGCTTCTCAACCAAAGCCTTTGGTTCAAAAACCTGACCGCAACGCAGCGAGTTTGGCGGTGGGCTTCAAAGAGTCCATTTTAAAGGAATAAGGAGCCACCCTCAATCCAACCAACAACCTGGAGGACCAGGAGGCTGAGTTTGTCTGTGCTTTAACCATTGATCAGTCTGGTATGATTGCCACTGAAGGTGCAAAAGAAAGCACCACCCAGGATATCTCAATGGATCTCTGAAGCACGCGAACCATAGCACCACGGTAAGCTCCAGCCTTATTGCCTCACTGAAAGTGTAGCTGGTTGTGGATCAATCGTCCTTAGTGTAGGAATTATAAAGTGCTGGAGGGAAAGTTTGAATCGACAACATTGCCTTCACTGCTCGCTCTGAAGAATTCCCGTGGGCTACAGATAGCTTAGCCCTGGTGACATCAATTGAAGGCCAGAAATACCTGAGTACACCATCTGCCGATCAATATGAACTTGCACAAAGAGAGCTGCCGCATTATATGGCAAAAATATGCCTAATGTTTGCCTGAACTTGACTTCAGAGTAGACGTAAAACCGCGGTAACCGGGAGCATATGAAGCATCTTAAGAAACGTAATGTTCCGGAATAAATACGTTGGAACGTAATTAAGCAAATCGGCTTCTGAAAGAGGGTACTCAAATCTTACGCCATCTGCTACCGGGGCAAGTTTCAGAATAATCAATAAATCCTCAGCGTTTCACCAGCCTCCTACAAAGGTGAAAAAGGAGGCATTAGGAGCCTGTCAATGACGGCGGAGTAAGCATAAAAAAGCCCGAACTTTTTAATGCATACAAAATGTGTGAAATAACATTGGAAATACAAGGACAAACTAGGGGGTTACGAGATTTGGAGCGAGGGGCTGTTGACGATTACCCATCAGCGTCAAGAAACTCAGTTCAAGCACAGCAGACAGGCAGCCCGTTGGAGATTGTCTTTGCTGCTGCAGTGAGGAAACGCAGTAAAAGAAAGCTATATGTTGGGTTGTAGAAAATGGGTAACTGTCGGGGCAATACTTTTATCGTCTGCATTCACAAGTTTGTTAGGGAACGTGTTATGGTTATGGTTATGGCGTACTGAGAAAACTTTTCGGGCAACATGGAATACCAGAGACCTGATTACTGACCATGGTCCTCAGTTTGCATCTTTGTAGTTCGCCGAATCCTGTACGTAGAACCATGTCATACACCTGCGCTTGCCGCCGTTCCATCCTCAGTCCAATGGGCAAGCTGAGCGCTTTGTTGCTACCTTTAAACGGATGTTGATGAAGATGAAGGGGAAGAAACTAGCCAAGCGATATCGGGTGTTTTCCTTTTACTGTACAGATCAGCTGCGAACCCCCAGGTGCGAAATCAGCTGTCCCCAGCAGAAGCGCTCATGGGCCAGAAACTCCCTACTTTGAATTCTTTTCTGCTTCCAAGGCGTTTCCCTCCGCAAGAAAGAAACGTGCGAATGGAAAATTGCTTCAGTCAGCGGCACAGGACGCAAGTACGTCTATTTCACCCAGGACCGAGTGTTTTAGTCAGACTATCGGCCTGGAAGACCACAATGGACCACAGACCCGATCGACTGCATAGTTGGACAAGTGCTGTATAAAGTTCGAGTGAGCTCTATGCTTTGGACCAGACATGCAAAGCAGCTGCGGCCTAGTAGCATTCATACAACCACCAGTGAACGATCGCTCCCCCTGGATATTCTGCTGGACAATTTCGATATACATGCTGGAACTTGGGAGCCACCAACTGAGCATTACCCTGTGATTACAAAAGGAACGAGCTTGCGGCCACGACGATGAACTGATCGGATACGGAGGTCCGTGGTCAGAATGCAGCTGGACCCCAGGAGGAAGTCGTACGTCCCATTTCGCGAGGGAGGTGTTACCGGAGTCTGTCCGTAGGAGCCATCGAAGCTAGTTCTCTCTGGCTGCAGCAGCCCGGAGAAGGTTGGTTGTATGCCGCCTGTAGCCGATTGGCCAACCAACGGGACTAATGCAATGGCATCGTTTTACCTTGAGGTGGACCCATCAGAATGACCTACATTGAAGCTCTCCAGTAAGCACATTACTTGCTCAGCCAACAAACGTGTTTTTGCTCATCTAGTATCTGCCATAGTCAGGAACCTACCATTAGGTCTTTTCTCTCATGAACTATTTATTTCGACCCAATATTTTGGCTGCACATTCTGTCTCCTTAGTGCCCCATACAAGTTTCGCCAGGGACCTTTGTCTTTTCATTTCGAAAGTGGCTGTATCGTGACCAGAGTGGCTGCATCGAGTATCCGTACTATAAGCGGAAACACAAGAGAAAGGGAGACATGTTGGTAGCCTGCATGCCTGGTCACTGCGAAAACGGTGCTGTTATCCTTTTTCCCTACTTAATACATGGGATCGACACGGCAAATTGGAGGATATTCGCTGTGCTCACGTCCATTCAGCCGTGTTAGGCAGGTGGACCGTCCCGTCAGATGGAACTGTTAGGCAGGTCATTGGATAAGTGGTTGTGTTGATGTTTCTTGTCACAAAAATGATTACATTGCATTTGACCAGACTGCTTTAGGGAAAAACCGAACAAAACACCTTTTTCGTCTTGGTGGTCACAATACGTAAGCACGGGTAGCGTGTGCTGTTGTTTCAGATGTTATCGGTGCGCGTCTGGTTTAACACAGACAACGGTCTACTCTACCTGAATAGATGCAAGTTTATCAGTGTGATTAAGCTGCGAAAATACTAATCCAAACTTAAGTACTAAATACTGAGAATAGAGAGAGAGAGAAGACACACATCTGTATTGCTCCATGGGAATTAGATCGGGCACCTGTGCGGAGTCACATCACGGATTCCTGCGCTGTGGCAGCATATGGCAGCTGCACTATTTGTTATCCCCGTGCGATATGTTCCCTAAAGTTGTAGTCCGCAAAGTTGGCGTCAAGACATCCCTTAAATTCCGACACCGATTTCGCATCGACTAGCATCTCCGGCAAGTTGTTCCAAGATTGCATCACTCGGCGCTCGAAGCATAGAGGGTGATCAATACGCTTTACATCCGGTGCCACTAGTCGGTACCGGTGTCCGCGTGTGTTGCTTTGGTGCGCGAAAGTGCAGGGAAGTATGCAGTGCGTCATAATGAGATCAACTAGAAGCCGACGCGGGATGAGCCGGGTAGCTACATGCTGGACCCGTTACAGTCTCTGCATCTCACCTATTGTTATCGGGCAATAGGCGGATTAGCCGTATACAATACCGGTCTTATCAGGGAAGAGAACAGACAGGTGGCAATCTCATCAGACCAAATGTTGAAGCTGCGTCTAAGTACCCAAAGTAGGCATAATCCTTTGATTGTTCGCGTTGTCGACAGACTTCAAGTCACAGCGTGCGAGTACGCCTAAATCCTTTACGGAACTGGTGGAATGCAGCTGGTGCCTAGCCAGGGTGCACGCACGCCCATTTTAAAACGGGTCATCCGAAGCTGGGAACCTCCAACTATTTTGACCGCCATATTGAATTTCTGCCTTAAATAATTTCAACGATCCAATTCGTACTGCGTCTTGCCCGATCTGATGTGGGGTGCGATTCTGAAGGAGCTTTGTGACGTCAGGCACTTAATCTGAAGAGTGAGTTAGATGCATGTCGAGTTATTGTTACCAAATCGGTGGTCCATCTTTCTCAGTAACCGGGGAAGAAAAGAGCGAAATAGGGGGTGGGTAAGAAGGCAAGAAGAAGTAGTGGGTATTGCACTGTTCTCCGAGCTGAATTATTATTTTGCAGACTTTTCGCTGTCGGACTCGACAACATCGTCAGTGCGGCTTTAATGTCCTGTTTCGCAGAACCTCCTAAGCGACTTCGAAAGCTATCTGCTTATTGATCGAGTTCTGTTTTGAATACCAGGCCTCAATAAACTCACCTGCTTGCCGGTTAGTGGCTCTTCCGAGTATTTCAGGGTGTTCTAGGTCGAAGTGGTGGCTTTCGGCATCCATATGCATGGACTTCAAAGAATTCTGCTCATGGCCGCGGATTGTTAAGACATGTTCATGTAGCCGTGTGCCAAGCTTCCTTCCTGTTTGTCCCGTGTAGTACTTATCACAGTCTTGGCAGCACATCTTGTAGATTAGATCAGATGTCTCCCACTGGCTAAGTTTATTTTTCACTGACAAGTTCATTACAAAATGTTTCTGTTGGTTGGTGGGCAATTTTGACTCCCACGGGCAACAGAAGTCTCGCTGCCATTTCCGAGATCCCGTTGAGGTAAGACAACACGTCTCGTTTTTCAGCAGTTGCATTTGTTGAGGCGTGTTGTGTTGCTTTATTTGGGGCCAAGCAGCGTAGTATGAAGCATTTTGGGTACGAACTCCGTTTGAACAGGCTGAAGAAATGGTCTTCCTCCGCCTGCCTCAGCTGCTGCGTGTTACAGCGCGTCTGTGCCCGTTTGTAAAGTGTTAACACGCAGCTGCGTTTGTGGACTGCCGAATGAATACTGTTATAGTTGTGCATCTGGTCCGTATGTGTTGATTTTCAATAGACCGTAGTTTCCTGTGGTCCCGAACCAGTTCTATGTATGAGAACGTCTAAAAATGGCAGCTGCCCATTGTTTATCTCTTCCCTCGTGTATTGGATGCCGTCGAACACACTGTTGAATAGCTTATGTGTCTCCTCTAATTTGGAGCGTTTGAGAATGATGAAGGTGTCGTCGGAGAGCAGTGCAATGCCCACATGCACATCCTGAGCTACGGATATTCTTAAGCATTGTAAGAAGAAGTATTGTTGGCAACTGCGTCTTGTAGGCAGACGATACTCTGTGATCCGCCATTCAGAGAGAGCAGTGTTTATTTGAGATGCTCTATTTTCAGCCGTCAACTCAAGTGCTCAACGATTCAGTAAGAGAAGTGGAGGTTTGCTTGAGGGATTTCACCGAGAGCCTTTGACTTAATGTCCGGACTCGTAGTAGGCTGGTCATTGTCGATAGTGCGGTTGCAAAGTCCCACGTGGATCTACTCGAGGCCGATCACACGTAGTCTTGGAAAGAGTAGAAAAAATCATGTATGTTTTCATCTGAAGTATGTTACACAGTTGTGACCACAGTCAAATGGGTTTGCACCTATTTGACCGGTGGCTGTCTGGCTTGAGACAGATAACAATAAACAGCTGAGCACTGGGTGACGCTGTTCCACAACGCATGGCACTCTGTTCTGCTCGGTCGAGCTGGGCTTACAACACGCTGACGGTTGGCCCCAATGGCCGAGTTTGAGTAAGCAAATCCATTGACCTCTCCCAAATCTCCAACACGGCGGATACTGTGACTGACTTTACCAGACACATACTCACTAACATCTTGTGTGGGTAACTCTGGAGGCACCAGGAACCCGTTGTCTAGTGTAGCTTAGTGCATCATGAAGGTACGCACCCGATCACACCATCTTAAGGCCCAGTTTCCCCGGGAAGTTCCGGTAACTCAGTGCCGTACCACATGTCACTTCAATACTGAAAGCAAGCACTACGTGAAAAGTAAAGTCCTTATCGGTAACAAAGATAGCCTGTTTTCTGGATTGTTATCCAAGGAGTCATTTGGATGCCCCACGGAAGGTGTGACCTGTTGCCTCCCAGATAAGGAAATTAAAGTCCCACGCTTCGCCAGTAGAAGGACGGTTGCCAAGAACTTGTTTATGCCATTATAGTTCAGTGTAAGAAGCCTCAGCCAAGCGTGCCGTCAACGTTCCTCATATGACAGCAAAGCCCAGAACGGGGAATCACGAAATGTACCACGAACATTGTGACGACTGACGTCCACCATGACCGAGGCAATCTGACCCACATAACGAAGGGCGGTATCCAAGCCTTGAAGACACTCAAGCCAAGAGCAGGCCCCGGGCTATGACGCGCTGAATGGATCAAACTATCTCCTCTTGTCTATCTGGTTTTGCGGCGTCTAGCGGTCTCTACACGGTTATTCAGAGTAACATCTATAAGGACTGTAAGTTGACAACTAACTGGTGAACAGACATTCAAATGGGCATCATGGGATGCGTGCAGCAAGTTACGCGGGTAACAATACCTGTGCATGATGTACAAACCGCCAAACAATTCGATTTGTGGTGTTAACTGCAGGAACTTCAGGACACATCCCGGACACATCACCGTGTAAGTATATGGACTGCTATCGAAGATACGGTTGCGATAGTTGTACATATCATCAGTTGAAGGTGGGTTGAGTAGAAAAAGGTGCCAGAAGGACAGTTGTGAAATAGCTATGCCTTCCTATTAGTAGTGCCTAATCGCAATGTTTGTGCTTTATGACAACTAACAAGCTGTGGTTTCTCACTACTGGGCTTTGGGAGAATAGGGTCATCGAGATTCTTTGGTGTCTATCTTAAGAGGAAAATGCTGGGATTACTTTTGTCTGACCTCTATCCGCAGCTCTCTCTGGTGGGATTGACCCGGAAGGCCCCGGGGAAGTGCTTTCTAGTGTAGCCAGCGTAAATGGGCGGAGTTCACAAATTAATGTAGGCCTCTTTACAATACAATTGGAATCCCCAAATAAGAATGGTAGATTCTAACCAATGCTCAGTCTTGGCCTTGATTCTCTGAGATTTGAATGACACCCAAATCTGTTTTTACACAATGTCTCTGCTTCAACCTGTTAGTGGAAAAATATCTTTTCTTCTCCGAAGATGACTAGAATATGCATTTTCCCCTTTGTAGCTTTGGTGGACCAATGGAGATATGGACGCTCTTCATCACAATGTCAAACAAGAGGTGAGGGTCCTATAGCATATTCTTTGATTGCGATGAGTGGAATAGACTTGTCATTGTTGAACACATACTACGCGCTTGATTAATTTGTTTCAGAAAGTGCATTGGGTCACTGTCCACCCAATACAAGTGGAGAGGCCCAGAAACGACCCAATAAACTCCAGGTTCCCGTATCGCTAATGACTCTGCATAGAGTACTTGGATGTCAACAGAAGTGTAAACACACGACTTGCCTAGTAATATCGAATTCAGTGATCAGTACCCAGTCAGTTAAGGTACCTAGATGGTGGAGAGGTTTCGGTGTTGCGTATCCCAACACTGATACCCCATGATCCGTTTCGTCTTCGCTTAGACTCATCTGGTAGAAACAGCTTTATGGGGAGTGAAACTCTGCACTGACGCTTTGATTACTAGGACACTAAGATCCGTGAACAACTCTTGTTACAGCAGTTTGGAATTCAAAGTTGAGTTTAGTGGGCTCGCTGTGTGGTTGGATTGTGACACGCAATTTCTACTGAGATTTCGGTTAAGTTTGAAGTAGACTTCCGTCAATAAGATCACTAGGACCGTAGCCGAAGTAGAGGGGTTTCGATGTTGCTTTTCTGAACACTGACACACCATGACTTCTTGCTTGAACTCAAGGGGTAGAGATAACATGAGCTGGAAGGGAAAATGTCCAAGTAGATCAGGGATGTCCAAAGTCCGGCCCGCGGGCCAAATGCGGTCCCCGTTAACATTTCAACTGGTTCGCGGCCTCATCATGGAATAATAAATCCAGGCTTGGACATTTTTAGTACATGCGTAATTTTTGTTATTATCTTATTATCAGACTGAATATGACCCGACATATGTTTACTTCACGTGGCTCTCCTTACCAAGCCTTTGAACACCCCTGAACTAGGTGGTGATCAGTGGTTTGAACAGCGACACGCAACAGCTTGTCATTTAGATAGTGCAGTTCACAAGGAGAAAGGTAGCGACAGGTATTTACAAACAACGAGTCCAAAGCAGCTCCATTTAAGTGGAACTGACCAAAAAGGAGCTAACAAGCAAACATTTACTATGGCAGTGAGATGGGAACCTCTGGAGCAAGGGTGGATGTTGTTACATCTGGTTTCACCTTCAAATGCTGCGGTGCTGGTTATCGCCTGGTACGCGTCTACTGTTAGAAAATGAGTAGTCATTCTGTGCCTGCATAAAATCGTTAGCTGTTGTGGGTATAAAGCTACATGGGGCACGCCATCAGCAGATAGCTTCATGCTCTCTAGCATACGGTAGCGACTTAAAGGCTAATACAAACGGCGCGCTCACACAACACCTGCCAAACAACCTAATAAATCACCCTACTACTTACAAACAATCAGTAGTCGCCTTCGCAGCATACTTGCCACCTCGATTAGTGGCGGCTTGCAAAGGAAGTCGTTGTTCTGGGGGCCATCCCTGTCCTCTGCAGTTTCATAACATGCAAGACAGTGGAGGAGGAGTCGCGTTATATCGCAGTTGGATATCAGTCATGGCGTCCGCTGCCGTCGCCCATGGCTCAGTGGCATAAGTCGCTGACTCGCAAGTGTAAGGTCGTCGGTTCGAATCCGGCAGGATTCGACGGGTGCGCGCTACTGACGAGACCCGATAGGACGAAACGGCCGTCGAGCGCTTTCCTGGATGTGTGGTGGCTGTCCGCCTGTGTCTAACCGGGACGAATCTACACAAAAACCTAATAAATCCCCTACTACTTACAAATAACACCTACCACTCTTACAAGGGCACCGCATTTGTCCTCTACACGAACTTACACAGCCGGCATGTTCTATCTACTAATTAATGATAAGCTAAAAAATGTTCCATGAAAACTTTCGTACCGTAATTTTCGATCTTATGAGCCCGATGCACGTAAAGTGAAAGTGGCTATAAGTGTCACTAGATGAAACATTGTACTCTATAGGCCTGGCTTCATGAATAATTTGATTCCCAGTAGAAAACGAGCAAAATTTGCTGTAGCGGAAACAGTTAAACGTATACAGAGCTGAGTTGCAACTAGGTTTGTAGACGTAACCTCAGTGTTGCTCAAAAGTGGGCCAAAATAGTCCCATCAGTCAGTAATCCGAGTCGGCAGCGGACAGTATGCAGCGGTAAATTGCGTGATAAGGATACAATAAATCGGTGCCTCAGTTAACCACAGCGGTGCGGATAAACGAATGTTCTGTTCATGTTTTATACCAATAACAATAATGATAAAGCAGAAAATAGCCATGTAAGAAAGAGTATGGAAGGAAGGAGGAAAATTGAAATTTTCGGGTTTGTAATTCACAGCGGTATGTCACAGTGTGCTGCTGTAAGCTGCTATGCACCGTTACTGATGTAGCATATACCGTGTCTCGTTACCATAGTTGGACCATGAGTGATTAAAAGCATATCACTGTATATTGGTAGCACAATTTTCAAAGCAGACGGACTATATGATACTGATGCTGCATAATTCAAATGTTTACAAATTAAAGTACAATCCTCGTAAGTGGACCATTAAAGGCACTTGACCAAATTGGTCTACATACAAAGGTCTTGATTCTTAAGGTTTACTTGGTGAACCTTCTGGCAATGAAAAACTCCCGGTCAACTTCGGATGGTTTACTCTAGTTACATTCACTTGCGGATTCATCCACAGTGTGTTGGGTGGAAATAACACTGCTTTGCTGTGAACCGAATTCACCTATCTAACGGTGTTATGCATGCTGATGGCGTGTGCGCAGGCTCCAAACTAATCGTGGCTCTCACCAGCATACCTCCAGGTTCGGATGTGGAGCGCATGGATTGTACCCAACAAGCCAATTTTGACCTGTGGTAGGTGTAGTAGAGCAAGAGACGTTCGTGGTTATCATGACTTGTAGATGCAAGAGTGAATACTACCAAATTCCAAGACAGTCGACGATTAAGGTGCTACGTGGACGGAAATGAGAGGTGGCAATCCGGTGATGCTGTCCCCAAGTAAGAGATACCCTTTGATACTCCTGCTTGGAGGTAATCGTATGAAGCTTAAAACCACTAAACTAGTCTCAGTTGGCCGAATGTTGAAGATTAGAATCATGGACATCACTAATGGATCCGTTCTGACAAGAGTAACCGTAAGGCACTGCGAGGCTCGAGTAAACGCGGATGTTGCTTCATGCAGGACATACTGTTGGATGTGTGACGCCTGTGTGATCGCTGCAATACTGTTTCAGCAGTGTGTATGTACTCCTCCTTTAATGTACTTTACTTGGCAGTGATACACGGTGCCAAGCGCTCATCGCGTGCGTGCTTACTGTCGCTATTGGCTTATCTGCCATGCGTTTCCCTTTTGGCGCACAGCAGTTCTTGTCGTTTACTCGAATAACCGTCGTATTAGGCAGCCATGTTTTCTGAGTTCGCCTCGGCGTAACTGGAAGATAAAAGCTTTAGGTTTGATGCATCTATTGCAATACTGCACTGCTGAATCTGTTCAGATAGGGATGGTTCGTAGGGGACACTGTGTACTTCGGGATAAAGCAACTCAATCCCGGTGAGACGACTAACAAAGGACGGACTGCAGTTGACCTGTACGCACGTACGACTGCAACTGTAACCTAACCGAAGGTGTGTCACAGCGCACTAAGATCAATTTGGTTGACTGACGACCCGTTGGGTCTGTATAGAAAAAGTTTGCATTTCATGTAATTGTACAAGCCTGATGAAGAATTACCGAAAACAAAGGTTCGCTTACACAGACTTCTGATCAATCGATGGTTTTTCCATTAAAAGGAGCATCAGTTCTAAGTAGGATGGCATAGGAAGCCATCCAGTTGGTAACAAACCACGCATCTCAGATGGTCGATCCCTTGAAATAGGAATCTGGGTTAGAACCTCTGGAGACGGGCTCGTACCTTAGAATGAAAAGTGTTGTCGAAAGACCAAAGTGCCACGGTGTGATACTGCCTGCAAGATGATGCACCTACTTACTACAAAGTAATAAATCAACTCATGGGTTCAATTCATACTTCAGTCAGTCACAGTCGAATCGGTAGATTCGCTGTGACTCAAATACTAGTAGCGTTTATGCTACTCGTTCTGACATTTGTGACGAGGACGCGGTTTAAAGCAAATACTGGCAGAAAACGAGTGGCGTATTGAGGCATCTTGAGAACGAACTGCGTACTAGTGATATATTAATAGTGATAATAAGCCAATCGGAAGGAAATTAGTCAAGAAGAGACAAACCGACGTCTTAACACAAGGCGGCCGCAGATACGTGTACACCAGAAATAAATACCAAAGTAGCGCTTGACAGGAGTTCGAACAAGAGCGCGACACGCAACCTATAGGAAGACGTTTGCAGATGAGTGGAAATGTTGATGGTTAGACTTAGCATATATGATGACTGCTCGTTCCCTGTGAGACAAATTCGTCCGCCCCTCGAGTCCCTACACACTGTAGACAGTTTCTGAAAAGGACACAGGAACCACAGGTAGCAAACAAGCTCGTGTACAGTGGTTCGTCACGACGCCTATTTGCGTCTGCAATAGGCTGATGATGAACCACCGAAAACGGGCTTCTTAGCCCGTTGCTCAACACAAAAGGCTGGATAAGACGTCACAACCACTAACTTCGCTACACGAATTGTATCGCGATGTGAAGGAACTCTGCATGGCTCACCGCTGCAACCGCATTGAAGAGTTTGAATTCTGGATCAGCGTGGCTCGATGGGATGTCCACATGTTTAGGATAGTGCCTGATTAGTACCGTGCTCCAGTTGATTAGCGTTACGCAGTTAATCTAGCTGATGTTGTGGATCATAAATGACTGAGCAGGAGTATCTGATATCAGTCTGGAATTATTAGATACTGGGGGCCTAAGACACGTTATTTGCGTGCTCCAAACCATTTCATGCTAATTTGAGACATTGTTTCTCGATCGCTTCACCGAGTTGAGACACAATGACAAAGCCAAATCAGCCTTTAGCACTGACAGTAGCCCAGAGATTTAAAGCTCCGCTCCGGAAAACCGGGTCATCATCGCAACTATCTCCTTAAGTGGATCCGCTGGGTGCTGTTCATTTGTCTTAAAAGGAAGAAACGGCTAACCTCTGCTGTTCAGGGTGGTTGGTGCCCGCTTCCTGAGTTATCTATAAGCAAATAGTAACGGTAACAAGGAAAGACGGTCTCACCTTGTGTTGTAATTCAGTGGTGTAATGCATTTCTACTCATGGTGCCGTCTACATGAGTCAAATCTCTAATACACACGAGGACTAATCTGTGCATTTTAAACGACAGGAACACACACACCATGGTGTCGAGTGGTGTCGTCCGGCAGCCCCGGGATCCGACCGACCATCGACTTCACCAACGCCAACGGTTAACGGGCCAGGTCTACCCTACCGCACGTGACCGGATGTACAAAGATATTCAGAAAGACGTCTTGACAGGATTCAACTGTTCGAACCACAGTTTAGTGTGCTTTGGACAAAGTGGGGTTGTGATTTACATATACATTCTACCTACCATTCATTTTGCCATTAATTTCTGTATTTTTATTGCTATTGTTAAAATAATGCGTGTCAATACAATGTACGCAACTCACACAGGCTGCTTGAATGTCTAATGCCAGACGGGCAAGGGTGTCGCAACGTGGGACAATCGTGTAATCGGTTATTACAAGTTATTTTGGCTATGAATATTAAAATGTAAACACTCATATCTCGGCACAAATATAAACTTTTTAATTAAGATAAAAGACACTCGAATTAATACACTATTGTCAACGGGAAGAAAGTCTATTCATCCCGGATGAATAGAATGTCAGAGTTCAGGAGGCGATAAACTCATAGAACAATGAATTTATGTGAGTTAAAAAGGCGTTGCTATACAACTCCCGGTGGGTAGTTGGTGGGCATATCGACATAACCATAATGATAATAATGATAGTAAACAGTTCGTACTTTAAATATGAAAATAAGGACTTTGCTGCTTTGTAGTCCTGAAATCCGCTTAGATTCAAAGTACCCGCAGTTAACATCAAATAATTCCATGGTAAACTCCAGGTGTAGGATGGAGACGTAGTGCTAAGTGACAAAGTGTATTTGGATAAGTGTATCATCCAACCGTCTTTTAAATACTGTTAATGTCGGTGCAGAGACGACCGATTCTGGGAGAGCATTCCACGGCTCTCCAGACAGCTATATTGTACAGCGAGTTTCAATGAGTGGCCCCTCAGTTTTGTATTGCTGCTGAGTTGCAGTAAAGGGCGGCACACATGATGTGAGTCTCGCAGAATCAAGTGTGCCATAATCAGGTCGCCTCGTAGTCTGTGATAGCTTCCGCTGAATACCCCCAATCGTTGCGGCCTCTCCTGGTAGGAAAGATTGCCCATTCCAATTACGTTCTTAGATGCTTAACGTTGTGGCTACTCCAGTGTATTAAGTTCGTGTTTCAGCCATGGATGCCAGGCTTGAATTGCGTATTCGACATGGGGGCGAACATACGCACTGAGCATTTGTGGAAATATGGAGCTGTTTATTTGTCCAAACGCCTGTCGTAACAGGCCGACGTGTTGGTTCCCGGTCTTCGAGGCCTTTTCGGATTGCCTGGAGCAACCCAAGTAACCTTGAACCAGGACACCCAAGTCACATTCAAGAGTTGATTTTGTAGTATATTCGTTCCGAGCCGGTATGAGTAGCTGTTCTGAGGTCGGATGGAAAGTACCTTGCATGTACGCACGTTGAAATGCAGTAAATTTTGGGTTGACCATTGGTATACCGTATTTAGGTCACTCTGAAGCAGGTGCTGGTCGCGTTCACCTGGATCCTGCGACAAATCCTGATATCGTCGGCGAACAGTAGTAAGTTTGAAGCGATTTTCTGCGCAAGGTCATTAACAAACACCAAAAGCAAACGTGGACGTGAGTCTTGTGGCATGCCACACTCGACTTGTATGGGGTCCGATAAAGAGCTCCGAACTCTGACCACTAATTGCCGTTGAAGTAGAAAGTTGGCAATCCAGCTTAAAAGAGGGTCGTCGATCCCGTAATGCTAGAGCTTGGAGAGTAGTATCCCATGGTCTAGACGATCGAAAGCCTTGGAAAAACGCAGGTAGATCACATCAACGCCTTCTCCAGCCTCAGCTGCCTCGGTCCAACTACTGCGTGCAATTAGTAAATTCGTTGTACACGACCACTGTTGACGGAAACAGTGCTGCTCAGACGTGATGATGTTGCAGTTTTCCAGATAGCACACCAGTGCATCAGCAACTATGGATTCCATGATCTTGGAGAGTAGAGGAAGAAGGGATACTGGGCGGTAGTTGGAGCGATCAGTTCTGCTTCCACCTTTGTGAATCGGGGTTATTATTCCAAGCTTCCACATGGCGGGAACTTGATTCTGGTCTAAGCGGCGCTGGAAAAAGTAAGAGAAAGATCCTGCCAGTTAGCTTGCTGCTGCTTCCAGTGCCTCTGGACGAATGGTGTCGATACCCGGCGAGCTGTGTTTGCGTAGAAACGTCAGCTTTTGCAATACAGTCCCCACGGTAAAAGTGATGTGGGTTAGTTCTGTCGAGGAGAGGACAAAGGTTAGAAGATCGCTTGCTGGCAGGACCCTCTGAAACGTGGGAGCATATTGCATCCACAGCGCGTTTGCAGCTTCCATAGACGTTCTTGTTGGGCCATCAGCCGTCTTGAGTGGAGGAAATCCTTGCCTCACCTTTCGTAGGCTATTAACGTGCTAGTACAGCAGTTTGTGGTTAGCACTGAAGGTTTTTGCTATATTCTGTTGATAGGCGGCTTTGTCTTCTCTTAGCAGTTGAGTGGAGTGGTTACATTGAGCTACGTAGTTGTCCCAAGTTTCTTGTGCTGGAGCTTCTCTGTACACTCGCCATGCTGCGTTGCTTATTGTCATCCATTTTCGAGTTCTGCTCCCAACGTAAGAAACTGATTTACACTTATAGCAAACTTTCATCTCTGAAGCCTCTGCAATCAGCTGACTGAATTTGTTGATGAACTCGAGCCAGGCGACTTCCGGGGGTTCTTCGGCAAGGAACGACCAAGTTGTAGCGCTGACGAGCTGGGCTAATCGATCTTAGCTTGTGATGGTTCGCACAGTCTCATCGTTCACATTCCGAAATTCCGCATAGCAGACGAAGTTAAAACTGATGACTACGACTCAACGGGCAGTCTAAAACCAACACATTAATCAAATGCTCCTCGTTGGTAAGCACAAGATCCAGCACAGATGGCCTGTTACCTGTTCTGAACCGAGTGGGCGAAGTGATGTGATTGTAAAGAGGAACAGTGGTTACGAGATCTTGTAGATCGGCTTTGAATTGTTCTCCGATCATGACAGGAATTTCCACACAATGTATGTTGAAATCACCCATGATAAGGATGTGAGTGTACTTTCGTTGTAAACTGTATCCTAAAGCAGCCGCTAGGTGGTAGTCGGTTTCGGATGTAGAGTTAGGGGGGCGGTACACCAAGAGAATAAGGCGTGTCCCTGCATTTTAACTGCAACCGGCACCAAAGAGAGTCGGGGAAGTGCGAGTCTGAATCCTCCAAGGCTCCGCACTGTAAGTCGCTTCGGTAATCCAGGATTACCCTCCTCCTTTTGTGAGCCTGTCTTTCTGGATCAGCGACATTCCCGGTAGCGAAACTTCAGCGTCCGTCATTCCCGTGTGTAACCACCTCTCGGTGATACTAATGACATCATATGACCCGGAAGCTTGGCGATCTTTCAGTTCGGCCAGTTTGTTAAAAAGACCCTGAGCATTCGTATACAAGCAGGCTAGTTTCTCGGTCTGTAGGAGCCCACAGAGAGCTAAAGGGGTCAAGTGTGGGAGAATGTAGGCCGATGGGAGGTCGGCAGTTACTCGTTTTTTGATGGGATAGTGATACCTCGTTTGCAACTTGAATCGGCCAAAGTGCGTCCCAATCTTCGTTTAGACCTACGTCAGAGTCAATTAAAGCAGCAATCAAGTTAAGCTTCTGTATTATCGTCGGTACGCTTGCTGCTTCAGGTGTTTTGATATTTGAAGTTTGTAAAGTTTCTGCGACCTTTAACCGAAGTTCAGAAGGAAGACGTTTCCGATTTCTCCGTCAACGATCCAAAACATCCGTTGCTTGTTGCTCCGATTGAACCACATGTTTTAGAATTCTAGGATCGCATCCTCTATGATTTGGTGAGAGATAGCGTCACAATATTATCCAAAGCGCTCCATGAATGAACCGCCACTGTTCTAAATCGTGCTTTACGGTCTCTGAAGCATCATTAGATGGATGTTCTGGCACGCCATGTATGAAAATTGTGTTTAGGCGATGTTGCTTGCTGTGTCACTCTTCGGTGTTTCTTTTTGATTGTCACGCACTCCAAGGGATATCAGGCTAGATGCGCATCACACAGGATCCGTGTTTTAGTGCGCTTGCTGAGAGCAAAACGTTTTCTACGTCGGTGGAGGATTCTAGTGTTACCCGGATAAGTCTGGGTTCTCCATAGTGTGGCGAGTTCGGATGATGAGTAATTCGTAATAAGTTTATAGGCATGGCTTTGATACTCATCAGCACGCACAATGAGATCCATTGGTCTTGGTTGTCCGCTAACTTATCCTGGGCTTTTAGCCTCTCGTTGGGTCTTAATAACTTCCCTGAGATGAAGTCATCCAGGTGCTTGCATAAGTGGTAATCGGTAGGCGAGGGTACGGTGGTGAGTAGCTCAGCTCGTCCAGCTTTTGCATGGCTAGTTATGCAACGCGCTGCCCACCATTATCATGGAGCAGAATTGGTGCTTTTCTGTTGACCAATGCCGGGTACGTGCGTCGAACTTTTCGGTGCATTTCGGCTATTTGTTGGCAATAATTCCCCCTCGTAATGCTTTCGCATGGATTCACAAAGCCGCAGCGGATCAAACTAGCCGCAGATTAACAAATAGTCACCCAATTGTTTTGGTGCTGTGAAGTGCGGTGAAGTTTGATCGTTGTTCAGCCACTGAGCAGCGCGTCGTATTGTCTTAAAAGATCCACTTCACGTCGCACGTCACAATCCTGTAGAGAAACGGGTCGTTCTTATTGCAAAAAGCAAGAGCAGAAGACACTACAATAATATGATTCCTTGAATTTTTGTTTAATTCGAGCAGAAACCACACAGCAAATGTTATCTACACTTCAATCTCACTTAGAATTTCGTAACCCGTCACATGTGATACTAAGTCAGAAGAAGGTTTCGAACATTTACACTCGGATTCGCTTCAGCTAGGGCCCTTAATCGATCGTTGTTCTCTTCTGATGGTCATGTACAAGGCTGTCGACGCCACTTTGCAAATGTTGAAACCACCATGGTGCTGTATGACCATTAGTGTGTAGAGCCGAAGTCAGTTACCGGTAGCGACAATTACCAGTAAGAACAAACACGGACACCGAGTGTGCAGAAGTGAAACGCAGCCGAACCCAACGTTTATTGTATGAGCTACAAAGCACCGGAAATCAATCAGCGAAACACGAAGCGATGAACCGCACAGGGAAATCGAAGGTGAACGCCAAGTACCTACAGTAAAATAAATGGACGGTCAGAAGATGCAAACAAGAATAAAAGCCACTGTCGTGAAACAATAAAAGTTTGAATGTTTCACATTCACTACAGGGGGCTCCGCCTAGAAGCCTGAAGGATGGAAGCCCTGTATAAATGTCAAGTTGGGGGATGGTTTGAAGAATAGGGCGTTGAGTACAGATAGAGCGCATGCGTGTAGCAAAGGAGTTCGTGGAGTTCGCTGGGCCCAATATTCTTTGTTATTTATTATATATTATTTGGGTGTGAGCCGGAGTGCATCATCGGCGGGCCGTGGGGGCAGGATGGTCGTACTGCAAAAAAACTGGCTATTGCAGAAAAAGGGCCGACAGGACATTTCCACCGCTTCAGACCTGACGGTACGCTTGGGGGTGTTACTCCCCCACCGCACCCCAGACCACGTCCCATGAAGAAACCCAGATGCCGTCTTTGGAGAACCGTATCCAAGCCATCGCGGACCAGAGTAGAATGTCAGTGCCGGTAGAATGGGGAACATCTGTTACTTGGAGCTAAGGTGGCGGGGCCAGGTGCTGCATGGTAAGTGAAGCAAGTATATGGAGCAAAATGAATACACATTTTGGGTTTTCAACAGTTTTGCGTATTTTTGTTTTTGTTTTGCAAACCCTGTGTGAGTACAACATACGGTTAGCAGGAAAGGTGAGAAATGTGTATGTTATGGAAAATAATAAACGTCAACAAATTCTGAAAAACCAACTGGCTTTCTGACATGTCAACCTCTTCGACAGTTGCCTGCGGTTGGGGCTGCCCTAGCGGAGGGTTATGGGCAAGGGGAAAAGTCTGGAGTGATTGGTGTGGAAGACGCAGTTGCAGGTGGGTGCACCTGTGCGGTTGCACCCGGTGAGGCTGCAAGCGGATCTTGGAAGAAGGCCACCTTGAAACGATCGATGGACACGGTAGTTCGGTGGCCATCCTGCTCTAAGGTAATGTGCTTCGGAGTTTGTTGAAAAGCTCTAAAGGGGCCGGTGAAAGAGGCTGAAGAGAACGACTCACTGTGTCCGTGAGAACAAAAACGTGAGTGCAGGCAGAGAGTTAATTGTGTATTTGCACATCAAGTTTCTGCTCACGAGGAGGGGTCGGGCGCAGCATGCGCATGCGTCGCGAAAGAAAGGATGCAAAATTTGATGGAGGAACACATGATAGCGAGGGAGGTGAAGTGAGCTCTTCTGGAAGCTTAAGTGGAGTTCAGTAGACCAGTTCTGTTGGTGCACACTGCAGGTCAGCTGGATGCAACTGCAAAGACTAAAAACACAAGCTAAATATTTACGCTCCAGTCCGGGTCAGATGTCACACAGAGAGATGGAATAATCTGTCGGTAAAGGCGTTTCACTAAGCCACCAGCTGCCGGGTGATACGTCGTCGTGTGGATGCAGCGGTACCCAAGGAATTTACAGAACGCAACGAATTGTGAGAAAAAAAGGCGTCCCACGATCCGTTGTGACGGTGGATGGGCATCCGTAAAGGGATACCCACCGGTCCAAGAAGGCACCGACGAGAGTTTCAGCCGCGCAGTCTGGAAAAAGGGATGGTATCTGACCATCTACAATTTTACGAGTCATATGAATCCATAACCGAATCAAGCTCCTTAAGAATATTCAACTGAATACACAAGCACATCAAGTTGAATCTAAACTGGCGCACACGCACAAAAGCATGCCCATCGTCTTGACCAATTGCAAATCAGTGCAAGAGTACTCAGAACGTCTGCATCGGTTGGTGCAGCGGTTAGACACGTGATGCACTCGCGGACGTGAAAACATCACGTGAGCTCAGTCACCGTAAGACGCGGTGCGGACCAGCACGTGGCATCTATGGATGGTTGAGGAAGTACTGTAACGCCCACCCACTCACTTGTGCGGCATCAAGACACACAACACAGCATTGGGGGCCGGAGATATTCCATCCGCGTTCACAGTGCTCACTGTTGCGCGCAGACGACCGGACGTGAAATGTGCTCCACAATGAGACAGTATCGATTGCCCTCACTGAAGGTAGCTGCATGCAAGCTAGCAGACAGGTCCGTCAACCTCACCTGGTTTGACCTATGCTTAACGGTGTTTACGTGTGATCGCTTGCGGATAATATTGCCTAGATGAAATAATGCGCGCGGCGCTTCACTACGAGCTATCATGGAACAATGCGTTAGTAATCGGTGTGGCCGAATTACCTGTTAACTGCAGTTGATCGGCCTTAATGATGAGGTTAGCAGCTGCATCTGCACAGCAATGCATGATGTACTCAAGTGAGCTTTGCGGATTTTGAAAACCTTACCGGGATCGCAACAGCTTGCATTTACTGGTCTATATGGAATCGTTAGTATATTGCAGCCGTTGACATGGTGAACGAATACGTTTGGTAAAGAAGCGTCATGAGTTCGTGTGAAACGAAGATGAAATGATGATCTATGTTAACGTTAGCGCACTCCTCACCAAAGGGCCAAATGCGACGCACTGGGTATGGTGAAACGCTATTTGACTGAAGAGATCAACCTAGGGAGTGGCCGAAGCTTAAGGTGGTTGAAACAACCGACATTGCGCCGTATGTTGTTTTTGCGCGGGTTTCAGTTGGAAGTAGGCACTCAAGAACATGATGTTATCATTAGATCGTCAATGTCCGCTACTTTGTACATAATACTGACAAACTCCAGTAAATGACCACAAGTTGTTGGTATCAAGTGGATGGCACACTGTGAATAAAAAAGTGGATAAGAAAATCTAGTTTTGAGGAATCTGAAATCGCTCACCATGGAGTTGCACATCGCCATTCCTTGACTGCTCTGTTTGCAAGAATGATTAGCTACCAAACTGACATTTCGTCAGCCAGCGGACACAGATGGGACACAGCACTACAACTCCGATCTCAGTGTTTCACAGATAAGGCCATGTGCACAGAGAAGGAAGTTGGGAAAGCCGCTTGCAACTAGACGGCAATGTAATTGCTGACTAGTGGACGCACGAAATGGTTAGCGAAACACCCGTTTCACAATATTCTTAAACCACACTGAAAATATACGGCGGAATGGATTGGAACGATAAGAATATTCTAGATAGAGGGAAGTTCCTTTTCTTTTCCGACAGCAGTAACCAAGTAATAAGATTCGGTATCTGTTCAACAGTGGTGTAGCTGAAAGACACACTTCACGTAGCTAAGATGACGAACTGCGTTGACAAATGTATTCACAACAACTGTGAATATGTGCGTATAGTACATACCGTGAGCAAACTGCACACAACACTGCTAGAACACCTGAGACGCAAGTCATGGCAACGTCTAAGTATAATGCTCAACTGTGAGATTCAGCGGTGGGGACGTACTTGTTAGGTACAATGCATGTAATATGGCCAGATTATTCGTGCGCAAAAGCGAGGCGCTTCCAAATTTCTTGCGAGCCAAACCGGGACACTTAACCTACCCGCGATTGTTTCTACATATGCCGAGGGCACAACAAATTGAAAAAAGGAATATTTACATTTGGTGCTTCAATGCAATAACAAAAAGCACTTACTGAAGTTATAAATGAATAAACAAATAGTCTATTCTCAATAGAAGGAGGCAACCAAGTGCAGGCATGATCAAATATACCTACAAGCATAGCTGCTTTGGAACATTACAACGTGTTATTAAAATAAAGTAAAACCAAAATTTTCGTAGTTTATACACTTGAGAAGTTCGTCGGATAATAGTGGGATCCAGCAATATTATGGCGCTGGTTCGCGAAAAATTCAAGGTTACTACTATGGTGACAATAGCCAACGTTCGGCGTGATTTCGCCATGTTGTAATCCATGGTTTCATGAGCACAGGAGTCAAAGTAACATGTCGGTACAAGTGTTTCCGATGAAAAGTTGATGTGCTGCTTGACATAAAATTATCTGGAACCACAGTTATCGAGCAATACTGAAATAAAGAAATGTTTTCTTCTCGACAGTGCGAGATACGCATGATCACGCCTGATCATGGTGATGGCGGCTCGCTGCATCGATGGATTAAGAATTTCCTTGTTGATCGAAAGTGAAGGGTCCAGGGTGACAACCATTTAACCGACTGGTATCCATCGTGCAGCGGCGTCCCCAAGGCACTGTACTGGGGCCGATTTTGTTTCTGATCCATGTAAACGATATGCCTCAGCTACTTCAATCACCTTTTGCATTATTCGCAGATGACTTGAAGGTGTGGAGAGTAATCCGCACACCCAATGATTGTGACCTGCTTCAGCAGGACCTTCATCGCCTCTCTACATGGCCTGCAGAGGTCAATCTTCCGATCAACCCAGTCAAGTCGCAATTCATGGGGCTGGATAAGTGTGAGCACTGTCGAACCTACACGGTGGCCAGTCAACCGTTGCATCGAGTGAGTTCCGTGCGCGACCTCGGTGTACTCTCAAGCTACGACCTAAAGTCCATGGACAACACGAATAGGACTTGGCAAAACAAAACAGCCTTCGTATGCTTTGAGCGCTCAGGCGCAGCTTCAGCACTTGGTCAGAAGAGATTGCCACTTGCCTCTTCGTCTCAATAATATGATCAATGCTAGAGTATGGCTCTCCCGCCTACGGTCCTATCACCCGGAGCGAGGTTGAAAAGATTGAGCGAGTACAGCATATAGTCACCAGGCTGATTCCCAACTTACGAGGTGCACCGTACGAAGACTGGTGTAAGAAACTAGGACTGTACACCCTAGCTTATCGTCGGCTGATGGTTGACTTCATCATGACGCACCGGATATTACATCTGAGTGATTAAACCCATGTTGAGACCACTGCTTCATCTGCGCACACCAAGCTGCACAAGAGGACATCGGTATAAACTTATCGTACCGGATTTGAAGCGGGTCGCTCACCAACTCTGTTTCGAACGCAGAGTGGTGATTGTATGGAACGATCTGCCGCAGCACCCAGTTGAGACAAAGTCGGTGTCAGCATTTAAGAAATTCCTGGACAAACGCTTTGCCGACATAAAATATATCGAGCGCAACACAACACGACAGGTCTTTGTCCTTGAGTGACATTAGATGCAGCTACACAGAGCAAACTCTACTTGCTGCTTCCAACCACTAATCGGTAATTAACGTTCCTTTCTTTCTGTGGCACGGTAACTAAAGTGTGCTGCGCACCTTCAACTACTATGCCACGATGAGTATGACGCAGCGACTTCCCCTTATCTGCTAATCTCCATGGCTTTGTTGGCTCTATGTTTAGTTGATAGACTGTGGAGATTACATAGATACATCCATGGTAAGAGCGGGCACAAAGCAAAGCAGCGAATAGCATTCTTCACATAACAAGATGCTGCGTGGGCCTAGTGAGGACGCACGAAGCAAATCTAAGTATAATGTGCTTTAGGGGACAAGAAGCGCAAAATGGTGGAACCAACGTTGAACGCCATGCCTCTGTTCCAGAGCCAACCGTCATGATTCGCCAATGGGGGTCTGGCGGGATTTCGTGGCCCAACGGCAGTTCGTGCGACTCCTTTAAATTACGATGCTCGTTCACCTACTCATGAGTACACCAAAACATTAGCACAAAACAGATCAGAAGCCGAAACGCTAGAGGGTCTTCGTGAGGCACACTATACCATTTCACCGGCAACTTCACGCATAGTGCTAATGTTAGCTAGTTAAAATTTCAAAATAGCGTGTCGTTCATACAAGTTCAAGCGGGCGTCAACTCATTCTCTCCCTGAGGGGTTACATGCACCCACTGTCAGTGACACTGTCATTGGTCACGGGACCTTAGCCAATGGGACTCGCTGGATGCACGCACAGAGATAGATGTATGCGTCTATGAGGGACAATTATGATCCCGAGAATATTGACACTTTGGTGTTAACGGAAGGCAGACAGGGATGAGTGTCAGTGCTAGAGGTCACCAACAGTACGTCTGACTGTTGCTGGTCAACCTAAGGAGGTGTTGGAACGTTCTCCCTCAGCACCACTTTAACAGGTCTTTTGTAGGAAGGAATTACCATTGGTTCGTATACTGACCCTGCTGGTAGCCGGGGTCCCACTGCCAAATTTCCAGCGCTTGTTCGAGACGTCCGTAACGTAGCAAGCGCATAATATCTGATCGGTGCACAGTGTCAGTGGCACATTTAGGCTCCAGGTTAGTATTACCTCTGGTCGAAACCATATACAGCATCAAGATAATAATAATAATAATAATAATAATAATAATAATAATAATAATAATAATAATAAGCCTATTTCCCATCAAGTCAATAGCAGTGCCAATATTTGGAACAGAACATACACGCAAAAGTGATGTCATGGTCTTGCAAGCGCAATAGCAAGCTAGCTCCTTATATTTGTCTGCATTTCTGGCAAGGTATTTGCCCATATGTTTGTCTTATCCGATCGTAGGAGGCAAATTTGCAGTTTGAGTATGTTGTAGACACTGAGGATGAATTACGTTGCGTGAATTGTTGCCAGTACAACCATTAGACGTTATCTGGGCTTTCATTGAATGGATCTTCAGCTGATCTTCCCCACGGAAAAACGACATAATGGTGTCCAGGTAGAGGTACCTTCCCAACTTACTGCGAAAGGATTGCACAGTCTCACAGGACCTGATGGTAAATGGAAACCGATTCCACAGAGAAGCATATATGGTGAGACGAAACTTAGACCGCAAATTTATCTTGCATCGTGGTATAATCAGGGTATGGTCTTTGTTACCTAGGCCTCGCGTGTACTTGTGCTTCAAGGTTAAGGTGAATCGATTGCAATGGGTATCGCCATGAATAAGCTTGTGCAGCAGTCTCCAGTTATCTTTTAGTCTTCGTAGCCAAAACGGATCGAGATGGAGTTGCTGGCATCGCTCCCGAGAGTTTATGCTATAATTTTTTCCCAATACGTGATTAGTAAATGACCGTTGAAGGCTTTCTATCGATGTTCTGTCTGATTTCCTCATACTGTCTCAGATAATGCTTCGATACTCCAGGATGGGACGATTAAGGATTTAAATGGTTCAACTGTAGCTGTGATTGTATGCATGTTATGAGAGTTGTTAGCGAAGGATTTTTTTCTCATGCTACCTGGTACTCAATCTGTTCTAAGAAAATGAAGGTACAAGAATATTTGATTCCAAGGTCACGGGTAGACCGTTGTACACAGATGCATTCGCTGTTACGTGTGATAGACACATAGGGTGTCAAGCGACCGCGACATAAGATACTTGACTGTTGTGCTTAAAACGTCATCATATACTTGTTGTACCAAGTCTCCAGCAAATGAATGTATTCTTGAATGGGTGGTAGTACATTCGTAAGCTCATCTCGTCGGTACTTAAAGACAAATTTTATATCATCAACATACAACAACGGCACGCCATGTTTGTGTTACTCAAACTGCTATCATTGACACAAAGAAGGGAAATTAATGTACCGAGCGCACACCTTTGTTTAACCTGCTGGTAATTGGACGCGAGGAAGATCAATGGTCGCCTAATGTTACTAATTTAGCAGGACCGTTCATGTAGGATGATAGCCAACCCATTAATATGTTCCGAACTCCAAAGAAATCCATCTGAATCGGTAACCGCTTTTGAGGCACCTGATCGAATGTTACTGCATGTAAAATCATAGAATTATTATGGCATATTTCGAGTCGATGGAGTCTGGTATGCAGTTCAGGTAATGCAGCTACCAGAATGTGTACGATCGTTAGTCAAGGAAACCATTTTAGGACCTGTCTATAAGCTCCAGTGAATTGATGAAATTCCTCACACAGTCGACGTTGCCCTCATCTGTGACAGCTCCCAGATGTGCCAAGCTGCACTGGACAGATTAGCCCTGGCTGTCAGCTGCTTCGGGCTTTGCTTTGCACCATCGAAGTGCAAAGCTTTCCTCCGAGATTGACAGGGATCGCCCCCTGCGCTGACCCTTGGTGGGGATCTGCTAGAAGTCGTTCAGAAATTCAACTACCTGGGAAGTTGTATCAGCTCCATTGGGATTGAAGATTAGATCACGAACCGTATATCAAAAGGTCGAGGCGCTTTTGCTAACCCTCGCCACCTATGGCGGCGGTGCCACAACATTCTCGCCCTGAAGGGTTGGGTGCGATGCAGCGGTACGTTCGACCTTACTGTACGGTTGCGTAACCTCGCACCTTAGATCAGCGGACATAAAGAGGCTATTTAAGTTCGACCATGCGTGCCTTCGTAATTTCGCTCACATCTGGTGGGAGCACCGCGTGACCAACGAGCGTGTTTGACGCCTTGTTTAGGGCACAGGGAAAGGAACTGAACTGTCAGCACCGTCATTCCACGCATTAAGGTCCGATAGCTCGGCCACGTGTTACGCATGCCAGCCCACCGACTCCCGCGACGTGGGTTGTTTGCTCACCGGGGATGTGGATGGAAGAAGAGGAGGGGTGGCCAAGCGATGATTTGGTCGAGAGGAATGAAGGCCCTCACTTTAGAGCTAACCTGGGTTGGTGCGCCACGACTCACTGGTTGGGGTCCTAAGTACCATGAACACGTTTGGCTAGATACACTTGCTGATATGGCTAGGAGCCGACCTCATTGGCGTTCCTGCTGTGAGTTTCTTTGTCTCTCCCCATCCCTTTTAGACTCCTCCTCCAACCACGATCTCATTTCATAGCGTAATATACTTTTACATATTAATTTTTGTTGTCGTCTTGTAACCGGCTGGTAGCTTACCGGAACGATGCCCATCCATTGCTAGTAGCTCAGCTGGTATGCAACTGCTCTATTTTTTTCTTTTATTTCTTTTATGTATTGCTGAACAGTAGCTGAGGTGTTTTGCACCTCTAGCTAACGTGGATAATGAATGAATGAATGAATTTCACGAATAATCCGGCTATTATAAGAGTGCTATGCCTTGGGCCGTAATTGTCAATCTCCTGTTTTGCGCAGTCCTTGTGGCGAAGGCTGATGAATGAGGTTTTGCACTGATTTGCAGAACACTTGGAGCTCAGTGAACTGGCAACCATATCCAAAAGGAGCAGTGATATATCAGGCACTCTCAGTTTCATGACGGATGGAGAGATGCCATTAGCTTCCAGAATTGAGCATGGCTGAATAAAATGGGTTGCTTAGTGGATATTGTGGAGAGCAATAACAATAGATGGGTCCGTAGTGTAATTATAGCGTTAGTGTCAAGGGTTATGTAGGTGGGGAGGAAAGAGCTAAGTGCTTCACAGATAGCGCCTGGATGTCGTCCATCAGTGCAGTAATCAATGAACGGCGTTTGTTGGTCCATTGACGGAGAAATCTGACCAACTCTTTCACTTTACATGTCAGTTGTAAGGTTGCTTGCTCTGCATGGATTCTCCCCATCTATTGTAAGTGCCTGATTTCAGAGATGAGTCGGTGCATCTGTGGAATCATTGTAAAATATCCTATCCTTTTGTAGCGCGCGAGCGGTTTGCTGGATTTCGGACTCATTGTGAACGTTCGGCTGTATCATCTTAAACGTCACTGCTTCGTTTTCCTTGTGCAGCCAAGAGAGTTATGACTTGCTGAAAGTAATAATAGAAGTGCTCCATGGCTGTGCATGCAATGTTGGAAAGAAAGAAGGCATCCTAATCGTAGGATCGGATTGGTTGAAGGAAGGATTCCCAGTGACTACTGCAGCTGACGTAGTATGAAGTAGGTACTTGTTTGGTGACCATTTTAACGGTGAAGCTTAAGAGGATCACGCTGCGATCACAACCACGGATGTTCTCTGAAACGTCTCCCTGTACGCTGGCCATAACCGATGTAAGCATCAGGGCTAATGTGTTCGTCAACCTAGTTTGTATAGTAACCCACTGTGTCCAACCAAAGGTGACTGAATAAATGAAAGATCTACGTATAGACAACGTCTGTGGAAGGCGAGTGTATCTTCGGTATGTTGAAAGACATTACAATTATCCTTTATTTGTTTGTCAATTCCGATGCAAAATCGAAAGCTGTGGTGATACGGACAACATTCATGTTTGATGAATTTGGCGCGTTGCGGATAGATGCAAGTACACCGAGGCTCCTGAGACGGAGAACCGGAGAGAATCAGGGGCATTCACCAGTGGTGAATGTTCAAATCGTTTAGCTGTACATGTGTGATTGAGTTACATGAAGCATTCTCCACCTTTTCTTTTACAGCGATCTTTATGAACAACGTGTTAACGGGGGGGGGGCAATTGGATTACACGATTGCTCGCAACACGTTTACATGTGCAAAAATGTTAGGAACTACCGTTTGTTGATAATGCATCTGGCGTCAATCAGAAGTAATGAAAATATACCATCAATGCTAGAATCAACGTTCGCGTCAATGTTGTGCGAGTCATTGTAATCGCGGATTATTTGGGCGGTAAATATGTGTGGGAGCATTGAGAACGAGTCCATTGCTAATAACCTTGCGAGTAGGGGTAGTGTGCCATTCGCGATGGCCATTATATCTTGGGAAAGATGAGGATTGATGTATCAAGGATATATTGCGGTTGACTTGACGCTGAGCTTCTCTGGCCATGTGAAGAAATTGCAGAAATAACGGGTGCATCTATTTAGCATCTCCCTCGTACGTGGAGTTTGAAAAGCCGCGGTTTTATTCAAATATATATATATATATATATATATATATATATGCGCAGACATGGATCCAGCAGAGCGAGAAAAACTCGTCTGCCGTGATTGAACTGAAGCGGCGTACTGAAGGCGAGGAAACAAATCTTCGCCATGGAACTTTTCGAAGTTATCTGGGTTTCTCCCCGAATCCGTAATGCTGTAAGCATGCCAGACGATTCCTACCGCTGCTTGCATGTAGCCTTTCCGAATGTTTATAGTCTAATAAACAAACACCACGAGGTTTGCCACTTTGTTGCCTCTCGGCAACCAAAAGTATTGGGCCTAGCTGAAACTTGGTTAATTAAGTTCAGAAATAACCATGCAAGAAGTCGAAACCAGCGGGTATTCTTGCTTCCGCTGTGATTGACCATCAACTGACCACGCTGGCATGCTGCTTTAGATACGGTCTTCTGCGTAGGGAGACTCTCGAGCAGCTACAGAAGCGGTGATGGCCCTTATGAGCAGCTATGGTGTTCGATTCACCTGTGAGGTGGCGAACTCCCCGTGAGTGTTGTGTATCGCAGTCCACTGGGCTGCAGCTTAGACTGGTTGCCTCATGTGTGCAATTACATGGGTCGTCTGCAGTTCCTGCTCATGGGCGATTCCAACCGTTCTTGAATATGATGGCTTGAGGTCGAGCTTCTCCCCAGCCGATGCGAAATCGAGACGAAGTTTGCGAAGATGATGCTTGAAAGTGGGGCCACACAGCACATCAGTCAGCTGACGCGCACTATCGCGCGCTCGACTCCATCGTGCCTGGACCTGTTGCTGACCAGCTGTGAGCAACGTGTGCATGACGTCTAGGTCTTGGAGCCTCTGGGAGCGAATGACCACTCGATGATCATGGCGAGCTTAGAACTGCCACTGTCGTTTACTCCTCTGCTGGAGCCAGCCTTCAACTACTGGAAGGCGGACTTTAATGGCCGCACTCGAGCTGCAACTCTGATGAACTGCTCGCTACCACAGGGTTAATCAGTTGAATCTTGTTGGTCTATCATAAAAGAGGGATTAAAATTAGCGTGCGCCAGATATGTGCTTCTCAAATATCAGAAAGGTGGGCCAGTCAAGCATCATTGGTTTGACAAGGAGTATGTAAAACTGGCTAGACAGCGACGCCGGCTATGGAATAAATTCTTGCTACCTGGCTCTGCCGAAGATTAAGAGGTGTAATAGGTAACGAAATGCCTGCAACAGTGTGAAAACAAGCAAACGCCAATGCTTCGAAGAGCAGCTTGCAAACGCAGTATAAACCTCTCCGAAGAGGATCTTTATATATGTAAAGAGACGCCTGAAGCAGACAGGAGATGTGCCTGTGTTGGAAGGCTCTGATGGACAGTCCCTAGTTTACAGCACTGAGCGTGTTTCGCATTAGTGGCATAATTCGCTTTCGTTTTTGCAGATAACCAGGCATCAATACCGGGTTTGAAGCATATCGCCCCCACCGAGCAGGACAGCCTGGATTGCAGCGTTGAGGAGGTACGCAAATTGCTCGCCAATATTGACGGTATCAAGCCTGCCGGGCCTGATGGGCTCCATCCGCTGATAGTCAAATAGCTATCGACCATCATCTCGCCTTCGGTGACTGAGCTATTCAACAGGTCTCTGTCTGCTGGTTCATTGACGAACGACTAGAAATGCTCAGTGGTGAAACCGATTCCGAAAGGCGGCGATCCCAGCAAGGTGGGCAACTACCGGCCAATATGCTTGACCTCTGTTTTGGCTAAGTCACTCGGAATTTCTGCAGCATCTCGAGTCGGAAAGCATCTTGACGCCCGCGCAGCATTGTTTACTGAAAGGTTGGTCATGCATCACAAACCGGTTGTTCTTGAGGCACGGACGGTTTCAAGCACTAAAACAAGGGGTAGATTGACGTCATTTATATCGATTTCAGTAAAGCGTTTGACAATGTGAGCCATGAAATCCTCCTTCGAAAGTTGAAGAAATGTGGTGTTGGTGGCTCATTGCACCGGTGGATCAGTGACCCTTATTGATGGGACGTGGAGGGTGCAAGTGGACAACCGCTTGACGGAGTGGTATCCTCCGACCAGTGGCATCCAGCAGGGCACTGTTCTTGGGCCCCGTTTTGTTCCTGATGCATATCAACGATTTGCCTCAGCTTCTTATTTCACTTTACGCGTTGTCTGCAGATGACCTTAGGGTATGGAGGGTAATTGAGGGTAACGACGACTATGACCTGCTTCAGCGTGAACTTGACAGTCTCTCGACGTGGTCAGCAAAGGTGAAACTTCAGATCAAACCTGTATTCATGAGCCTAGGCAAGGGTAATAATGGCTTAGCATACAATCTGGCCTGCCAACAGTTACACCCATCGTCATCCGTGAAAGATCTCGGCGTACTCTCACGTTGTGATTAGAAATCCGTTGAAAACACTAACAGAATTTACCAAAACGGACTGCGCATATTCTAGGCGTTGAAATGCAGCTTCTGCATTTGACCCGAAGAGGTTGTCACTCGCCTCTTTTATTATCAGGCCAATGCTAGAGTACAGCTCAGCCGTCGACTGTCCGCACACACGGAGCGAGGTGCAAAGGATTGAGAGGGTACAGCATACGGCCACAAGTCTAGATTTGAACTCTGCCAGCGTGGGAGTACATTTGACAGATTCCAGTAGGGAATTCCACGTTCTGCAAACTCGTACGGAAAAGCAATTCGGACGGTATTCTAAACGAGTTTGCTACTGTGCCAGCTTGATATAGGGGCCTCTCAAATTGCGCTTAGTGAATGAGCTCTAGCAAATGGCGGCACATGTGGTTGGGAGCTCTCAAAATATGGTAAGCCAAAATGAGATTTCCGCACAATCGCCGATATTGTCCGCTGAAGACCCCAAGCACTCGAATCCTTCGTGCATACGGCAAATTATACAGACCCTTGACGTCTATGGTTGCATGGCGTTAAGATATCTCCACCACGGTGATATCTCTCTTCATCCATGGCTGCCGAAACTGTACTACGTATTCCACAGGTGGTGGTATGTATGAGCCGAGAAATTGTGGAAAAATCGAAGGGTCGATTCGTCCGAGTGCATGGTTCAGGAGGCCCACGTGTTGGACGCCCCTCCTTTAGGCCGCCTCAGTCTGATTCGAACATCCAAAGTCAACCTGGATAAAACTCCCACATCCTTCTTCCCAGAAGACGTTTGCAGCTTTGGTTGCCGATTTTGTGAGAATGAACCATCTTGTGCCTCAGACGTAGCACTATACATTTTTCCAAACTGAATCGAAGTAGATTCTGGACAACGTAGTTTAGCGGTTAAACACTGAAAGCAATACTTGTGGTGAAATGCAGTTCTGAAGAAAAGAGTGTCGTGTATCCTTGCGAACAACTTCACGACATGCTAATGCAGCGCCCAGACCTATGCTCATGAAATCATGGATTACAACATGGCGAAATCATGCCGATCGTTGGCTATTGCCACCATAGTAATAAACTTAATTTTTTCACAAACCAGCGCCATAATGTTCTGGGATCCCACTATTAATCCACGAACTTCTTAAGTGAGTAAACGACGAAAACTTTGGTTGTACTTTATTCTAACCACACCTTTTACTGTTCCAAAGCAGCTATGTTTGTAGGTATATTTAGTCGTGCCTTCAGTTGTATGCCTCCTTCTAGCGGGAATATGCCATTTATTTATTTATATAAAACTTCAGTAGCGTAGCCATTGTACTGACTAATAACGCAAGTGCTTTTTATAATTGCATTGAAGCAAGAAATGTAGATATGTATCTTTTCAATATATTGTACGATCAACATATTCAGAAACAAACGGGTTAGGTTAAATGTCTCGGTTTGCCGTGCAAGAAATCTGGAAGCGTCTCGGTTTGGCTCATCAATAATCTGGCCACCTTACATGCACCGTACCTAACAGGTGCGTCACCACCGCTGAATCTCACAGTAGAGCATTAGACGTCGCCGTGAAATGCGCCTCAGGTGTTCCAGCAGCGTTGTGTGCAGTTCGCTCGCGGTATCTCATATACACACATATTCACAGTTTTGTGAATACATTTGTGAACACCGTTAGTCATCTTATCTACGAAAAGTGTGTATTTCAGATACATCATTGTTGAACAGATCCCGAGTTTTATTCCTTGGTTAGTGCGGTCGGAAAGGAAAAGACAGTTCCTTCTACCTATAATATGCTTATCGTCCCAATCCATTCCGCTGTATATCTTCAATGTGATTTCAGCATATTGTGAAACGTGGCTTTCACTACCGGTTTCGGGTGTCCACTATCCAGGAATTACCTTACTGTCTACTTCCTTCTCTGTGCACATGGCCTTATCTGTGAAACACAGAGATCGGAATTGTAGTACTGTGTCCCATCTGTGTCCGTCGGTTGACGATATATCTGTTCGGAAGCTAATCATTCTTGCAAACAGAGCAGTCAAGGAATGGCGATGTGCTACTCTATGGTGGGCGATTTCCGATTCCTCACAAACTAGCTTTTCTTATCCACTTTTGTGTTCAAAATGTGCCATCCACTTGATACCAACAACTTTTGGCCATTTACTGGAGTTTGCCAGTACCATGTACAACATAGTGGACATTGGCGATCTAATGATAACATCATGTTCTCCAGTGCCTACTTCCGACTGAAACCCGAGCTAGAACAACATACCGCGCAATGTCACTGTCGGTTGTTTCAACCAACTTAATTTTCGGTCACTCCCTAGGTTAATCTCTTCAGTCAAACGGTGTTTCACCCTACCCAGTGCAATCGATACTGTCTCATTGTAGAGTAGATTTCATGTCTGGTCGTCTGCGCGTAACAGTGAGCACGCGGATGGCCGCCCACTTCTGCGTTGTGTCTTGATGCCGCGTAAGTGAGTGGGTGGAAGTTACAGTACTTCCTCAACCGTCCATAGATGCCGCGTGCTAGTCCGCACCCATCCTACAGTGAATGAGCTCACGTGCTGTTTTCGCGTCACTGTGCCTCACGTGGTTTGTTGGCTGAGCGCTGCACCAACCGATGCAGACGTTCTGAGTACACTTGTACTGATTTGCAATCGGTCAAGATGATGGATTCAGCTTGATGTGGTTATGAATTCGGTTGAATATTCTTAAGGAGGAGCTTGATTCCGTTAAGGACTGGCTTGCTTCCGAAAAGGTATAGTGAGAGAGAATAGGGTTGTACACCCTGTCTTGTCGTCGTACGCGAGTTGACCTCCTCATGACGCAGCCGATATTACACCTGGGTGATTACCCCATGTTGAGACCGCTGCTCCATGGTTGGCGGCATCCGGTTTCTGAGTTGTCTGTCACTGTGGTCAGCCACAGGAAGCCTGAGCCTAAAGAGGGACCACGGATAGCTTGCGCTGCACCACCCACAGCTCCATCCACACACCCCATATCCAGTGTAAACCCAAAAGAATGAGACCGGGAGGAATGCGGATGCGAGCCACGTTTTATCAACGGAGCCGGCCCACACTCCTTCACAGGCAAAAACAATCACGTTGCATTTGGGAATCAAGCGCACACAAGGCGGTGGCTGGACCGTAGTCCGCTCCACACTGAGTGCATGGAACCACTCTTCGAGCCTAGCACGACCACAAGGACCGTGCACTCCGTCCTCTCCAGCAACGACCAACGGTCTCCTGGAGCCAGGACACAGATACCAGCTTATGGTACCGGATGTGAAGCGGGTCGCTTAACACCTCTGGTTCGAGCGGAGGGTGGTGAATAGTAGAAACGACCTGCCTGCAGACATAGTCGAAGCAAAGTCGGTGTCGGAGTTTGAGAAACTCATAGACTCGCATTTTGCCAACTTGAGATTTTGAGAATCATCATCATCATCAAAATAGGCAGATTTGCTTAAAAGAGGCATCTCTACTCGCTGCATTTTCTCAGTAATCAGTACCGCGTCGCCCCGCTCCTAATGTTGTAGTCCCACTGGCTGCGCTCAGGATATCTAACCATTGTCTATAGGTAACTGACGTTACCGAGAGGATGAAAAGTAAAACTAGAGTGGACCTTACTACTGCGGTTTCTGCTGACAGCACGGATAACCGATACAGCTATTCAGGTCCAGCCAATTCCCAAATCAGAAGATAAAGGGCTTCGGCAAAACCCTGAATCAGCACCTGGCAAACATTACGTGCAGCCAAAGATAAGATTAAAATAATTAATTCATGACAAAATGACCATTTCCGAGTCAGCTTAAGCCATACAGGTAACAAATTGAGCTAATCAGATAACAATTCCTCATTCGTTCGCCAAACTCAGAAATTTATTTGCAAATGTTTCACCGCCATACGAGGTGGCATCAACAATGCGTTGAGATGCAGAGTGTAATCTCGCTGATTGAATGTCGATCTGTGATCGCCATGCAGGTGGCTTTTTGAAAGTGACAGCTTCGATCTGTGCCTCGTAATTTTTACCCACTTTCCCCGCGGCGGAAGTTGTCGCTCGAGTTGTTCCTATTCAAGCGGTGTCTTATAATTCCTCCAAGTGCTTTCCTTCGGAATAAAAATAAGGGTGCGTCAGCTGCACGCCGTAACGACGATCGCTGCCGTGCGACCACCACCAGTCGCACGCGGACTGAGTATACCGCGAGGACACCCACCCCTACGCGGATTCGAACCTGCGCGGAAAGATTACGAGACAAGCTCGTTATCTCTAGGCAACGGAGAGGCTGGTAAACTGGGTCAATATCGATATGCAGGTTGATTGAGTCGTTAGTTGAGAGCCATGTCGCTAGAAACTCCCTTTCTCTTCTGGTTTCGCCTCGTGCCAGGACATCTGTTTTGGCCCAATCGAAGCTGTGTACATTCACGTCCACGTGCGCTGAAACTAACGATGATGCATAGTGCATTTTGCACTTTTTCTGTGCCCTTGTATCCGTGCTAACTTTCTTCCTGTTTAACCAGAATGGTCCTTTCGCAATTTCTACGACGTAATTCACATACAACATTACGTTGTCCATGCGCTTATGGTTTTGACAGAGTTTTCCTGAACATGGCAGTTGGTTTGTGTACTACGATGACGGTGGTGAAACTTCTGCAACCAACTTTCCAAACTCGGCGAATGAATGACGAACTGAGTCATCAATCCGAGCGACCAGCTATCCGAAACATTTTAAATGACCAGATATCATTGACGTTGAGGGTCAGTTTTGAAATGCACGTTGTGTGGATGGATTGCGACGCGCAATCTCAATGTTGGCCGCGATTCCCATTGAAGTGAACCTTGGTCTTTCGATCACGGGGACCGTAGAAAATAGAAATTGAGTGTTTTCCCTCCCGAAAACACCACTAATATGGTGCGTTTCGATGTTATTACATCTCATCAGATAGAGCTAGCAGGCAATGAACCTGTCATAGTAGTGTAGTATTTTCAGGCGGGCAACACTCAATTTCTATTTGCATCAGCTACGGTCCTCATGATCTAAAGACCAAGGTTCACTTCAATGGGAACCGCGGTCAACATTGAGATTGCGCGTCGCAATCCATCCACAAAACGGGTAATTTAAAAATGCCCCTCAACACCTTGCCATAAGCAAATTTTCCTCACGAGCGGTCGCACCTTAACTCGGCTCTCGCTTTGCCCTCTGTGGCCACTCTAATTCTCCCCACACAATATTGTGTGTGAGCTCGTTCGAACCAGTTCAACGAGCTCTACTCAGTGTCTCCCAACGCTTGGATCTAACCTGTGTGGATTATACTCTTGCTCCAGTTCCCAGTTTTCGGCATATTCTTCGCCGAGTTCCATGTGTTACTACATCAAACCGGTATTTCGGAAAAGATTTTGGTCTTATTCGGAAGAAGAAGCTGAGGGCTCCCAAACTACGTGGCAACCATCCCTGCAAGTTGCAGCATAACAAAGTTGCAGTCTTTTTGCTCAGCTCATCAACAGAACAGATCTAGGAACGCCTATCAGCTCTCCACCTGCATCGTCGCATAACACACGCAGCCGCCTGTGTGGGTGTGTGCATTCAACTGCGAGTAGATTGATCGTTGAATCCGACGGTCTGCGCGTTACGAACTCCATCTACCTCTACCGCCTGCCCTAAGTACGGTTGAACAACTCAATTCCTATGCTGTTACTTCGTCTCGCCTTCCGGGCTGGAGTCCACGTGACTCGCCTTGTGCTTGGTTCGAAACTTTACAGGAAATGGCTCGCAACCGACACCAGTGGTGTGTCTGCTGCCGTCTCCTAATCGGATTGGCTGTTTGAAGGGTGTTTGATGCTGAGTTATCTGCGTGGTAATGGCTGATTATGACGCCGGGCAGTGAAAGCCACAAGGAAGCCGTCTCGCCGATGCCGCCTTATCTTTGCACGATAGCCAGTTGTTTGTGACGGTATGTTGTCTATACAAGGTGTAGGCGCATAGATCCTGAATGTTTGACTAGGGCATTAAGGTTTTCAGGTAAGTCCCCCTTCTATCCCTCTTCTTATTTTTAATTTCACACGTCCTCATGGTTGCATGGCAGCGAAGCATCAGTTCAAATGGCTGAAGTACTGCTGCTGGTAAAATAAGATTTTAAAATTCTGCATATTTCAGTTTCAACAACGCAAAACTGGTTTGCTAAGTCCACTGCCTTAGCCTTAAACCAACCGCATGCATCGTCGGTGACTGGTGTCAAAGTGGATAATTGCTCGTACAAATGTTCGAACTGTGCTTCAATCTCTATTCTGTTGCACTTCTTCGGTGGTACTTAAAAATTGAACCCTAAAGATAAAGCTTCAACTTGTGAGCGACTTATTGAGATGGTGGAAAGGTTTAGCACGTACTTCTCAGGCGCTACCGGTAGCTGGTCATTAATGAATACAGATGACATGGCGCTCATAAGTTGTTGTTTCGTCTTTGACTGTGTTTTCATCAGTAAATGCCGAAGAAAGTTGAAAGATTTTGCACGACACACAAGATTCAGACTATTAAGGACTTGGTAGACACATCGTATCCTGGCGTTCAACTCGGCAATGCGCTGGTTACAGGCTTCAATGTGGGATCTGGTCAGCCGTCGCAAATTCCGTGAGGTTACTGGCAATTTGTAATTTCTTAAAGTTTTTACACACTGGTGAGGGTAAACAAACTTCCGAAGACAGTAAGTGTAGATATTCACACGAGTAGACTCGCGTGAGATGCAACAGCGTAATTCCACTGAATAATTCGGCGAGCGGAATGTATCTGCAGGGAGGCGTTCCTTTAGAAATCTCTTGAAGAATTTTCCCTTCACAACTTTCAAAATAGCATGAAGAAAAAGACATTCTAAAAGGATACTCTGAATTCAGGCATTTCAAGTGTTCTCCACAGTTTCTTATACACATTGGTGAAATTATCACGTTGCGTGCAAAAAGGGGAAACAATGTATAAAGTCATTCAGTTCAATGAAAAACGATCAATAACCTCACCATGGTAGATCGAGCCTCAAGTGCTCAAATCGATTTTCTCAGGTTACATCTTGATATGGCTAACAGGCAGCGAAGCAATTTGTGTAAACAAAACAGGCAAAAATACTAACTGCTGCATTTTTCCCTCCTGTAGTTGTAATTGCTTGATTTGAACTGCGGAAGGAGATCACTTTGCAACGCTGTGTTTTACTTTTCCCTGAGTATTATCTACGAATTCAGATGTAGTAATCGTTCCGCCATATAATGTGCTTTCTACAAATCTAGCAACTGAGCTGTTCGATGTACCTAATGCGACGCAACGTAAGTGTGTACCAGTAGGTAAGAAGTGCAAACACGACGAGATTTATCTTTCTTTTGTTGTCCGCCATTTTAAAAAAGCATGCGAACCGCAAACACAAAGGAAGTACTTTGAGCGCAGGTGAGATGAACGGTTGAACAGCCAAATGGATGGGTCAGCTGATGTGGCACGATTTTGCCGTGCTGATTGTGCTTGTAAGATGCCAACACCTACTATCCCTGGAAGAAGACATGCTTTTGTGTGAACCACTTCCGGAGAACACTAGCGGTATTGAGATGTCCAACATGGTGAATAGTTCTACGCACGAAACTAACGTTCCATGGGACAACTGCATTGATATTTGCACCGATGGTGTCACAGCACTGACGAGAAAGATTGATGGTGTTGTGAAAACTAGCAACACTGTTGCAAAAACCTGCACAAGTAACCAGTGTATTCTTCATCGACAAGTAGTTGCCATTAGAAAAATGCCACCCAATTTCAAAACGGTTCTCAATGTGGCAGTGAAAATACTAACTACCGTTAAATTTCGGCCTCTAAACAGCTTGATTGAAAATCACAGGGAATGCTGATCTTCAACAATCCAAAAATTCCCATTTATTAGAATGAATCAAGGAAGGCAGAATCTGAGTAATGTTTGTGTCTGCTGAGAAAAGGATCAAACGGAGCGAACGGAAAAGCAGATTATTAAAAGCTTGCAAGGGCTTCGGAATAGCGGATACATCTCAAGTACTATGATAGACTTAAGCTGAGTGGCACGAATGTTTAGAGACTTTACGAGTTACCTAAAATTCAAAGACTGATGTCTCACTTCGCCCAATTTGATCAATGGATAGTTCACCATACAATTCTGTTGCCCAATGTCTTGTAGAAATCCTTGAGCCCATAAGACAACGACTTGCACAATACAGCCTTCGTGACACATTTCATTTCATCGAAAGTGTCAGGGACCGCAACATCAGTAAAAAAATAATGCTTTCCTTGGATGTTGTCTCACTTTTCATCAACGTCCCACTTCTCGAGACAATTGCTTACATTTGCACCTACATCAAAGAAACACAAACAACGATAGGCATCCAACTGCGGGATTTGAGAAGCCTTCTTTGGCGTTGCATCTGGAACATCCAGTTCCTATTCGATGTCACTTATTATCGTCGAAAAGATGGTGTAGCCATGGGATCACCACCAGGTCCGCTGCTTGATGCTGCCTACATGGCAAAATTAGAAAAGACCAAACTACATGCGGAGATCACCACCTCTGATTGTTATCATCACCATATGGATGACATATTTGTTGTGGCTGTTCAGTCCACTGTTCTCGACGCTGTGGTTGAGCGCTTTAATTAGGTCCACGCGGCATTGCAGTTTACCTGTGAGAAGGAAGCAAACAACCGGTTGCCGTTCTTTTATGTATTGTTAACTCGTAGGGTAGATGGCTCGATCCAACGGCAAGTCTACAGGAAGAAAAACTGGAGTGGCGAGTATACGAACTTCCATAGTATCCTTCCTTTGAGAAACAGGCGAAATCTAATTTGCTGGCCAACCACAATGGCCCACAGAATTTGTTCTGAAGACACGTTGGATACGGAGTTGGGGTTCATACAAAATGTGCTGCGCGAAAACGGGTATCCTGATCGATTCATTCTTAAGAAAATGCAAGACAAACCCGACCTGGTGCAGGTTCCAACAGCTGAGAAGAAATAACCATTTATAAGATTACCTTTCAAAGGAGACGCAGCCGCCGAACGAGTATCCAGAAGCCTTTCCACAGCCCGTTAAGTCAACTTTTCCAGCTGTTAAGCTCAAGTGCACTTTCTCAACGGAACCCCTCATTCGTATTTGGAGCAAAGACAAGTTGCCAATGCTGACCGCTTCTATGGTCACTTATCAGTTCGTGTGCGTCTGTGGAGTTACTTACATCAATTGAACGGCGCGGCACTTGTCAAAGTGCATTAATGAGCACCTTGCATGATGCTTGCATCGAGGCGGTACCGGGGATATAACTAGATCTGTTATGGCTCATCTGGTTGACAGTGGGCATGAAGTAGACCCAATCCGCGCCTTTCGAATACTATAAAGTTTCCGCTACTACAATCAAAAGGCCTGCGCCTCCGCACCCTCGCTACCGCTGAGACGATCAGGATTCGGTTGTATCAACCGCTTTTGTGTTCACAAAAGAAACTAATCGAAGTACTTAAGTTACCCTGGCCAGATAAAATGGACGACCCAGGGGCCAGGAGCAATCATTTGACTAGATATCTGCCCTACTTTGCGCTTATCGTTTACGTCTATTGCTGGTTTATGCCCCGGTGGGCACGTGATCTAATTTCATTTGAATTGATGGAAACCACTGTTACTCCCATTGCTCTTGTACCCATATGATTGTAAAGGTCTGACGATGAATTCCTTGAAAACAATTGTTTACCTTCGGTCCCCTGTACATGAAAAGTAAATGGGAATTTTTCAGTTACTGATGAGAATTACCGAAAAGAATTCTTTAGATTCTGCCTCCCTCGATTCAGTCTAAACAGCTGAATGTTCAAGCTTCTGTGTGACGACATGGGTAGTGTCTACACATCTTTACTGATCCATACTGAAGTAAGATGGCTCTTTTATGGCAAAACATTGATACTTTTGTTCAAATTTCATGCAGAAGTATTTGCTTCCTTCCTGGATCACTATTTTGTCTTACTATTCCGGATGATTAGCAGAACGTGATTAACAAAACGCGTATTTTGTTTATGTTTTCATCCCAGTAGTTCACAAGCTACATAGCAAAGCCTAGTCCGGAAAAGCGTCAGACGTGTTTCGCCCTACTGGTGCTCGTCAGTGTGGCGCATTCCCTCGGTCCTCTAAGGAGGATCGAGCCCATGACCGCTAGAGGCAGATGCCAACTAGCCAGCAGCTTAAGCCCCTGAGCCATGGGGGACGTTGGCTAGACTACATAATTTGATTATTTCTGCAATATCTTCGCATAAGTAGATGACGTAAACCTAGCACTGCAAGAATTATTTGCGACTATGGTTATTTTAAATTCGATGAAAAAAAAGAAAGCTAGAATTTTGGACTATTTCTGCTCGCAGTGGAGAACTTGACAGCCTTCCGAATACTGAATACTGAGAATATGCAGCGAGCAGAGATGCCTCCGGGTAGTTACATCCAGTATCTTTTAAGCAAATCTAGCTATTAGGATTATGATTATTCTCAAAATCTCAAGTCGGCAAAGTGCGAGCCTAGGAGTTTCTCAAACTCCGACACCAACTTTGCTTCGACTATGTCTGTAGACAGGTCGTTTCTACTATTCACCACCCTCCGCTCGATGCAGAGGTGTTAAGCGACCCGCTTCAAATCCAGTACGACAAGCTTGTACCGGTCTCCTCGTATGCTGCTTGGTATGCACAGATGAAGCAGCAGCCTCAGCATGGGAAATGCAACATTATGTACCGTCCGGTGCGTCATGATGTGGCCAACACGTATTCGACGTTAAGGGACTGTACAACCTTACTCTCTTACACCAATCTTCATATGGCACGCCTCGGAAACCGGGGAGAAAATAGGTTGAAGTCGCCGACACGCAGGAATTGCGGACGACTCATATGGTTACGCACATGAGAGAACCAGTCCAAGCTCCGGCCCAGCGGACTGCGATACACAGTACTCACGGGAAATTCACCGCCTATCAGGGGGATCGAACACCATAGCGGCTCACATAGTCGGTCACCGCTTCTATAGACGCACGCGAGTCTCCCATAAAAGGAAGACTGTATGTAAAGCAGCTTGACACCGCGGTCATTTGATAGCCAACCACAGCGTGTGCAAGAATACCTGCTGACTTCTCGTGCGGTTATTCCTGAACTTAACCAAGTTTCAGCTAGGCCCAATACGTCTGGTTGCCGAGAGGCAACAAAGTCGCAAATCTTGTCGCGTTTGTTCTTTAGACTACAAACATTCGTAAAGGCTGCACGCAAGCCGCGGTAGGAACCGTGATCCCCAGGCCGAACCCCGTTGAGAAACAGTAGATCCTTGTGGTGATTCTTATGGATTAAGTGGGAGAGTTGACGGTAGAACTCATCTTTAGCTGTGTCCGGGCTGCAACCCGTGGGAACATTCATTGTTGTGTCGAACAAACACTACTTGATTGCCTAACGGCTGCACAATCATATGGAGACTTCTAGATGAATTGTACAGGACCAGTTATTAATTGGAATCCAAGAAAGTAGTGCTGCTTCAGCTCTCGCATTAAACACAATTCCTACAGCGGCCTGGTCCGAGGCTTCTTCACTTATGTCTCCTGATCACTGTGGCGGGAACGTGCCCTACAGACGATCCGACGATTACGGAAATGCATGTCCTAGCGGGTTGTGAGGACATAGCGCTTTTCAGCTACCCAGGTAGGGGAAGAGGGTTAACTTATGTAACCAAAACCAGTTTCTTGGTTCTTAAAGACCTTACTCGCAAAGCAGTGAGGTGCTTAACATACATACTTGTGAACATTAATTGAAACAAACTACGATTGTGTCCCTTTTTCTATGAATATCATGTTTTTATACATGAAAGCTGCCGTTTTGCATTTATTTTTTAGCTTATTTTGGGAATAGATATTTCATCATTGTTTGTGAATCAGACAATGTAATAACTGCGCATGTTTAGTCGTTACATCACCCAAGATTGCATCATACTTTTTATGGTTAGTAAGGTTTTTGTTTCAACTTTTGTTTTTTGTGATTCAGTCATTGTTTGAGATGAACATGACTCCCAGAAGGTGCATGAAGATCGTGACCTTGCACGGACACACAGACAAGACCTACAGGGACATAGCAAGAATAGTAGGCGTCAGTACGGCAACCGTCAGCCATGTGTGGTTAAAATGAAAAAGGAAACGGGATGCATTTCGCCAAAACGCAAAGGGAAATGTGGTCCTAAGCGGAAAACCACTGCCAGGGATGAGGCTTACCTAATACGGGAAAGTGTTAAAGATCCTCGAAAGACTAGTGACGCATTAAAACGTGATTTGGGGGAGAAAGGAATAGAAATCAGTTCTTCTGGAAGTTGGTCGGAAAGCCAGACAGCCTGTGAAAAAACCACTTCTGACAAAAGTAATGAAAGTTAAGCGTTACAAATGGGGACCAAAATACAAAAACTGGACAAAAGAAGATTGGAGAAAAGTCCTATTCAGCGATGAAAGCTATTTCTATGTTCACGGTCAGAGAAGTCAGTATGTTCGGAGGTCAGAGGGAGAAAAGGTTTGTGATTCCCACATTGACCACTTTGTGAAACACCCACAAAAGCAGATGTTTTGGGGGTGCTTTAGTTATTACGGCGTCGGTGCCTTGCATCCAGTCCAGGGCATGATGCGCTCACCACAATATATAGAAGTTCTCCGAAGAAGAGCTGTTCCAGAACTAAGAAAGACATTTCCTGACGGATCTGGCGTATTTCAACAAGATCTGGCCCCGTGCCACACATCAAAAATGGTCAACACTTTTTTTATACTAATCATATAACCATCTTGGACTGGCCTGGGAATGCACCAGATTTAAATCCCATTGAAAATATGTGGTCTATTTGCAAGCAACGCCTTCGTAGCATGGACTGTACGACAAAGGAGAAACTTAATCAAGCTTTTCTTCAAGTTTGGTACAGGGACCCAAGATGGGCTAAAGTTTGTTCAAATTTAGTGGATTCCATGCCAAACCGTATTTAAATGCTACTCAAAAGTCGAGGAGGTCATGTTGTGTACTGATGTGAGTATATTAGTGCAATTCATTATAACAATTTTGAAAAAACGGTTTTTCAGTGTTTTCGCAGTTTGTTTCAATTAATGCGCACAAGGATGTATATCTCGAACTGTCGAGCGTCGATAACAGGACTTTCGAGTGGCAACAAACTACCCATGACGTCGGAACAGTACGAGTACAGTAGTAAAGGGACCAAGAAACGTTTTCTTGGAACATCCGACCCGTTGCTGGATGCGAAAACACTCGACAGCCTGGTGACTCAAACGCCTTCTTAGTGTTCCATGGTAGTCCACACAGAACCGAGCAGTAATCGAGGTTGTTCATCCACCCCCATTAGGAACTTCATCCTGGTTAAAAAGTGGGTGGTGGCTGGTCTTATAGCTATAAACATTGACTTTGCCACATAGTTGTACGATCTCTTGTGGTATTTAGTACATTACCAGATGGCCATGCTCGAACTCCTCACACTCTGAGACGATGCGCTGATTGTCCGCGGCTGCTGCGTAGAGGAGCCTCGGTGAGGCACTCTCACCTCTACGCCATTGCACACCACTCAACTATGCACAGATGATGTCACTTCGATCGGTGATGAAATTTTTGCAACAAAATTGCCAAGCTCAGCGAACAGTTAGACAGCCACATAAATGTCATTGCATCCGCACTTCTTACCTACTAGTGCAGATTTACGTTACATCGCATCAGGTACATCGAACAGCTCAGTTGCTAGATTTGTAGAAAGCACATTATATGGCGGAACGATTACTACATCTGAATTCGTAGATAATACTCAGGGAAAAGTAAAACACAGCGTTGCAAAGTGATCTCCTTCCGCAGTTCAAATCAAGCAATTACAACTACAGGAGGGAAAAATGCAGCAGTTAGTATTTTTGCCTGTTTTGTTTACACAAATTGTTTCGCTGCCTGTTTGCCATATCAAGATGTCACCTGAGTAACTAGGTTTGAGCATCGGACGAACTTACGGCCAGCCCTCGCCCTACCTTGGTGAGGTTATTGATCGTTTTCCTTTCAATTGTGTGACTTTACACATTGCTTCCCCGTTTTGTACGCAACGTGATAATTTCCCCGATGTGTGTAAACAGCTGTGGAGAACACTCGAAATACTTGAACTCAGAGTATCCTACTAGAATGTTTCTTCTTTTCGCCACTTTGAAAATTGTGAAGGGAAAATCCTGCATGAAATTTAAGGAAACGCTTCCCTGCAGATACATTCCGCTCGCCGAATTATTCAGTGGAATTACGCTGTTGCTTCGCACGCGAGTCCACACGTATGAATATTTACACTGTCTTCGGAAGTGTGTTTACCCTCGCCAGCTTGAAAAAACTCTGAGAATTGACAAATTGCCAGTAACCTCACGGAATTTGCGACGGCTGACCAGATCCCACATTGAAGCCTATGACGCCAGGCTACGATGTGTCGACCAAGTCCTTAATAGTCTGAATCTTGTGTGTCGTGCAAACTCTTTCAACTTTCTTCGACATTTGCTGATGAAAACACAGTGAAGGAGAAAACAACAACTTATGAGCGCCATGTCATCTGTATTCGTTAATGACCAGCTACCGGTAACGCCTGAGAAGTAGGTGGTAAACCTTTCCACCATTTCAATAAGTCGCTCACAATTTGAAGCTTAATCATTGGGGTTCAATTTTTCGGTACCACCGAAGAAGTGCAACAGAGTAGAGATTGAAGCACAGTACGAACATTTGTACTAGTAATTATCCATTTTGACACCGGTCACCGACGATGCATGCGGTTGGTTTAAGGCTAAGGCAGTGGACATAGCAAACCAGTTTCGCGTTGTTGAAACTGAAAGATGCAGATGCAGCAACAGCGAGAATCTTCGAGGAATCTGCGCGACCTAACGGTTCGCGATAGAACCCAACACGTTGAAGGATCCGTAGTTCGTGAAGTTAAAATGTTACTGAATGCTGGATTGATTGATGCGAAGACCATGACACAACTGCGCCCGTGTGGGGCTCGACTTTCCCATATGTATGGTTTGCAGAAGACACGCAAGGAGGACATTCGTATCAATGGTAAGCGCCACATATTATAGGCTGGCACTTTGGTTAACCGAGCTGATAGAACCTATCCGATATGAGCTAGCCGGTTTACCCTCAAAGATACGTTTCAGTTCGTCGACAAAATACGGGGTTTAAACGTGGATGGGAAATACATGGTCTCTTATGACGTATGCTCACTTTTCACTCACGTCCCATTGGAAGAGACGTTAGACATCATCGGTGCTCATGCTGACAAAGTGGGTTTTCCAGCACATCTTCTCAAGTCTTTACTCCGTTTGTGCACCAAGGACATACAGTTCCAATTCAACGGAACATTATACCGTCAGATCGATGGCGTAGCCATGGGCAGTCCACTTGGGCCAGTCCTGGCTGTCATTTTCATGGGCCACTTGGAGCACACGAAACCACGTCCTTACATACGAAAGGTGCACATGTACAGTAGATATCTGGACGACACGTTCGTTGTAGTTGATAGCCCTCAGCACGTAGCATGTTTATTTGAAGTTCTAAATAAATGCTACCCTGCGATCAAATTCACAATGGAAAACGAGGTGGACAGCAATTTCCACTTTTTGTATGTACACCTGAAGAGGAATGCATAAGGCACACTCACTCGATCTGTATATTGAAAACCTACTTGGACAGGACAATATCTGAACTTCCACAGTTTCTGTCCTATAAATTATTAACGTGCATTAGTCCCCTCTGCCTTCGCAGGAGCTCGTAAAATTTGTTCTGAAGATACGATCGACAGTGAACTAGAACGCATGTCATCAATATTTCAGGAAAATTGATACCCCGCAAGATTCATAGTTCGGTATGCAAGCGCATAAGATAGCAAGAAGCCTTTGCTAAGTGTCCCTAAGAAAAACCTTTCCATTACGCTGCCATTTAAAGGAGATCAAAATGATAGAGGATCCCAGCATCACCTTCGCCAGGCAATTGGGAAATGTTATTACGCGGCCGAACTGGTGTTATTGCACCAAGTTAGGAAGTTGCTCTGCAAATCCAACCTGGACAAGTCACGCCCTGACGTTATCGCCTCTTGTATTTATCTATTTCACCGTACTTGTGATAGCAAGTACGTTGGCCGAACGGGGAGGAGGCTATCCCCTAGGATTTCAGAGCACATTTCACGAAACATAGTAGCTAGCGGGCCCAAACTGCGGACTAGCTCTGTTGCTAAACACGTCCTGGATTGAAAAACGTGCCAACGTCCACGTGAATTGTTTAAAGTAATTAACCTACAGAGCAATACCCGATTGCTTCATTTTGCTGAAGCCTCAGCTATTCGGCGGCTTAAGCCCAATTTGTGCAAGCAGACTGAACTTACGGCCAGTCTCGCCCTACCTTGGTGAGGTTATTGACCCTTTTCCTTTGAATTGTATGACCTTATACATTGCTTCCCCGTTTTGTACGCAACGTGATAATTTCACCAATGTGTGTAAACATGCAGAATCTGTTCAAGCCGTCCCATCCGTCTTCATTGTTGCCTTCACCAGATTATTGTTGCATTTGTCAGTTCTGTAGTCGAAATTGCCTGATGTGAACCACCAAAAAGGGATGTTTTCGCAAAGCTTTGTTTTACATCTGAATTCGATGATGAAAATTTCGGTGACACATTTAGCCAGTGTGCC